>JAMZEH010000072.1:1400000-1972500 GCA_024699665.1 Ostrea denselamellosa
TATATATATATATATATATATATATATATATATACTTTAATGTGTGCGGCAGAGAACATTTCAATTTTTTGGGATTGATTGATAAAATATTGTTTAACTTTCCTCTCGAGAATCATTCACTCATATGGAGACGTCACCATTGCCGGTGAATGGCGTCAAAATTTAGTTAGGCCTATGCTCGGCGCTTATGGCCTTTAAGCAGGGAGGGATCTTTATCGTGCCATACCTGCTGTGACACGAGACCTCGGTTTTTGCGGTTTCATCCGAAGGACCGCCCCATGTAGTCGCCTCTTAACACAAGCAAGGGGTACTGAGGATCTATTCTAACCCAGATCCCCAAGGGGCCTATATACATTACGAGTGACTTTAGATGTTTATGTGAATTGAAACGTTTATAAGAGTGTGAATACCGTATAACTTTTTTTTTCTGCGGTAGTCCATCTTAAACGTTAGGGATAGGGAAAATCCGCAAAAATTACAATCGCAAAAAATAGATCGATACATATTCGTAGAGGTAGATAAAGCAACCGCAAAAATTAGATACGCAGAATATAATTTGCTTCCTTTTAAAGATGGGATCGCAAAAGGTTTCTACCGGCAGAAAATATCCTTTATACGGTATATGTTTTGCACATCATTATAATTATTTATAATTACTTTGGCGCCTTCTTCGGACATTTATTGCGCTAAAAAGTTGCGTTGTCAAAATAACGACGTCAATCTATGTTATTTTTTTTTAATTCCAATGAAGAGCCGATAGGCGAAAGCGCTTTGGAGTAAAAGTGAAAACTTGAACTGAATTACTATCTCTCGCAATCTGTCTGTCTATCTATCAGTTAGATGATGGAATTCAGATGGGCACAGAATGTATTTCGTTATTAGTTGACTTGTTTTTGTATTCAGAGGCAGAGTTGATTCACAAGCTTCTACTTGAGATAAAAAATATCTTGTTGTGGCCTGCAGCTCGACATTTAGATATATCGACAACATTGTATCCACGAAAAATACCCATTTTCAGTCATATGTCGTATCATTATATCCCGGTGAACTCGAAATAACAGTCACCACGAACTTTTCCATGTTTGCTTCATTTTTTAATATTTTATTGAACAGAGATGTCAACGGCAAATTAACAGCACAACTTTATGCACCTTTCCTTATTTGCGTAGCATTATTCCATTCTCACCTGCAAACGGTGTTTATGTCTCTCGACTAGTTCGATAACCGAGAGTATGTTATACGTATTATAATTTTTTTTTTGAATAAGTTGATGTTACAGGGGATTCAATGGTCTCGTTTAAATTAAGTATTTCGCGAATTCTATGGTTATTATAATTATCTAATTTCTTACATGTTGAGTTTGAGAATAGATACTAAGTTTACCTGATCAAGACTTAAAGCGGGTATAACCAGTAAACAAGATATGCTTACTCCTCTTAGACACCTGGCCCACCTGTGGTATGCCGAGGTACACTTTATACATATAAAGCCAAGACGTTTAGGGAAATATAATATCATTCATTTTATCGTTTTCAACTTTGACAAATTTTGCCGATTTATTTAAAGATAAATCATATGTCGAACCATGTCAAACCCTCCAATATTTCTAATCTGTGAAACTTTGCACAAATGACGGTGATAACATGTTGTTTTTAACCTAAAGCATACATGTGTACTTAATTCAGTACTATAAAATGTTTTAATTATAAAGCATGATTTAAAGAGGAAAATCAACAAATCGTCCAATATTGTCTCAGAAACAGAATTCGAAACGAAATTTTTGGGGGTTTTTTTATTCAGAAAATGAAAGATATTTTAAATAAAATGAGGTTCTAAAATAATATCTCGACAAATTACGCTAAATGCCCACTTTAAAATTGAACTGACAATTGATGTTTTGTTATTACTAACAGAAAAGCTAAAACTTATATCAGCCGATTTAATTTTCTATCTTGGAAGTGCAAATCTTTCGTTGTAAACAACAATATACAAGATGTAGAAATGGTATCGACAAGATTTAGATTTGCTCTGTGTTAGGTACTAAAATTATCTAATATAATTATAACACTGTTAGTTTGATATGTGAATACCATCTGATTGCTTTTTAGAATTAATAATATAATTGTTTTAGAAAATACATTTACTTACCAGTCAAAATTATAAGGATCAAAACTGAAAAACTTTTATAATTCATCCTTAAGGTTTTTTCATCTATGTGAGAAAAGTGTCTGGCTGTTTCAAGACTTTGCACCCAGTGAATGAGATCACAGTAAGTACCTTGATCGTATTACGTATTTCTTTTGGTTTTTAAATTACAAATACATGAATTAATTGTTATAGCATTAACACATTTTCATTAACATTCTCTCTGTTTTGAATTAATTGTGGTTTACTGAAGCAGATTTTCGGATTATCACTACATATGCACAAGTAAGTTTACTACTGATAAAAGGCAGTTTTATTTGGCAATGATCATCTGATGTTTTGAATGAATTCAAAGGTCATGGACAAATTCTTTTAAAAGTAAAATTTGATATTTATATAACTAATGTCACTGTTGACCTCGAGCGTCCATTGCATATTTGTCTAATAATTTCCAAACAATTTAAACAAGAAAACTGATTGAAGCAAGCGTCAATTTCGGCCGCAACTTCTTAGTATCCATCAAAGACTACTATACAAGAATCAGATGTCTCCATAAAATGTACTTTATAAGGCAAACCATGATGTATTTTTATACATGTATTTCCATATTGAAGCATACTTTCTGTGAGCAAATCTTTCACTGTTCTCTTTTCTAGGAGAATACCCACTTGCCATCATGCAACTTCCATCACCAAAAAAAATATAAATACATGTTGTAAACTGTATTTAATAATTTACAATATTTTTTAAAAAGTCATTAAGCATTTCAACAAATCTTTTTTTCCAAAAAAATCATTCTGAGTGTATTGCTGGCAACACAAAGTCCCTTTCCGGTAGGATAATTCAGTCAAAAGTAAATCAAGCATAACGAAACTCAAACTTGATCTGACAAAGCCCCACATCAAATTTCAATTGAATATCTTCATCCAATGCGAAGAAAAGTCCGGAAAACTGATTATTGCAATTCATCAAGGGGCATAATTCAGTCAAAAGTAGGTCAAGTATAAAGAAACTCAAACTTGATCTGTACCTATCTAAGACAAAGTCGTATATAAAATTTTAGATGAATATCTACATCCTACATCCAATGCGGAGAAAAGTCCGAAAACCCCAAGCATTCATCAAGGGGCATAATTCAGTCAAAAGTAGGTCACGCATAACGAAACTCGAAGTTAATCTGATTCAAGACAAAGTCATATCTAAAATTTCATTTGAATATCTTCAGTCAGGAAAGCTGATTCGGAATGACAGACAGACGGACAGACCGGGGGTAACCTAATAATTTCCTTCCGCAAAGCCGGTAGGGGACTAAAATTAAAACATTAACAAATGTGCTCTGTATAAATGATGTACATGAAATTGAAAGGGTTATCAAAAGACAGAATAGCAACAATATAAACGATCGATTAAATATTGCTGTGATTCTAGTATTGCACAGTAGTAATATTGGGGAATGCAGAGTTTTAAAATGTACAGCATATGAATCTTGCCAAAAAAGAAAAACGGGAAAACGGTTTAAGAAAAACAATATTTTGTCCACTTTGGTTTAGAGAAATGGGCATTCCACATTTTCACTTTTTTGAATACAGTACGGATAAAGGACAAATGAAAATGATTTCAGAACATATGGAAATTACTGCTGACTAGCGCTGACTGCAACATTGTAAAGCCACACTATTTACAGACAATAACAAAATGCTTGGATTTGACTACACAACATGTAAAAATGTAGTTTAAAGATACTAAATGACAATGTCTTTGTAACGTACAAGAGCATCCTCATATCAAGAATATTTTAGAAAGTTGAATTATAATATAATGTATGAACAGGTAGCATTCTCAACAAAATGATAAGTAACACATTTCAATTGCTTATAATCGAAAAAAGGATCAACACAATGTTAAATGTAACTTCAAAACAGCAACTACAGAGGTATGTAACCATGCAAAATAACAAGTTATAAGTAAATTCAATATTTAATTTGTGTTGACTGAAACATTAGATACAAAAATAATCGAGTACACGTATTGCAAACGATGAGGAAATTAAGATGGTACAAAATATCAAAATCATAATAGAATTTAATACTTAAATCACAGACCTTGAGAAGTGGAATAAACCTCGACATTAAATGCAATTTAATGAAAACAACAATATGGCACACTAATCAATAGTAACTACTCAGTTTACAAGCTACTGCATTGTAATGTAATTAAGTCATAACACAGACTGCCCTACTGCAAATTAGACGAAGGTCTAAGGAAGAACTATCCCAAATTTTTTACAAAGTGTTCACTTTATATATATATATATATATATATATAATATCTATCTATCTATCTATCTATATATATATATATATATATATATATATACACTCAACAATTTGTCAGTTATCTGGTGGCGTCCAGTTTTTAATTGGTGGAGGAGAGAACCCTTATACAATATACCCGGGAAGAGACCACCGACCTTCCGAAAGTAAACTGGCAAACTTTCTCGCATATATCGGCGCGATCGAGAATCGAACCCGCGCCGTCTAGAGGTGAGAAGCCTTGTGATTTTGAGCGCGATGCTCTAACCACTCGGCCACGGAGGCCCCTTGTGTGTGTGTATATATATATATATATATATATATAGATAGATAGATAGATAGATAGATAGATAGATAGATAGATAGAGATATTAAAAAGATAGAATTGGATTACTTGTATGAAAAGATCCTATTATTTAAACAAATTCTTTTTTCATTGTAATCGGGATCGGTATATACAATGACAGAAAAGGAGGGCGCGATCACGACTTCTATAAATATAATGCAGTAAATTATATTATTATGGGTAAAAGTCGCATTTTATAAAAATCCTGAATATTAAATATTTGTTTCTAATGTAATTATAAAATAGAAAATGATAACTTTGAATCAAATATATTTCATTATCAATAAATATAGGCCCGCAGTAAATCATGTTCCCTTTTCCAAAACCATAACATATAATCGCACGCCTCCTGGCGGCCGATAATGAACTTGATTTACACATTGTCATACTCCATAGCAAGATAAATTTCTATTTGCTCTTGGTTTCTGATTGTATTCCGATTATTGGATATATAAAATCAATTTCACTGTCTGGATCACTATATTCAAAGTATTTTGAATGTTCAAGGAAAATTTGATTGATTGTTTAGGGCTATACGCCGAGTTGACAATATTTCAGCCATTTTATGGCGGTTAATCAACTGAAATGTGTTTGGTTATGAAAGTTGAAGTTTCCCTGACTGCCTTCAGCGAGCTTACTCTTTCTTGAAGGAAATTTTGAAGGTTGTTTCAAAACTGTTATACACACTGAATGAACTTTTGTTAGAGATCAAGATATATTTTTAAAACAGATATGGCCCCCTTCCCTACAATGGAATTTTGACCTGAAAATCGATAAAAGTTACTTTAATTTTCTATTTCAATTAGAAGTCTGATTTTAAGTTCTTGAGATAAGACACCAGCTGCTCTATGCTTAAAAAAGCCAAGTGACCATTTCGCCTAAAGTCAATAGGGGTCATCTCCTAGTCATGTTAAGCCTACCTATAGAGTTTGGTGACCACCGGGGAAAACTTTTTCTAATTAATGATCTGACAACTCAACTGTTGTATGCGTTCTAATATAATACCCGTGAGCTTTTGACCTTTAGACCTGAAATTAATAGCTAGAGGTCATCTACGCCTGCCGCGACACGGGGATTCCTATTTTGAGGTCATATTCGAAAGACCCGTGATTCTCACTTCTACCTGCTGTGACACGGAGCCTCGGTTTTTTGCGGTCTCATTCAAAAGAACGCCCCATTTAGTCGCCTCTTATGACTAGCAAGGGAAAAAGATCCTCATTACCACTTACTTGTCATAAGAGGTGACTTCATGGGGCGGTTCTTCGGATGAGACTGCAAAAAACCGATGCTCCTTGTCACAGCACTTCACCAGCAATGGTGACATCCCCATATGAACGAAAAATTGTCGAGCTGGACGTTAAAGCAATACAAGCTGTAACTGACGGTATTTTTCACCTAAAAAATTATGAACCGATTAACACCTATCGGTATAAGTTAAATTCCCAGGATCTTAAGAACAATTCAGAAAAATAAACAAGGGAATATTGTTTTAGAGCATACCTACAATGAGCGTTTCGTATAAACCGCCATTAAATCGTATTCACGAACATGGGAACGATGATTGCCGAACATAATTGGTTGCACTGAGACCGAGGTCATACAAAGACAGAGACTGACGTGAGTAACAACGTGTCATGAATGACTTTAAGTATTATAAGTGTAAGAAAGTAATTGAATTGTGCAAATATCACTCAAATGAAATTTTATTAATAAATTTGCTATAATTTGCTATTAAATTGTTTACAAATTTGACACATGTGCAGCGCCTCGATTTGACATTTTTCCGAACTTGCGACTTCCGAGGTAAATGCACATTGGACATTAAGAGCAGGAATTACTATCGGGATGATAGTTATTCATGAATTAACTTTTTTGCTGATTTGACGGGTTTATTGCTTCAGATTCACCCTTATTCTATGAAATTATGTATGTTCAATGACAAATATGTTATTATGTTTGGTCTTTTACTTTTCAATTTATTTACCGTCAGTTAAAGTTTGCATTGCTTTACACTAACTTACTTTGAAAACAATGGAACTGTAGTTGTCAAGAAGTTAACAAGAGGCCCACAGGCCTAATCGGTCACCTGAGTATTAGTTTAAAGTATCACTAGTCCCAAGGGCAAAGGAATCTTAAAAAAAATCCTGTTCTGAATATTTAAGCTTATTCTAATATTCAGCAACAGTATAAAACAAGATGTGTTCTTAACACTTGAATGCCCTCGAAAGTGCCTATACTGATGAAAGGCCCTATATAATACAATACTTGTAACATTGATACGATATGACTAATTCGTCCTAGAGTCAAAATCCTGGGGTTGCAAATTTTATAATTTTGGTAGAGGCCTCCCTGCTTTACATAATTTTGTATTTAGTTTTTCTTATAATAAAGATCAAAAAAGTTTAGAAAACATCGAAAAATTAATAGAACAATTTGTTAACAATTACAATAACTGCCACGATAAATTCTGGCAAATCTGTAAACTGTGACAGTTCTTAACATTGACCTTCTTTTTGTGAAACTGTGTTCATATATACAATCTCAATGTTTCCTTTTCCAACATGATTCCATAATAAAAGTGATGCAATTTGTTATGAATTGGCTGCCTCTCGAGAAAAATGAAAAATGAGCATCTGCTATGGGTCAGAATCTCCTTAATAACTAAATAATATAATGGTATATAATATACTATATAAATTATATCGTCAAAAAAGTACAGAACCAATAAAAAAGGAAGGATCTGAATTCTCTGGAATCGGGGCTAAAGTAGATTCCACTGAGAGCGTACAAAGCTTCTACAAAAAGATCTGTATAGACCCCTGTGTAGCTAGCGTCGACAGTCGAATCTTGTGTACCGTTTCCAACAGGATGGGAAAATTATTGATAATTATCATGACGACTGTGAACATGGCGCAGGCCGCCGAGTACTTCGATATATGCGAGAAAATCAGATCGTGGACGCTAGAGTAGTTATAAAAAGATGGATGAGGGAGCACCTGGAACCTCAGAGATTCAGCATCATGGACGGTATTTTGAACAAACTGACCAACCCAATCCTCCATTATAAGGATTAGATTTGTATTTATTTTTCATGGATAGTGATTGTTGACATAGGCCTAAATCTGTGGTACTTCAATTAGGTACAGATCTTCATAGATATCATCATATCTGAGAGCAGAGAAAATTTTCTAAGATTTAAAACATTTTTACTATAGGGTCAGATTGGCCCCACCCTAGAGACTGAACAACTGATCATGGGGCTATGAATTTCGCAATTTTGTAAAGGGCTTCATGGACATCATAATCATTTGGGGTTTCTTCCACATATGTGGAAATAGAGAAGATTTTTGAAAATTTGGCATGTTTTGTAACAGTTTTGGCCCCACCCATGAGGCTGAGGGGAGCTAAGATAATAAATTTCACAATTTACATTCCCCTTATCCTAAAGACGTTCTACACCAAAAATGGTAACAATTGGCCTTGTAGTTTTACAAGAAGTTAAAAATATAAAAATTTTATTGGACAATACAGGGGCCTTCGTGGCCGAGTGGTTAGAGCATCGCGCTCAAAATCACAAGGTCTTTCCCCTCTAGTCGGCGCGGGTTCGATTCTCGCTTGCGTCGATATATGTGAGAAAGTTTGCCAATCTACTTTTGGAAGGTCGGTGGTCTCTTCCCAGATACATTGTATCTGGGCTTTCTCCTCCACACAAAAACTGGATGCCACCAGATAACTGACAAATTGTTGAGTGTGACGGAAAGCAGCAAACAATCAATTAATCAATCGGACAATGCACGACGACGGACGAAGACTGATTGACTCAGGTGACCTAAACATTATAAATTTTCACATGTTGTGGTGGCGGTCTACGTCCATTGGAGCGGCGAATACAAAGGTGATCAGTAGTCCATCAAGCGGAGAAACATGGATTGTGTTATGTACACGAGTGTAAAATTGGGGGTGGATACCTGTACTAGGTCTTGTTGACAATTAGCAGGGGTATTGATTAGTAATCAGTTCAATTTATATCACGCATACTACCACCTGGTACAAGAAGTATATGATATGATACATACAAACAAATAAACACTACACACACTGCATATTATAGGAGTAACACGAGAGGAATAACCAAACATTATAAGTTCACAATTTTTCGGCACTTGTGTAAAATTACACCGCATCAGAAACACACTCAGCAAGAATGACACGGTTGACAAACTACATTCTCTGACGTATTCCAGGCTTAAAGTTGATTCCATCAGTGAGAATTTTCGCAGTCTTCAGAGTTCAGATTGAGTTTAAATATCGCCTTCCTGTCACCATTGCTCAACTCACCCACCCCTATCCCCGTTAATCCACAGATGCATTAAACTTTTCCGTTGTCACCAATGACTCAGTAAACACGAGAGTCAAATAACCTTTATTTTGGACGCTTTTGACGAGCTACAGATCAATTAATACATGGACATTAGTGCTTAAATGTTTGAACTGAAATTAATAATTATACATACAAATGTATATCTAGCAGGTCAAAATATATCAATGTGATCTTTGCTAGTTTGCTATATTTATAATTGAATGAAAATATAAGAAAAAAGAATCAAACTATAATAATGTTTCATTTCAATATTATGTCATTAGATTAACAAATTACATGTAAATATTTCAAAATATTGGTAGAAATCTGATTTGGTCGGACTACCCTCTTCCCACTTTGGGAGGGGGGATGGTGTCGACTGGAATTATCTCGAAATGCAGTCGTGTTGCAAGTTCAGATAATGATTAACTTTAACCAGATCTACCTCTACATGAACAGTTCGTTCTTGGAGGTGTTGTTTGTAGAAATCTGGTACGTTTTTAAATTTTCCGTCATTTTAGTGCTACCTCTTAGAATAATCATGCAATCATCCGGAGCTTCATGTAAAGGCGCGTGTAAAGGTCGGAGAAAATGGAGTTCCAGCTGTAACTCGAAGATGAAGGGAATGATTCGGAATCGGAACACGTTAGTAGGAATGTTAGTTATCATGTGCCCTATTGGTTCTAGGTTCCATTGAATTATTTTAGCTCATTTCCTAAAACAAGTACTAAATTAATGCAGTTTGTTATCAGAATTAACAATACGAATGGTAAATTGATTAAACAAATACACAAAAACTTTGGCACTTTAGTATCATTTGATAGCAGGGACCTGATCAAAATATTACAGTGAGAGCATGAATAAATCGTACTGCAAACAAAAATTTGAAAATAAAAGTTTCGGTTTTGTAAAAGATATTTTGAAAAACGAATTCCATACAAAACATTGTCCAAGGAACCCTGTATAAAATAAATTAAGTCATCCGGTCCTTTGTACATTTCCATTTGTTCAAAACCTACCACAGAATATGTTATAAATATGTCCTGGAAATTGGCCTTACAATTCACATGCTGTATACGTTATTTAGAAATAAGCTGTTAATGGAGGCAAGTCTATATCGGACTTAGGTTATCAAATAATCAAAGTTATGTAATAACCTTTTAAATTATTTGCATGCTAGCGTCGCTCTCTAAGTATGCCTGTAAATCAGATGTATGAAGAAAATCCACCATAGACTAACAGTCTATAAATCCTTTGTGACCAGTCACATTAGAGTCGGATCTATTGTACTCAAAGTATAAAGTAAAGTTTAAAATAATTTCGAAACATTTTGATTGATTATAGACAATGGATGTGATATATATATATATATATATATATATATATATATATATATATATAAACACTCTAAACACTTTTCTGAAATATTTCGACCGTGTTACCGGTCTTCAGTCGTATATATATATATATATATATATATATATATATATACATATATATATATATATATATATATATATATATATACAACAGAAAGTCGATTAAGTATATATTCGACTAGTTTCTTCAATTCTTTTGGGGTATATATATGTATATGACTTATATATCATGAGATCAGTATGAGCTCTAAAATTTGATGAATAAAGTTGATTTGTACAAGGCTGTATATACATATATGTAACATACTATATATACAATAGAAAAGTAGGCAGCTGTATGTAAATACATGTAATATAATATATACCTCCGTGGGAATCCGGGTTAGAATAAGTCCTCGGTACCCCTTGCTTGACATATGGAGAAATTCCTACCATTCAGCTAATTTTCATGCCCCCATCTTGGATGCGAACTATCAGTCATTTCATAAAGAAAGTAATAGAGAAAAATATGTTAAATCACAATATATAAACCAACCTCTACAAAAACACGCGTTCCCATTTCTCCACATTCGTTTCTTTTCAATGACCCAACTTTTAATGTAACTGGTACAATATTCGGAGTTCTAATTATAGTTAAAATTTTGAAGCGAAGAGCCCCATTCAATCCATTGTTAACATTTCAAGAATGTTTGAAATCTTGGAAAGTCCACTTTTTCCACTTCAAAAAGCAACAGATATGAAACAAGAGTTACTAATTCCAGCATCGGAAACTAAAGATTTGGAAGTGTTTTTTTCCGGAATTTGTTGACAGATTTACTGAATTATTTTTAGTAAAAGTTCGTTTTTTGAATCAAAATCACCATTTTCGGCATATCTAGCATTTCGGCTTAGGGACATCGACTGAGAAAATTAAGAATTTAGCAAATGCAGTCAAGTGCATAGTATTTATTCGTCAAGTAGACTGTCCTTGACACTTGTACTGACGTCATGAAATCTCTAAAAGGGATACCAACAACATATTTTAATGATTTCGGAGACCAAATATGCCTCAGTAAAACTAAGTGCAGAATTTTGTAAGCATTGATTAGTGAATATGTACATGAGCCGGCTGTCAAAATAAACATTTATATTTGAGATAAAATTGCCCGATGGGGTTGGAATCAGCGGATGGGTAATGATGTTGAATTTGTTTGTTTGAGGAGGAGCACACATTGCCTTACTGAACGGGATCTGTAATATAAATAATAAACGGTACCAACGGGATCTGTAATATAAATAATAAACGGTACCAACGGGATCTGTAATATAAATAATAAACGGTACCAACGGGATCTGTAATATAAATAATAAACGGTACCAACGGGATCTGTAATATAAATAATAAACGGTACCAACGGGATCTGTAATATAAATAATAAACGGTACCAAGTTGATGCACCACATGCACATTTCGACAAATAATGTCTTTTCAGTGATGCTCATGTCAAAAATGTTGGAAATCCGAAATAAGAACAAACTAAGAAGAGCTGAAAGAACCAAAAATACCAAATAGTGGAGCCAAATCCGGTAAAAGATCAGAGCTATTCGTGAGAAAGATAATCTTTAATTTTTGAATGCACTTCTTAATTTTATCACAGCAAATTTTTATCCGTAATTCATGCTAGCATCAAAGTACTTACATGTAGCAACCGGTGCATACCCTCGGGGACTAACAGTCCACTAGCAGAGACATCGACCCAGTGGTTGTAATATGAAACATAAACGGTACCAATTTGATGCACCAGATGCGCATTTCGATAAATAATATCTCCTCAGGGATACTCAATTTAAAATGTTGTATTAACTTTGTAAGTACTAAGTACTGGGAAAATTTTATTTTTTCAAATTTTCTTTCGTGGTTCAAATATTTGCAAGTTCTTTGAAATTAATTTTCACACCACGAGTCGACATCTACGAAATCCTAGTGAGGTCAAATTGAAAGTGTTAAAAAGTTATAAAAAGTCGTTATTACGAGATAATAAGTCGTGATAACGAGATAAAATGTCGTAATAACGGGACTTAAACTGACTTCAAGAAGCTTAAAATATTTTGTAATATATATTTGAATAGGCTGAAATCATTGTGATGTACACTTTTGATGACATCGGTGGATTTGCAGTCACGTGTGGGATTATTGTGGTAGCTGTATACTATGCAGCGGTTATCCTGCAATCACGTGTGGGATTATTGTGGGAGCTTTGGAATATGAAAGCGGTGAATTTACAGTCACATGTGAGTTCATTGTTGTAGTTACCTTATATTACTGAAGCGGTGATCTTACAATCACGAATGCCGATCGCGATAGCCAAGTTGTTGGAGATCTCGCCGAGAGGTTCCTGTTT
Organism: Ostrea denselamellosa; assembly: GCA_024699665.1. Classification (NCBI taxonomy): domain Eukaryota; kingdom Metazoa; phylum Mollusca; class Bivalvia; order Ostreida; family Ostreidae; genus Ostrea; species Ostrea denselamellosa. Next base: position 1,412,924 of record JAMZEH010000072.1, read on the forward strand.
TGATTCTCGATCGCATTATGAACTGCTGGCATGTTTTTCATAATGAGCATTATATGACTTATTATTATACCCCAACTTAGTTTACTTCTATATGAAGTTTATACGATAAAGTGAAAAGCACATTACTTGGACCATTTATAACATTGTTTAATTATTGTCTGCCTAAATTAGCGTAGACAGGGTTATTAACCTTTATAGTTTTCGGTATAAAACATTTACATATATTTTTAGGCAATAGTATTTTTGTCAGTCTCTTGGTAAGAACGGTTGGCCCCTGGTTGAAACCCTCGGCCTGTAGTTCTTAACTCGGGGCTGACAAAATGACGATTGCCCTCATACCCATTTAATAATTGTATATTATTGTTCTGCTGGCATATATTCGTTATGAACTGCTAGTATACCTGATATCGTTTCATCGAAAATTTGTCAGCAGAGCGGCAGTAGTTCACAGTGTCATGTTTGCTGGAAATCGTGACTGATTTCTTAAGTGTGACGAGTGGTCAACTTGGCACAACGCGGTTAAATACTATTAGTTGATAATTTGGAATTGGTGGCAAATCATTTGTAAATGTTTTTAATGCTCTATACTTTATTTTAAACGGATCAACATGCTTTCAATGTTTATTCTTTTACAATCTTCATTAAAAATTAAGCTATATTAGAATTAATCCCAGAAGTCTATGACGTTAGTGTCGATCTCATTTTGTTATCCGTCTTAGGAAGTGGTGGTGCATGTATTTTTACCCATTTTTTACATACCCCAAACTCACCATTATAGTTGTTGATCAATTGCAATTTCAAATACCCTACCGTGACCTGACACTGACCTGACTGAGGTATATATGTGAATAAAGATCAATCTGCACTACATCAGAATACATGCATAGACAGAGACCATCTAGTACAAAATCCACCTGCATGTTATTCTTTCAGCTATAGTCCAACTGGACACTTCATTACTGGTAATGTCGATATAGATATAGATATAATGAAGAACTGAAGTAACTTACTTTTAAAAGTCCAAAATTCAGGGAGCCCAGATCTTTCAATTGGCCATACAACTTCATCTCTAGTATGAATTCTGTCGAAGATTATGCCAGACGATTGGCTAAATATAAAGAACTTGACATCTTGTCATAGTGGATTGCATTTTAAACAAACTTGCCTTCAATTCCACATATAGTAATCTAACTTATATTGTATTGCATTTCAAAATTACACAAAAGCATTGAAGGATACAGTAAATGTTCTATCAATCTTTCACGAAAATATTAACTACTGTGATGGAGAAAACTTAGAAGCATTGTGGCACATCATATGAAAGAATTGCTTTCAATCAAATGTGGATTCTCATAAATTCCAAAGAACTTTTAATAAATGTGAAAACACATTCGTATCTGGATTCGATATATAACAGTGAACTCGAAATAAAAGACATCACAGACTTCCATATCTGCTTCATAGATGTCAACGAGAAACTAAGTATACAGCTTTATGATAAACAAAATGACTTTCCATTGTCAATTTCCCATATTTGTGCAAAGATATTCCATTATCACCTGGATATTGTGTTTACGTCTCTTAACTAATTCTATACGCAAGAGCATGTTCTGCGTATGTTCAATTTTTAAATCGACGCAGGCTACTGAAAAATAACTTGATGTTACAAGGGCTTCAACAGTCTTATTTAAAGTCAGTGTCTCGCTAATTCTAGGGTCGTTATAATGATGGAAAGGTGAATATAACAAACATTGATCAATCTCATAATTCCTACATAGAATAAAATTGTTATATGTCAGGCAAACAGACCCTTTGACATATCAAAGGTGGGATTAGTTGCCGACAATAATCTTATTGCCAATACACGCTATCACTGGACCGAATGCTGACTAACATCTTTCATTCCAGCTGTTCTTTACATGTTGATTTTGACTATGGATTAATCCGTTTACCTGATAAAGAAACAGGATTCACGGTGGGTGTGACCGGTCAACAGGGAATGCTTATGCCTATGTACTTCATCCCACCTCTGATATGTCCAGGGGTATGTGTTTGCCCTCGTCGTAGCCCCGTGCGGATCCAGGTTGTTAGAATAGATCCTCAGTACCTCTTGCTTGTCATAAGAGGCGACTAAATGGGACGGTTCTTCGGATGAGACCGCAAAAGTTGAGGCCCCTTGTCACAGCAAGTGTGCCACGATAAAGATCTCTCCCTGCTGAAAGGCCATAAGTGCCTAGCATAGGCCTAAATTTTGCAGCCCTTCATCGGCAATGGTGACGTCTCTATATGAGTGAAAAATTATCGAGCAGGACGTTAAACAGTATATAATCATTCAATCAACCTTAGTTTTGCATTATATCTAAGATTATGAGATCGATCACTGTTCGTTATCTTGGTTTATTCATCTAACTTTAAAAATGTGCTCTTTTGATTCTTGAGATGAGTTTTGAAGTATTTTCTGATATTTTCCTGTCTAAAATTTAACCCTTTTAATGACGACACTATCCCCGATTTAAGTCGTTCACATAATATTATGCGTGAGCAACCTGACATCAACAGTCCATGTATAATCACAAAAAATATGAGGCCCTGGACCACATCGCTCACATGAGTCACCTTGTCCCATATTAAAGATTTCCCTACATATTCGCATGTAAAGATTTGGTTCCATAATGTGGCCTCACGCTATCCCTGGTGGCCATGATTTTAACAAAATTGAATCTGCACTATGTGAGAAAGCTTCTGTGTAGATTTGAACTTTTCTGGCTTAGTGGTTCTTCAGGAGATCTTTAAGATTTTACCATATATTTTCGCATAAAAAACACTTTTGATCCCTATTATGGTCCCGCCCTACCCCGAAGGCCATGATTTTAAAACAAAAACTTGAATCTGCACTATATCAGGAAGTTTCCATGTAAATTGAAACTTTTCTGGCCCAGTGGTTCTTAAGAAGCAGAATTTTATATGACCCCAACTTATTTCTGCATTTTGTGATTATCTCCTCTTAGAAGGGAGCATGGCCCTTCATTTGTACAAAATTGAATCCCCGTCACCCAAGGATGAATTGTATCAAGTTTGATTGAAATTGGCCTTTTGGTTCTGGAGAAGAAGAGTTTTCCCATCTAAAACTTTGATTCCCCTAATTGTGGTCCCCAGGGCAATGATTTTAATAAACTTGCATCTGCACTATGTCAGAATGCTTCCATATAGATTTAAACTTTACTAGCCAGGTGGTTCTTGAGAAGATTATTTTAACTGATCCCACCCTAGTTTGGTTTAAATTGGCCTAGTGGTTCTGGAGAGAATGTGAAAGTTTACAGAAGACCAACTGACAACAGGCGATCTGAAAAGCTCACCTGAGCTTTCAGCTCAGATGAGCTAAAATGGAAAATCAAATCTCTTTCATAATTCATGCGACTCACACAAGAGTCCATTGCAATATATCCATGCACACTGTGCTTGATGAATTGAGAAATTGTAGCAAGTTCAACTCCAAAAGTAGAGGTAGTCCACAGGGTAATCACATCTATAACGTTGTGAGTGTGTAAATTACTTAAATAGATTATAGTAAAACATCTGCATAATGTTATAATACCGCATAAAAATCAATGAGGACTCCGGGCAAATGATCCAACAGATTAGTTAGTTTAATACAGTCATTTCAAATATACATAAAAATTAAAACCTTAGATTTGTTTTATGAGACGTATCTAAAGCATCTGATAAAATCTGACATTATGTACTAGAACAGAAAAGAATACATTTCGAAATAAATAATTCTTGCGATTGAAAATTACTTTTTCTGATGAATGCAAAGATTTCACACTAATTATGGAGTTCCACAGCTGTCTATGTTAGGACTTTTCTTGTTTTCATCATATTGTACGTATGTTACAGCAACTGATTTGGTAAATAATGTAAGGCGCTTCGCGGATTACACGTATTTGTTTTGTTATTGTTGAGAATGATATACAGTGTGATCAGCGCAGTAAACTCATGTAGTGATCTGGAAAAACGAACAATGGTCCATGAAATTGGCAATTAATTTTAATTCTAATACAAGAATATCAGTAAGATTGATGGATGCTCCTCTAACTACATCTAACCTTGCACTACATGGCCATATATTAAAAATGTATTAAATCTCAAAAGATCTTCTTCTCTACGATTATATATATTTGTGTAAACCTAAATGTATGACTATGATGCCCATTAAGCTTTCTACCTAAATTGTGAAATTCATGGTTCCTAGGCCAGGAGTTCAAGCCGTAGGATGACATCAATATGGCCACATAAGGAAAATGTATAAACATAATTAGGGCATGTTAAAATGATTTACATGCTTCAAACCATTTTTCCTTCTTCTGTAATTGAGTAGGAATTGTATTCTCTTTAAAATATCGTAAACGTGCACAGAAGACTTCATATTGAGGTTTATCTGGAAATATGATATTCCCAGTATAGGCCAAGATACTCGGGTGACCGTTAAGGCCCGCAAACCTCTTGTTTAAAAAATCTGTTTTTCTTATAGTTTTGTTTGTTTTTCTAATTTCTTTCATTATGCAATTATATTTACTGTTTTTATCACTACATGTAAGTTATAGATAATTACATGTGTATCATTGCAGTTCATTTTTCAGTTTCGTTAAATAAACAGGTTATAAAACGAGTTCAAAATGAAAAAGTAATCAACAGAGACTGCTGTCAGGCTGAAGTGAAACTGGAGCAGTTTAAAATCTTTGAGCCTATTTACAATAAGAGAGACACTTTTGCTTCAATACCCACATGTTTTGTGGAAAGCGTATGTTATGTCATCACGGTGCTTTTTATGTTGTTGAGACAAGTTTCTGATACCTCTCTCTCTCTCTCTCTCTCTCTCTCTCTCTCTCTCTCTCTCTCTCTCTCTCTCTCTCTCTCTCATATGGGGCAGCAAAAGAGGCAGCAATGAGGGAATTATAGATCTAATAATTAAACAGTGGGACAAGTGGAAGTCGGGAGCTTTTACCCGTTACATTAGATTTTGATTGTATAAATACATTTTCGAGTTTTACATGCTTATAATAGTTGATATATAGGTATGTCGTGTTATTTATGCAATCATAAACTAACAAATACTAAGTTTTGCAGGAGAGCTAACAGTAAACTGGATAATGGGATTGTCCATCGGGCTGCCTGTAGCTTTAACATTCGTCCCTGTGGGTGAGCCTTCTGCCAATAAAAGGTCGATGTCCCTTCATGCAGTTGGTGAATCTCTGGTTCCGCCGGGTGAATCTGCACATTGTATAAATAGATTGCTATAAATACTCGCCACAAATGTAACTTCATGCTATTTATTTAACAAAGGTTCATATATATCTTTTGCCATTTTAAGTTACTGAGTTACAGCATCTGAAATCAATTGCATTTATCAACAATTGTTTTCGATCAATGCTTTCAATTCCTAGGTATGCGCTATTATTCATGGGCAGGCGCGGTAACTCTGGCAGTCTTGTTAACCTTAAGCATTTATACAAGTGATTCAAGCCTATAACGAAATTGATTTCTGATTAATACACCGTCATACCATTGAGCGAAAAAAAAATTCATAAACCCAACCACCCTTCCCGAGATTTTGGGACCAAGATTTTGCTGTTTTCTTGTACCTTTTTAAAGATTTGCACATGAGTCATCTAACTGCATGGCAAAGAAGGGCAGCGTTTTACTTTTTACTTCAAAGCAATAAATGTGTTTTATAATAAATGACATTATTATTGCCTTTCTTTTACAGCCACCAAATAAGATCTAATGATTGGGCATTCTGTTCCTCCCCATACCGCCCAAATGTCTTGGGACCAGTCTCCATCCCCATGGTGAGAGTACCATGTTCAAAGTCGAGACGAACCATTTCCAAGTTCAGGAATTCCATCCCGATCAGCATCTGGTCCTGTTTCCCCAAGCGTATATCTGTAGAGATATGATGACCCCATATCTCTGCGTTTTCACCGGCCTGAACCAGGGTGACATGTTGCTTGATAAATGGCTTAAGATCAGTGCCTCATAAATCCTTGTGGAGAGAATACTGACCTCGGCACCTGTGTCTCCCACTGCCTGCAACCTTACTTCCTGGACAGCCATCTTTACTCTGAATCCTGTGGCCGGACGTAACTGCCGATGGGCACATACAAGTCTTCACAGGGTCCGAAAACAAACCAATAAGACATGCTGTCCGTCCCCTACTCTGCATGCCCACCATCTTTCTCCAAGCACCCCTTTCTCCTTGGGCTGAGAACTTCCCTGCGCTGCTACTCCTGGGCATCCCTCAGGCGTCATCTCATACACACCTTCGTCCTCGGAAATAGACGACGTTTCCAGTTCCTCATGACTTCCTGAACCAACCCTTGCAGCTCTAGCATAGCAATATCCTCTGGGAATTTGAACCTGTCTGAGTCATGCCTCATCTCTTGAGAAGGCCTCAAACCTGTCCTCCCACCCGGTGACTTAGTACCCTGATTCCTTTTCCTCCTCTTCTGGTGCCTCCTGGAACCGATCTCGGAACTTGTAATTCTCTAAACGGCGCATGCAAGAGAGTGCATGTTTCTCTCCTCTTCACAATGATTCATCCTTTGTCTTGCCAGCGTCTGATACCAATATATCAGGCCTTTCCGGAGAACGTTCCGGTGTCAATATCCACACCTCCCCGTGAAAGGCCACTCTTTAGCTAACGATGGACAGATCGTCGCTCCCCGCCTCCATGGCTCATGTATCCGTTGGTGAACCTTAAAATTCTCTCTAGGCATCGCCGTTGCCCCTTGGCCTTTGGGGTTTTTTTCTTCCCGTTGAGCTCTGGGCAGTTCCCCACACTTGAAGCACTCCGCGGGTTTCTGTTCATGCCTCTGCCGTGATAAGGAGTGCATCGGGGGGGGGGGGGGGGGGGGGGAGTGGTCCGCCCCTCGAGTTCCTTCTCCAGTTCCTCAATTCTCTGACATAGGTGCCGTATATTTTTCTGCAATGCCGGTGTTCCTCTAGGCTGCTGGACTTCCTCCTGGGCCACCATTCTTACTTCCTTCAAGGACGTAAAAGACTTTTTTGTCAAACCTGCGTCTCGATCCTCGGCTCCAAAACACTGCCGAGGAATGGCGTAGGCAGGCATAGATGGGAGAGCATGTATCACTACTGTGAGGACATGGTCAGCCCACTGGTACAATGATTCTCCCACATTCTGAGAAGTTGACTGAAAAGTCAGCTGTTGCATTAAGTCAAGTGCCAACGATCCAAAGCTCTTCTCGAAACAAGGTGTAATTGTCGCTCGCAGTGCCCTCTTGGGAGAAGCAAAGTGCTGTTTCATCTCTGTCCAGGACGAAAGTTAGACAGTATAAAAGTATGTAAGATTGTAACTTTGTTTACTTCAGGCAAACATCCTTTTATCATACATTTGTTGCGATGCTTTTCTGCATAATGTTTTAGGTCAATTGAGTACATGACCTATTGCAATTGCTCAGTGTCCTGCATTAACATTTAACAGTGCGACAATTAACTTAGGACACGAAAAACTCCGCACTTTTTGCTGCCCTTTATGATAAAGATTTTATTCTGCGCGTTCAGACACTAATTTCTTTCGTCCACTTCATTGTTTATTTTCTGTTGCACCTTACTCTCGAAACTTTATCCAAGCACTATTTACAGTTGATTTAGGAATTCTTAATAATTTACCGACTTCTCTGAAACTTTTATACCCTGAACTAATGTTACGATGTTTTCTTTAAAGCCCTTACGAGTTCGGATGATTAAAACCCATGTTTTCTAATCACTGCCTTACATGTATAAACAGAGTTGCAGACGACAATGAACATCTTTATGTCACATCAATGACCTTTGACTTTTTAGATATATTATCATTGAAAGGATAACTCGTGTCTGTGCAAAGAGAGATAACCCGCAATGTACGATACTCAATAAACACCATTGAAAAATGTTGCGACCGTGCGAATACTTTTGTCCACAGTCTGTACATCTTGGAGAATGGGTCTAGAAATATGGGACTCTGCACTGCAGTGAAATGATATCAGTGGACAGTTTCAATATTTCCTTGTTTTAATGATGCAGGTTGGTGAATTTGATCTGAGTTATAATATAATTTCGCTTACGCTTCTTGCAGACGTTACACATAAAATTAAGCACGGAAGAAGTTTTAGTACACACTTGGAGGTTATCCATCACATTTGAGAATTCTTTTTTGTCTACATATTGTAAACTTTACCCTCATGCAGACGAAATAGTCGATCATGAGCGACTGCATTACAAAATCTCCGATGAATTGGTTATTTTCAATCTCATCTGGATTTTGCAGTCATATATTTCAATTTGTTTTTAGCAAAATATGTGCTTATGTATAGTTTTCCACCATATACAATATTCATTGATGCTAAAGCAACTTTAAAATATATTACAGATTAATTTTATTACTTTATTTCACTACTGTTATACGTACAAATATTATCTCATATTTACAAAAGGTTTATATAACAATACATGTGATAAAGGAAGTAGAATGGTAAATTTCGTAAACTGGAAGCTATTTTATGTAGATTTTGAGAAATAATTATTGTTCTAACATATGTTACGATATGTAGCAATGATTTTTTTTTATCAATGTATGCGAATAAAAGCTTACTAGTTATACAGTCTCCTAACTGAATTATTGTCATCTGGTAATGAACAAAACAGTTAATCGCTAGTGTGGTATCGGATATGATGAAGAGATAAAAAACATTTTAATTATAAAATTGTGTCTGGAATCTTGTCGAAACGTTGTTTCTTTTAAACTGACAATTTAAATAATCATTATAAAAATATTGTATCGGGAACTACATTCTTTACTTTAAAGAGTTACTAAGAATCTATAATTTGATAAAACGTACTGTGACACAAGTTTTCGTATTCCCTTTAAAATGCATTACAAGATGTTAATTAGATGGCTGACAATTATTGCTTTTGTAATATATACACTTATTTAAATGATAATAACACATATCGGTCAAACTGCTATGATATTGAGGTCTTTCAACGTTTATTACTTTTTAAACTGTATTTTGACCTAGTTATGTCTATATTAAAATAAACTTGAATGTCAAAAGAGTACTAATCATTCCTATTTTGTGTATTATACATCAAGGAGTTTCAAAAAAAATTATCAGCTTGATCGTGACAAAGATGATTTGATATTGCTAAATGCAAATAATTCAGAACACTGTCTATAAAATTCATATTATCATTGAGTTTTCACGAATTTTAAAAAATGAAGTATGGATACTTTCAAAAGTCGATCATTTTGTTTCACTTGCCGGATAAAACAGCACCCATGTCTTAACAGCATACTGGTAGGAAAATAGGCACACATCCATGGCAATTTCGTGTATTTATTTGCACTACATTTTAAACTTGCAGTACTCTACTCTGAAAATTACTGTATACTTGTGTCATTAAAAGCTGTCGATGTTAGGGATAAGATGTCAGCGACTTTCATCTTTCAGAACTGGAGTCTTTACAGTCTAATGATTTCTCAGCACTCATCGCTAAAATTTACCTACGATGTATGGCGTTAAATGTTGCAACATTTGATCTTTTCCATTTGTATATACTTTTTCGCTCATCTGATCTGAAAGCTCAAGTTTTGTCTGTCGTCCGTCTGTCCGTAAACGTTTCACATTTTCATCTTCTCCAGAACCACTGGGCCAATTTCAATCAAACTTGGTACAAATCATCCTTGGGTGAAGAGGATTACTTCAGGTTTGTTCAAATGAATGGTCACCCCCATTCAAAGGCGAAATGATCACGAAAAGGCAAAAATAGGGTTGGGCCATTTAAAAATCTTCCCACGAACCTCTGGACCAGAAAAGTTTAGACTCATATGGAAGCATCCTGACATTGTGCAGATTCACGTATGTTAAAACCATGGTCTCCGGGGGTAGAATGGAGCCACAATAAGGGATGAAAGTTTTATATGCGGAAATTTAGGGAAAATCTTTAAATATCTTCTCAAGAACCACTAGGCCAAAAAGTTGCATTTTATATGAAAGCTTTCTGACATAGAGTAGATTTAATTTTGTTAAAATCATGCCCCCTCCCCCCCCCCCCAGGGTTACGTGGGGCCACGATAGGGGTCAGAAAAATGATATTTACATAGAAGGTTGAAAATTTGTTTAAATTATGATTTCCGGGGGGTAGGATGGGGCTACAACTGGGGATCAAAGTTTTATATGCTGATATTTAATAAGAAAACACTTTAAAAAAATTTCTTGAACTATTTAAGCTCGGGTTTTCATATTTTAAATATGCAATTTTTACGACCACGCCATTCATGTCATGCAATGGTGTCGGATTTGTGACCTTAACCTGCAAGTTTAACCTACTTCTAAATTAAAAAATACATGGCCTATTCAATATGTCCTGAACTAATTAAGGTATATTCTCTCTCTCTCTCTCTCTCTCTCTCTCTCTCTCTCTCTCTCTGTGTGTGTGTGTGTGTGTGTGTGTGTGTGTGTGTGTGTGTGTGTGTGTGTGTGTATTTCTTATGGAAGACCTTTCATTTCTTATCAAATTTGACCTTGGAATTTTATATACTTTTTAGAAACTACAACCTATTAAATTTATCCGGAACTATTTTAGGTAGGGTTTCATATTTTGTATATATAGATTTATTATGGCAAGACCTTGTGACACAGTGGTGTTTAATCTTGGAGTTTGATCTACTTTTTAAAAAAAAATGACCTAATGAACTATTTAAGATAGGGTTTTCATATTTTGTATATAAAATCTGACCAATTCAATATCTCCTGAATTATTTAAGGTAGATCTTACATATTTTGTATATAGATTTCCTATGGCAAGACATTTTATTTCATACTGTGACCTTTGACCTTGTTACCTTGGAATATTTGACTTACTTTTAAGAAAACGTTACCTGTTAAATATCTTCGCAAGTATCCGTGGTAGGAGTTTCATATTTTGTTTATACATTCTTAATGACAAGACATTGTAATACCTTTGTGTGTGACCTTGACCTGGATGTTTGACCTACTTTTAATAAAAATCTGACATATTCAATATTAAAGCACCTTCAACTGATGAGTACTTGTTTGTAAACAGAAAAAACTTTATTCCATAAATGCCATGGCAGTGTGCGATTCCAATTTAAAAAATTTTGAATTTGGTAGCTAAGTGGCCATATGACGCATTTGTGTGGTCCAATTCTGTACTGTGTCAAATGTTTGAGAATAACAACATTGCCAGAGGTTGGCTAGTTGTGACACCGCCTACCCCTTAAAGAAATATTTATTATCACCCTTGTCAAATTCAAGTAATCCCCATCAAGTGGCGTACAACGAAGCCCACGCAAAAACCAGAGCCCCCATTGAGCGAGCGTTTGGTGTTCTTAAAATGAGGTTCCGGTGCACCGATCGTTCCGGAGGGACCCTTCTTTTCCGACCCGAGAGATCATGTCAGATTGTGACTGTGTGTGTTGTGCTACATAACATTTGCACCAAGAACAGTGTCCCTGTGCCCCGAAAGAGAAATCAGCATCGGTTTATTCAACAACCAGACAATGTTGTGTACCAAATAGTAAACAATGACGGTGCTGAAGTTAGAAAATTAATTCAAACTCGATTTTGACAAAACTGCTTAAATGACATTCAACTCTATATATCTACATATCGTGTTGTTCATTCAAACAATAATAATTTATGTCAATTGTTTATGTTGTGTTTATAAACATTGATCAAAGTAAAAATATTTTAACTACATTAATCGTTTTGATATCTCCAAATGCATCAGTATATTGCACGTGTAACAATCAACAAGAAACAAACGCCAAAGTTGTGTTCTCAAACGTAAGAAAGGTAATTCATATAAGAAAATCCTCCAATGCTTCTCAGATTCCGGTTGCACGCTGACATTAACACTGGGAATAATACCCATTTGACATAAATACAAGTTGTGTTTTTATTTTTGTAATTTCAAGCGTTCTTCGACTTCCAGGTGCTTTCGTTCCACTCTCAATCGATCTTCCTCGACACGAAGATGTTGCTTTTCTATAAGTACTCTTTGCTGCTCAACGTAAACCAGTTTGCTTGTAGAATCTTCAGACAGCGTCGCAACTTCTTTTCCGTTTTGCTGGAGCCCCCTTCATCATAGCCACTTATTCATTTATTAAATGAAAAGACTGTCAGTTTCGAAAAAAAAAATATTGATCAATTTGAAGCAAAAATAAAACTCTCTCTCTCTCTCAAACTCTGTGTGTGTGTGTGTGTGTGTGTGTGTGTGTGTGTGTGTGTGTGTGTGTGTTAATACACTGAAAACATACTTATAATACGACACTTCTAATGACAATTAACATTTGTTATGTAATTGTATGAATTTAATCCTCTCTGACTTACCATTATCGGTATTTTCTGTAAAAGATGAGGGAATTTGTTGGCTTTGGACTGGTTGATGTTGACAAATCATCCAACACGTCAATTCCACCCTCCACGCCTGTAATTGATGTCTGTCCAATGATGCCCTCAATCTTCTCATCCATGGAGCTTTTCAGGACACTAGACGGTTGTGATCCTCCAATAGTTTTCCTCTGCTCTCTTTTATTTAGGGTCAATTTCTTCTTACTCTCGCTTGGCATGCAAGTCCATTTCTTTTTTATTTCCTCTCTGAATTTGAACAGTTGATGCATTTACTTGTTCTGCAATCTCCTCCCAAGCCTTTCTCTTCATTGAATTGCAAACGAATGTACTTTGTTTGGAAAATAACAATGGTTTCCTTTTTTCTACTTCTGTTAATAGACATCTCTGAAGCAGAGAAATTCGGACACCGTTTTATGTGCCGTGCCTTTCTAGAACCGTTCCACGTTGTTCTTGCACGAGGTGTATGCTGGTCGGTTTTTATAGCACGGCGAATACAATAGAACACTCGTTTTTACAGTAGCGTGGTGGATCTACCTTTTTATATAACAAAATCTTGCACAAAAGATGTGGGTGCAACAATTATTAATATATTTTGTAACATCTACGCGTCACTGCTGATCATTCCTTTTATTATCGATATTTTAATATAATAATAAAATATCATAACTCAACTTAAATGTTATCAATGTTTATTGGCTTTCTATAAAATTTTATTTTTTAATTTTTTTCGATTCATAATTAATGTTTAGCAGTGGTTACACATTTCATTATTAATAATTATAATAATAATGCATTTTATTGTATTCAAATGAATTTTGTAAAGTAATGCTTATTAACATAATTTACATTGCAGTATATGTAATAATTGCTTTCTAAGTATATCTTAAGATAAGTACAAGTTATGATAGTTTTGTGATACAGAAGTGACTTATCTTATGATAATCATAAGTCAAAACTTATGACAATCTTAAGACATGTATCAGGATAAATCTTATGATAGCTTTGTGAAGCTGGTCCCTGTATGGTAACAAGTCAAGCTCGCATCGCGTTGCTCTTCATTAGCTGAAATGGCCGGGATTACCCTTAGTGCTCTAGTTAATTTCTCATCTAAAATTCGCTTTAAAAATACAAGTTTCTCCTGCTTTGAAAAAAATGTGGAATAACGAATGGCGCTTTGCAAGTATCACTGATTATATAGCGCTTCAGAATATATGACGTTACGATACACCAATTTTTCGCCAAGTCAGCACCGGATACGAACTCATCGGAGGCATCACAAATATGAATTGAATTCACAAATAAATGTAGTGGAATGTTAATTTTATATGCGTGTTCAAACAACTATTATCCAGTTTTAATTAAATATATGACTGGACGTAAACCCGTGCATGCACGAGTAGATATAAGATAATTATAGTGAATCAGACAGCCTTAACTGAATCAAAGTAGATTGATTGATTATTTATTGCTTTCCGCCACACTCAACAATTTTTCAGTTATCTGGTGGCGTCCAGTTTTTGTTGGTGGAGGAGAGAACCCAGATACAATGTACCTGGGAAGAGACCACCGACCTTCCGCAAGTAAACTGGCAAACTTGCTCACATGACGCCGCGGCCGAGATTCGAACACGCGCCGACAGAGGTGAGAGGCTTGGTGATTTTGAGCCCGATGCTCCAACCACTTGGCCACGGAGGCCCCTGAATCAAAGTAGAGATTACATGTATTATCATTAATTGTTTGATTGATTGATTATATATTGTTTAACGTCCCGCTCGAGAATTTTTCACTCATATGGAGACGTCACCATTGCCGGTGAATTTGAAAATTTAGTCCTATGCTCGGCGCTTATGGCCTTTGAGCAGGGAGGGATCTTTAACGTGCCACATCTGCTGTGACAGAGGACCTCGATTTTTGCAGTCTCATTGTTTGAAAGTGGAAGTTGTATACTATATAAATGTGATGCCTCTATATAAGTGAAATAGTTTTGAATTTTTTATTAAGCTATCCTTTCAAATTAATTAAGACTATTTCAAATTATTGAACATAACCCTAAACGAATTAAAGACCGTTAGATTCAATAAATATAGATTGGTTCAATTCAATTAGAAATAGCTTAAATTTCTGATTGAAAGAGACCCATCTGTCATAGAATTTAACCCTTTCCTTAATTGATTAAGAGATAAGCTAATATTATGAAGATAGTGTCAACTATTTGAGAATTTTGGGTTAAGAAATAGTTTATGTTTTGTAATATTTAAACTTATTTTTTACACTAATTATACCCATTTTCAAATAATTGAACATAAGTGTAGTTATTAAAGATAAATTTTGTCCATTAAAAAATAGTTTCAATTATATAATCTCAAGATGGGTTTACTAAATAATTTCAAGTGAAGTAAATATACTCTGCAAAAAAAGAAACGCATAATGGATTTTTTAAGATTTTAGTAGATGTATTTTGGATTATGATTTTACAATAAAAAATGTAGATATTCACTAGAATTGTTTCAACTGAAAAAAATTACAGTCCAAACCTTAGATATTGGTGAAAAAAAAGTCAGATCATCACAGTTAAGAACACTTCCTGTCACGTTTAAGTTAGTACCGTGTATGACCACCTCGAGCTGCCAACACAGTTCTGCATCTCCTTGGCATAGAGTCAATCAATGTTCTTACGTTATTGCGTGGAATTGTTCGCCATTCCTGTTGTAACATTTGACGGAGCTGATCGAGGGTCTGAGGCGGAGGTTGGCGCAGGCGCACACGTTTATCCAGTTGGTCCCATAAGTGTTCAATCGGATTCAAATCCGGTGATTTGGAAGGCCATGGTAGCACATTAATGTTGTTCTGCTGAAGGTAGTCAATTGTTAAGCGGGCTGTGTGAGGCCTAGCATTGTCATGTTGGAATAACTCCCTCTGTCGGTCAATTACGCGCATAAGGTGAGGTTGGAGAATTTCGTCTCTGTACCTTTGAGCCGTTAAATTGCCCGGGACATGTACCAGTTCTGTTTTACGGTCATTAGAGATCGCCGCCCACATCATGACGCTACCTCCACCGAAGCTATCCACTTCTTGGACACACGAGGAAGAGAAACGTTCATTCCTGCGCCGGTATACACGGATTCTTCCATCACGTTTCTGTAGCACAAAACGGGACTCATCGCTGAACCAGATTCTACGCCAGTTGCGGAATGTCCAGCCCCTCAATCTGTTGCACCATCGGACTCTTTCTCGTCTGTGTAACGGTGTCAAAACTGCTCCAAAATACGGTCTTCTGGGTCTAATGCCATATTGTCGAAGTCGGTTGCGAACTGTCTGCGAGCTGATTCTTCTCAATCCAGGTATTCCGACTGCAGTAGCTGTTGCAGCAACGGTTCGATTCCGTAGATGAAAGACCCGGATGTAGCGATCTTGTCCAGGAGTCGTAATGCGAGGTCGCCCACTCCTCGGTCGGTCATTAGTAGAGCCAGTCTGCTGGAATCTGTTCCACAGCCGAGAAATTGTGCTCTGATTTACGTTTTCAGTTCGTGCAATCTCACTTTGGGATACTCCGGCCTGGAGACGGCCAATGACGATATTTCGAGTAGCAGGGTCCAACCTTGGCATGGCAGCATTTTAACGTTATGATGAATTCAAGCTTCAAACTTCGTCCTTTTATACGCTTTAATGTAGTGGTTGAATTAAGCACAAAGTTCTCGTGAAAAACGTAAGCCAAATTCCATGGCGATAGAGGTGATGTGCAATTTTAGAGAGTCGCCGAGCTAATTTGGCAGAGAGCCAAATCAAATGAACAGACCTTTAAAGTTTCATACTTACCTGTAAAAAATCAATTACTCAATTGACCATTTCAGTTTACCTGGTAAAATACATAATTTGCATTTTTAAAATTTCAAAAGGGCTATGCGTTTCTTTTTTTGCAGAGTATATATCAAATTCAATTGCAGATAAGTTCAAACACTGGAAAATTAACGATGGATTTATTCACTTTATAAGCAGATATAACTGAATTAAACCTTCAGTTCTTTTGTAGATACGTTACAAAGTATAAAAACCGACCTTTCATTTAATTCAACTTCTCTTCAATTCCGTTAGAGTTGGGTAAAATTATTAGACTTGAGGCACAGCAGGGGGTTGTGCCTTCGTCCTCAAAAACTTTGAAAAATGAAAGCAAGTAGCAAAAGGAATAAACCAAATGCAATTACAGGCAAAGAATATATTACGTTATGGAGTATGACTCCCAAACTTCCAACTGGCATGTAAGAGGGCGAGTCAAAAAGTAAGCAGACTATCCCATTTCCGATTGACCGAGACGTTCCGATTTTCATGCCTTGTGTCAATACAGGTTTTATACCTGGGTACAAAATTAAACACGTATCGAGTCATTCTTTAATAAGTTATTAAATGTCAAACATAGCTAGTGATGCAAAGGCATGCATTTCATCGAAAGTTGAATATCGTGCTGTAATTCGGTACTTGTATTTAAATGGTAAAACTGGCAAGGAAATGCACGGCGAGTTAGCTGATGTTTGTGGGTCTTCTGCACCATCTTATGCTCAGGTTAAATTCTAGGTAGGGGAATTCAAACGCGGTAGAACGTTTTTAGAAGATGGATGAAGCCAGGTCTTGGCGCCCACTGGATGTCACCGACGAAGAAATGTGTAACAATGTTCGGGATCTGTACTCTGCGAATTCAGTTGGAAGTAATAGCACAGGCATTAGGCATATCACATGGAAACTAAAGCACCAGTATGCAGCGACATGTTGAAGAGTATTAGGTCAAAAGTTGATTTTCTTTTGCGTGTGGTGACTGTAGATGAGACTTGGATTCATTATTATGAGCCAGAGAATAAAGCTCACAGAGTCGTCAGTGGATAGGGCTGGGGTCCTAGAGGCCAAAGAAGTTCAAGACGCAACCATCTGCTGGCAAGGTGATGGCCACAGTATTTTGGGACGCAAAAGGCGTTATTATGTTGGACTTTTTACCCATGAGAAGTACAATAACGGTAGTGTACTATGCAAAATTGCTAGGCCAGCTGAGAACCGCCATACCTGAAAAACGCCGAGGTAAACTCTCTAAAGGTGTTTTGCTGCAACAGGACAACGGGAGAGTCCACATTTGCAAAATTGATATGGATGCTATAGAGCGAAATGGGTATGAATTAATAACACATCCTGCCTATTCGTCTGACCTAGCTCCTGGCGACTTCTTCCAAATCCCAAACTTGAAAAAAGGATATCAGGACGTTATTTCCGGTCTGACGAAGAAGTCGTGATAGCAGTTGAGGAGTGAGTCAATGGAAATAATCTCTTTTCAGTTCGGGGTTGATGGCACTTGAACACCGTTGGTCCAAGTGCATCACACTAGAGGGGAATTACATCGAAAAAGAAGAGGTTGGTTTCAACCGGAAATAAGTTAGGATGGTTATTTATTGACTCGCCCTCGAATATGAATAGGGAGGAAGCATGTTTTGTATTCATAATTCATTGTATATTATGCATACTGTGTAATTGAGATGTAGGTTTGCAATCAAAAGTATGACAAATATTATGAGTGTTACAGTTATTAAAAATTGAAATGATATGATACAAATGATAATTATACATAATTATACAATCAGATCTTCAGCAGTGTTTGACATATATCGATATCATATACAGATCTTATGCCCCCCACCCCCACCACATGTGAATTAAAAACAGATTTACTCTCAACCATGTGAAATCCCCATGTAAAAAGAAGGCCTACCAAACAGGACTATTTCAAAATATTTAAATTATATGTATACTATCTCAAGACATATATATGATTTTACGTGTTATTTACCGAAAATATTCAAAATGTCAAGACATACTTCATGCTCAGAAAGTGTCTGACATGTTAAACCAAGACAGTTCGGAAGATGTGCAGTTTGATTAATATGACGAACTATGATAAGGTGAGAATTACTGTAGATATACTAGGGAAGCGTATAAGGGCCACATATTTTATTTTCCTCTAAAGGTCAACTTTAATCTTGGCTTTTCCAACATTAAGTTTGGAATTTCCAACTTAAATGTTAACTTTTCCAACTTTAATCTTGGATTTTCCAACTTTAATCTTGGATTTTCCAACATTAATCTTGGAATTTCCAACATCAATCTTGGCTTTTCCAACTTTAATCTTGGATTTTCCAACATTAATCTTGGAATTTCCAACATCAACCTTAGCTTTTCCAACTTTAATCTTGGCTTTTCTAACTTCAGTATTGGAATTTCCAACTGAAAATTTTTTAGCGTTTTGGCTGTTTCAACTTTAATCTTTGAATTTCATAAATGATATAAGCATATCATCACATAGTAACTCCAATAATTACTATCGGCAATAACAAACGGCGCCATATCACGTGTCCACTTTCAGTATGAAAATGACGGGTATTTACATGTTGCATATGACATCAACAATTGAAAGTCATTATCCCAAAATTTTACATTCAAATTAGCGGCGATACGGAAGTTATTCCCTTTCAAAGTTGGCCATTTTTGCACCTGCTTAAAACCAATCAAGGCTACTTCCGGTTTGAAGTATTTATAGCAAAATCCTTGCGTGGCGTCACGTAACATCAGTTTTGAAATGGCGACCGTAAACAAGAATGATGATCACAGTTCTTCATCCGATATTGACTTAAATATGTCATTTGAGATGTCATCCTTCGAAGAGGAACACGAGGAACATCAGCGGAATATTATTCCATATCGCTTTGAACCTGAAGCAACTGATTCTAGCGAATCAGATCTATCTATGGAAGAGGCCGACGATCAGCACCGTCTAGGAAATACAGATTGGTATGACTTTCACTTTCTTTTATTTGTAACACGTGTAAACTGTAATTAATTGTTGAAATACATACGAAAACTTTATTATAACGTGTAACGAAACATTGAAACTTGCAGCTTAAACGTGTAGGGGAAAAAAGTAATACTAAGTAATCATAGTATACTCCTTTCTCCTTATATCGCGGGTTCCATTGTATCGCGGTATATTCCAAAATTAGTCATTCAGCGATTTTTAGGCCACCTTCTGTAAACAGACTGAAGATTGGGTACATGAAAGTTAGTAAATATGTCAGAGGATGAGATGATTGAATGGGGTTTTTTTGTTAAAATTACATGTATTTATATGAAAATCTCAAAATATGTTTCATTCCAAAAATATGGACATACCATAATTTCAAATGTGATAAGAAAATAAATTATCATGAATTGACAGTCTGTCGCCTGATTGTTGACAGTAGGTACGTGATGTAATGTCACATCAATAGAAAAAAATTTTATTCAGTCAGTTCAAAATACATCTTGTATGTATACAATGTGTTCTTGGACTCAAGGATGAAATATGTTCACTGAACTTGCTCAAGATGAAATTCACTTTTTATGCCTTTAGGAATTCAATACATTAGAATTAGTTAAATCAAGCCATTTTAAATAGCTAAGAAAGCTATATATTGCAAAATAGATTCTTCTGGACCTGTTAATCTTGTAATAACAATGTAAATCAAGTCATGTGAAATTTGAACTAATTGTCTTATAGAAATTAGAGATGAATAATGATGTAGCAATACATGGTGGTAGCATATTGTAATCACAATTTCAGGTGCAATTGTGGATCATGCACCCCTATGCCCACAGCCGTAGAAAGTAAATGCTGCTCAGAAATTCCAAGGATTATGGAGAAAATCGAGTCGTACGGTGACGATTTAACATGCATCACAAGTCACCCTGGATTCCGGACCGTTTGTCTAGACGTCTTTGTCCTGGAGACCGCATACTACCAGTATCGGTCACAGTATGGAGATATACAGAACAGCATAAATGAGTAAGAAATGAAATTTCATTATCTTTAATTTCAAGGAATCCAACAAAAGTGGTACATGTTGCCTAACAATTTCTTTAATTTTATCACAGGAGAAACAGATATACAGCCTATCGTCAACTTGCTCGTTGGTGTTGGGGCTACTTAGGAAAGACTGTTCGAGTTCCCCTCCCCTCCTGTGCAGTAACAAAGATCCGCGAGACATTCTGGTGTCTGCTCCACACACGATCAATAGCGGGGAACAACAAAGATGCCTGGTGGGAATAAAATGTTCTTGTTATTGCTGCAACCCCCATGCACTGCAAAACCCGGAGAACTTTCGCAGGAAGGGCTCCAGAGAATAGAATGCTGGCAGACAATCCCAGGTTTCCTGCTGGAATGTTTCCAATGGAGGGCTGGCTACTCCACTGCCAAGTAAACCCACAGAATTCACACCCTGCATTGATCCTGGCCATCGTCCCCACCACTTGGTGAATACTGGCTGTGACGTGTCTTTGGCACCTCTTGCAACTACTGAACAGCTCCAACAGCTTTGATTTTGATACAATGTACTTCCTTTCTTCCAATATGTTGCAGGGCTTCTCATTGCTAAAACATTTCAAATCAAAGTGATTAGCCTGCAAAGTTTTACATTTACTTTCTTAGCATTAGACCAGTCAGGGTACTTCATATGTATATTAATACTAGTAGGTCTGACATTACATCCGCTATTTTCAATCATTACCAGATCCTTTTTTTTTTTTGCCTTATACAGAAGTTTTCCTTAGTAGTTGTCTACAACTGATAGGATTTTCAGACACTCATTAAACAACTGATATGATGGATAAAAAAAAAAAAGAAAGAAAAAAGAAATTGGTTCAATGGGAGTTTGTTTGTGGTTTTTTTTTATAGCAATTCCTGTAACTTCATTCTGAATTTCACAAGCATGTTTTATGAAAAAAAGAAATCCTTAAAAAAACCTAGAAATAAAAAAAAGTAAAAAACAAAAAAAAACCATCCTAACTTACTTTATGTCATTGAAGTGAGAATCATCTGAAATGCCACTGGACGGTTCATATAATGAGGCCACCTCACTCCCTGTCCCTGATTCATGATCATCTGTTGACTCTCCTTCACTGGATGAATTGTATACCAATGCTGCGAACCCGTGGTTGGAGATTAATTTGCAGTCCTGAAGAGTAAAATGTCCCTTAACAATTGTCCGCTTCTAAAAATTCACAATTTTGATTTAATAAAATGCCAACAGGAGAACCAAAATGTTTTAAAATTTCATATCTTTCAATTTTTTTTCTTTTCTCAATTTTAATAAAATCATGAATAAACAATAAATTTATTCATAGAATCAATTCACAGACAAATGTAACGTATTGTCTGTAAGCATTTACCCTTCTCTTTATACTTTGCTGCCACTTGGATTCTCACACTACGTTTTTTTGGTGCCTCTGTCTGACAGGCCAATGAGGCCATAGATATGCCACCCCCTTCAGCTTCCTGAAATACAGATATAAATATTGAGTAATCTGTTGAATGTGCAAGTTCCAACAAAATATTTAAACAATTCTAAATAGTATTACCATGTTAACTGTTTCCGATATGTTTGATTTATTAACCATTATTTCAAAACATTTATTAATTTCTGTTTTGACAATAATTCATCATGGATTATCACAATACCGAACCCGATGTGAAATACTTCTATAGTGACCAATTTCAAAACAGGCACCTTGATCACTTTGACAAAAATTTTACGATTATATTTGCAAGGGCAGACCCCCCCCCCCACCCTTAAATCTGATCCATCGCTGATTTACTTGGCCCATATGGGTTTCATAGATTCAATTTTACTCAACTCATATACAAGTTGCATTTGATAGATGGGCAAGTACACCCTGCTGAAATATACCCATGCATGTAAACATACCTGAATGGGTTCTTGCTGACTCTCAATACACTCATGTACGTCTTCTACTGGTACATGTATTTCTGTATTGTTGTCACACAGCAGCTCTGTCAGCATCTATAAAAAAGCAATGAAAATAATTGTTACCAGTGCAACCAAATTCGGTGCAATGATGTATGATAATCACTGTAATCGCTGATTTTAAATATTTTAAAATGACACCTTCATCACTTAATTTTATTTTTACATTTTTGATCGATAGTCATTGCTGATTAAAAATCATGTAAAAAACGACACTGTGACGTAGTCCAGGACCTCTGGTGACCCAGAACATGTACATGTTTACATGGATAACATGTTGCTCGTGATAGTTTTAACTAAGAGAATACAGAACTTTGCAAATGTAAATATAACAATATATGAACCCTCAATGACGACTTAGAATATGATGTAATTATACATGCTGGTGCATACAAGATGTTCATGCGAATAGTCTGTTTAAAATTACATACACACAAAAGCCGTGCAAATAGCTGTTAAGTAAAACTTTATGTACACAATAGTCTTGCATATCCTTAGCTAAATCAAGTTATTGCAACTAAATAGCTGATTACTACGATGTTTTACAACAAATAAGGATTTGATTATGAGACAGTGTGTACCCATTTCTATGTCGCTGTCTTGTATCAATCATGCATGAAATCCAACAAGTATTATTTTGGGTTAAGACTGGCAAATTTGATGCCGCAAGGAAGAAAATTGACAGTGTTTTGAAGTTCATTTTTCGCAGTTAAAATATTTGACGTCACAATGCAAGGTAGCTGTTAACTCAGTGCAGAAACGGTCTTTTCATTCTGCACCGAGTTAACACTACAGCTGCATTGTGACGTCAAATATGTTGACTGCAAGAGATGAACTTTACGAATGCTGGCAATATCTTTTCTTGTGCGTTGCGGCATCAAATTCGCCGGTCTTATGTTGGTTGTTACAAATTACATTGATATATGAAAATCTACCAGACACACTTAAGTTTTTAAAACAGGTGTACATTGTTTATAGAGTTGTTCAAAACAGAATAATACTTAAAAATGTGTGTTTGAAGTTTGAAAAGAAAAAGAAAGACACATTACTATGCTCTTTGCTCGCTTTGCATACTCTTCGTTCTGGCGCTTGTGCTTGCGGTGACTGAAGAAAGGCGTCGTTAAGGTCATCACTTTTCCGCTTAGGATAGATTGATGGCACAGATCCTTTTCTCAGACATTTGTTTACTGGAATGCCGAAGTCTTTCATCAACGACAATCGGGCCTCGTAGCAATCCTCATTAAAATGGTCACTGCAAATCACTGTGTACTGCGATGGTCCAGTCCAGTGTGCCCTTGTTAGCTTCACAAAGCGAATCCAGGCTGCTCGCTGATGCTGGTCTTTCGGGAAAACATGCACTGAAACTCCGTCTGTTTGTCTTTTACTGCAGTCTGCCACAACACACATCCGTCCCTTATTTTTACTAGCCATTTCCGATGATTCAACAAGCTAATACTGCATCGAGAATGGCGCCTGATGTGAGTTGACGTCACATCCGGTTGAGGCTATTTTCATTGTATCGTAAAGGTGTGAATTCGCAATATTTTTATATTTCGTGCAATAACTCGCTCATTAAACAACACTCGGTGCTCAGACTTGGGTTTTTACGTTTTTTAATATGGAAACTATATTTAGAGAAGCACTTTGTCACCTGCTTCGCGGACACTTTAAGTCAAAACTTGGACTTATGTTTGAGATTTTACTCAAATTTTGACTGCTCGAATAAAATTAAAACTCAAAATTAAGTTTAAAATTTTTTTTCAAGAAATCCAAGCCAGCCTTCGATTTCTTAAAATTTGAGACTTTACTCAAAGTTTGGCTACTCAAATAAAAGAAAACTCATTATTAATGTTTAACTCAACAATAGCTGCCTTCATGAAGACTTAATTGTGATTTATGTGACGAAACCATCGTTTACGAGAAATCATATACCTCAACATGTCTGTTTATCTGTTAACTCCTCATCGTTGAAATCGCCATATTTGTATACGAACGGGTTGTGGTTTGGTTAGTTTACCGAATAAGTAGAAAAGCAAGCGTTCTGATTGGTCTAGACGATTCGCTTGTATTCTATAAACAGTTCAAATCTCTGATTAACCTGATGCTTAGCGATTGGCCAAATTGCGTTATGCATATTTGTGAGACAGGAGAAAATTTTTACGCAGAGAGCACGGGTGAAAAGGGCGAGTAGCGTACATTTCAACCGTGGCTTGCGACGATGTTATTAAAAATGTCCATGAAAATGATCAGTGAGTGTATTACAGGGAAACTGTATTCAAACAATGGGAAACAAGTGAAAATTATAAGTCTAGAAATCCCGATAATCAGCAAAATAATCATGAAATCATTACTCCATAAAACCTACCAATCACAAAAAATGACTCCCGCTTCCAAGGAGCGAGAAACTCGCAGACGTGGAATTCGTATATCAAAAACAATCCTGACAACGAACAAAATTCTCCAGAATACATGTATGTAGTAGTTGGAGATATAAACGGGGAACCGAAGACATTTATGGTATGGGGAAAATAAAGGATATTAGAACTCCTATATTATTAGATACTGCGTCTAATCTACAGTAATCTCGAATCTACTGGACAAACCCGATTCATCACTAAAACCAAACAACAGTTTCTGGCGTTAGGTTGAAATCATCAAACGGGGGAAATATCCCAGTTTGGGGAAAGCGTCCGTTGAAAATCACTTAGAATCATATAGTTCTCATTCAAATGTTGAGAGTGGTTTTATCATAGGGTGGATTTTGTGACAAAATTTCCATGTAGTATTTGTCCAAAAAATATTCAAATTTCAGGGAATAGAAATCCCACGATATAGAAATGCAATTGTAGATATTTGCTAACTAATGTTATCGGAGGATTTATTTATCCCCCTCGCCATTGTGAATTTATTGCTTCCGGTAGGGTAAAGAATCATATCTTCTCAGAAGGAAATGCCCTTGTGAAACTCCTTGAGAAATTTATGGAAAAACAAGATATAATGTTATCAGAAACATTAGGCACTATGGGGAGATAATTCGTACCTCTATAATATCTGAACTTGCAGGATGAAAGCATTAAGCTTTACAGAGATGGTGTTAGTAGCTATCATTGAAAAAGTCGTGATGTTTAGAATGATGTAGAATTAGTTATTTTCCAAGTTAGCCATGACACCGAAAATGAATTCCATTTACCTGGCTCCATGACCATAAGCTGTGAATATACTTGAAGTCAAATTTCCAGATTGATATATTTCATGATAAGTTACTATAAAATTCGTGTTGAAATTATATTTTAAATTCGATTCAAACTGTCAATAAAGTATTTGTGTGATTTTAACAAGCCATGGGTATACAGTCTGTATACAAAATCTTATTTTTGGCTTAAGGACACTTACTACAAAAAAATTGAACGTCTCTGTTTTCAAATATTCCTGTACGAAATGTGAATCAATATGCCAAACATGTAAGAGTACCAGCATTACAAACTGAATTAAACCAAGGTGTTTACAGGGTATTTGTTTTCAAAGCTTTCACGCAAAGAGACACTCTAATCACTTGACCTCTTTTTACACATTGATTAAAAATTGCTTTAGGAGCATCATGTTGGTCACGAAGTATCAATGAATTCTTTGCAGTAAGGAAACTTTCAAACATGCCCGAATTTTGTCATAAACTGTAAAAATAGGAACTGTTCAAAAAGGAGGGAGAACAATTCGCTTGTAGCAAGTGTCTTCAAGTCTGTTCTCAGTTTATCGTTATGAAGCCAAGTCATTTAGAGCAAATTTTACATGCGCTTCACTTAAGTGTCACTCAAGACCAAAAAAAAAAATGATCATAAGTTTTACGTGAGTTCAAATCTAGTATCCGACATGGGTACAATAGATTTAGTGCGCCATAAAATAAATAAGTGAACCTCAGTATCTCGAATATCATAAGTTTTCGCTTTAAAGCGGAATTCTGATTTTTGTAGCGTCCGATTCCGATTTTTAATATCAATTTCCGTCCTGGATTCAAAATCGCGTTTTACCGATATTGTTTACCGACATGCTTCCGGTTTGCGAAATGTAAGCGGCAATATGATTGGCTAAGATCGGAGTGTTGCCCATTGGTAAATTATATATTAAACCAGAATAAACAAATGTCACGGTTGAGCATAACCCTTGAGCATGGCAACGAAAAAGGTATAAACATGTAACCTACGATTATTCCATGTAAATAAACATATCAAAGGAGTCATTAATTTTGAACAATATGGATTTCCATCACCAACATTTGAACAGCATTCTCTCTGTACGCAACTTGTAGGATTTGAGACCACCAAAGATTCAGAAGGTCTACCTGAAATTTTGGTACGACGGTCCACCTGAGATTGCTAGTGCTATCAAACTAAATTGTTTACTCTCTTTGAAAATACAAGTGATATGGTCCTATTGTCCCTAAATTTCCCCCATAAAAATCATTTAGCAGTACTACCATCATAATTCATTTTCAAAACGCTTTTAAAACATCGCCAACTTTTTCATAAATTTGAATTTACTCTTTTTTGTAATGATTAGTATGTGTTATATTCGCTTATTATCCCCACGTCATTAATCAATTTGCAAGTTATTAGGAAAGGATAATGAGTTATTTCTTATAAACAAAATATATTTAGTACCTCTTGTGAAATAAATCTTTGAAGCTGTACATATTGTGTGGGGAGT
This sequence comes from Ostrea denselamellosa, assembly GCA_024699665.1. Taxonomy (NCBI): domain Eukaryota; kingdom Metazoa; phylum Mollusca; class Bivalvia; order Ostreida; family Ostreidae; genus Ostrea; species Ostrea denselamellosa. Next base: position 1,439,889 of record JAMZEH010000072.1, read on the forward strand.
CTAATACCAGAAACGGGGACATTGTAAACTGCCCTGTATAATGGAACAAAATGAAACCCTACCGCGGCATATAGATTTTAATGAAATATCAAAGTGTCCCATACATGTAAATATCTTGTTTGGGGATTGAAATTCAGATAAATTTCCTCAAGTTAGAAATATCTGCACAAAAACTTAAGATTTTGAAAGTGTCAAAAAGAGCCCAAGACAACCCGAGAAAAGTAAAGGTTTGCTTCAGGCAGCCCCTGGACAACGGACACAAGACAACATCGCTTTGTGAGGTGGTGAGGGTTACTTCGCAAATCTTATAATCTTACTCAGTGGTTTTTTTGTTTGTTTTTTTGTTTGTTTTTTTTTTTTTGTTTTTTTTTTTTTGCATACTAAAATCATTCCTGTATCATGGATATGTCAAAGTATTCGGAAGTGCCAACCACGTATTCTTTAAGTATTTTATCCTCGATATCTCGACTTCCTGGATATCTCGAAGTTTTTTCTCAGTCCCATCGAGTTCGAGATAACACGGTTTGATTGTACTGGTTATGCACCACCAATTAAGCACCCCCTAGACTTATCCCCTTACCCATGATGGCTGACGCAAGAAGGGAGATAAATGATATGTTAGATAAAGGCGTAATAGAAACACCACACAGTTCTCTCGTAGTCTTAGTAAAGACCAAGAATTTTGAGTGTATTGCAGGGAATACAAAGTATCCTAGTCAGTAAAAAGCAGGTCAAGCATAAGGAAACTCAAACATGATCTGTTGCTGTCCAAAAGAAAGCTACGTATCAAATTTCAATTGAATATCTTCATCCAATGCTGAGAAAAGTCCGGTAAACTGATTTTTGCATTTCATCAAGGGGCATAATTCAGTCAAAAGTAGGTCAAACGTAAAGAAACTCAAACTTGATCTGTAACTATCAAAGCCAAAGCCATGTATAAAATTTCAGTTGCATATCTTCATCAATGCGGAGAAAAGTCCGGAAAACTTATTCTAGCAATTTATCAAGGGGCATAATTCAGTCAGAAATAAATCAAGCATAACGAAACTCAAAATTGAAATGTAACTATCCAACGCAAAGCCATACATAAAGTTTCAGTTAAATATCTTCATCCAATGTGGAGAAAAGTCCGGAAAACTGATTTTTGGTGGCCAGACAGACGAACAGACAGACCAATGGTAAACTCATAGTCCCCTTCGACAAATCTGGTAGCGGACTAAAAAAGGATGGGACACCCTGGTTCTGTATATATCAGACAATAGAAAGTTAAACGATGTTTCTATGAAGGATAGTTATCCTATTCCAAGACTTGATAATACGTTATATTAAATGTCCTATCTGGAACGCATTGGTTTTCTAAAATATATCTTAAAGTGGGTAGGGAGCGGGCTGAAGATAAGCCCAAACTGATTTTTCTATACTTTGGAATGGTAATAAACAAATTGTAAAAATGCTTCTTGGATTATGTAATGTAAAACATTATCACGATTTTACAAAATAATATGATACAGATATAAAATAAATCTAGACATTAGTAAACATCAAAATGAAACCTAAATGGGAAAATACCTCCCATAAAAGTGAAACTTATAAATACCTTCGGGCCAGATTTGACTCACAATTCCTTGAATGTTAAAAAATCCTAATCAGAACAGCAAGTGCACAACTTTATAATTCATATAAGATACACACAAAGTTTTCATCTAATCTGTTCATTGGTAGGCAAATTATGTATACGGACGAGCAAGGTTAATCCAGTATGCCACCTAAATTTCGTTAGCGAGGGGTATAACGAGGACAACTTCAGGTTTTTATTCAATTTAATCAATTTATTAGTATCAACTCTAGTAGTTTCAAATGTAATTCGTGGTGCGATTTAATCTCTTTTGAAGAGAACAATATTGTGTTGTGTCATTGTCAAAAAATGTACATGCGCAACACGTACAAATTACGACTTTTATCACGAAAAGTTCGGTACAAAACAGTTATTCATACATTATCCATCTCTCAAAGTTTCCTTAATAACTGTCCCAGTAATTTTTTTCTTTCTTGTTTAACACATTTTAGTGCATATAGGTCAACACTAAACATGTATTGATCTCACATGACCTTTCTGTACTAAAGTGATCTACAGAAATTAGACAATAACAAAAGGATTATGGGTCTTAAGGTAGTCCATCCATACCCAAGTACTTCAATAAATTTAAATGTCGTTATAGAAATGACTGAATTATATTTAGATTACATAGTTCATTACAAATCAGATTATGCACCTTAACCGCATACCATTTTCCTGAGTTTTCTGAACGGTGACCTTAATTTAGTCTGTGAAATTTGATAAATCATGGATTTGCAATCTTTTATCGCCGGATTTCTTTATATCTATTATGTTTTCGAGATATTCGAAGATTTACATTCTTTTCCCAAAACTGATCAAGCTATGCTTTTACGGGTAATTAGAGTTATGTGCAGTTACTTGTAGGGGGGGGGGGGGGGGGGGGGGATTACAAATATTTGCAGTTGCCTTTGAAAAAATAAGAAGCTATAATGACTGGTACTGGTTTCAGTTACCCCATTCCTGCTATCAACACTTTCGACACCTGCAAGTCATAGGCGACATATGCTGAATCACTTTAAATACAGTTCACTGCGCCTGTGTTGTCACAAAACATGTATACATCAGCTCATACCGAGGCCTGAAAATGGAAATATATATATTGTCAACATTGATTCAATCTAGTGTCGCGACCATGCTGCTTTAAATTCTGATTGCTGTCAACATTTATGGAATTTAATAACGGAATTTATTAATATAATCAATTATTCAAACTTCTCAGGAAGTCTATATATACTTATTATAACGAAAGGTGTTCCATAAAATATCAAAATCATTAGAACCCGGATGTGTAGCATTAGTGTGTCGTACTCTCAAGTCCTCGCAAATTATTTGGTAGACCTACTTCTCTTAATATTTTTAAACTTTAGCACAAATTACATTTCAGTACAAAATAAACTGTCAGCGGTAGTCGCTATATTGTACAGATACATCCAGGATTTGATCCGCGACAATCTTTTATGATGCTGAAATGTTTATATAGCAACCGTTTTATCACTGTTTATTTGTATTTCATGTACTGTGTACACACTTTAACCAGCATTCTTCATTTAAATACGTGACGAAAAACTAAAACCAAGGTCGAGAACAATTTACGTTACCTGTCCTAGTGTAAAACCTGATAACGCTATGCAACTTTTTTTTTTGTCGTGTGTTAAATTCAACGTTCAGAGACATATAGGTGAACTCGTGCTATGAGATACCCTTAAACATTCAGTTTATGCCAAGAATTTGTTGCAACTTTTTTCGTAGATGGAGGAGATGGGAGGCAACATCGGTATTATTCCTTTTCACTCCATTCCTTACAACATGCCCCACATTCGGTATAGGTCGTTTACTCCTCCGCACTGAAGTTAATGTGACCTGGATCAGGGATAGCTTGACTGATCACGAAATATAACGTGTCATTGTGGCGATTGTTCATCGTTACAGTATATCTTGTAATGAATGAATTAAATCACCGGTCTTCCAGTTATACCCTAATTTACACCCATACCGTTAAAGTTATATAGTCCGAATTTCGTCAAATTTTTGTCCATCTTGTAAAAATACTGTTAAATTATCACACGTATGTATTTATGAGGCTGTACGATATGGCATACATTATTTCATCAGTTTTAACCAGAATTATGTGGTTTTAAATAGGTGTTCACAAACAATCATCACTCGCCCATTTTTAATGCAAATCCAAACTAGTGATAATCACGAGCTCAGTTCAGACTTGCAGGCCAGGGATAGCCTTATTTGTGTAAAGCTGTTTAATTTGTTATTACAGTAACGTGCAATAAGTTTAAGAAAAATAAAAATACCAAATACCTCTTTGTAATTCTTTGTTTTACGCTCTTTCAGATCTTTTAGACAGTGGAGTCCGAATTATATTTATATCATTTTGGGATTCCCCCATGCGTGAGGGGCTATGTATAGACACCCAACAGTCTGAACGTATAAATATGGTTTCACACTAATTTACCTTCTAAATAATCTTCTCACTGTTTTCTTTTATATGCAAATGTTTTCATGCATATAATTAAGGGAAAGTTAATAACCTATAAAGTAATTTCATACAAAAAAATAATAACATCGGACCATATAGCGTTAATATCAAAGCCGCCAATACAAAACATAACTACTTTATGCGCTACATCGTCACATCTGATCCGCAGTGCTATTGAATCTATGGATACAGTAACCAGGTTTTTGTTCAAGAGCGACTAAATAATTAAAGCAACAAAAATAAATTAATAAATAAAATATCCCCCATTGATTAGTCTAGTAAACGTTTTCATATCTGAAAATTTGTAAACTTATATTTCAAAACTGGGACCTTTTTCTATTGCAATTGAAGTATATTTTCATAAAGTTGACGTGAATGATAAAGGGGAATTCACTACGAATAGTAAGAAACTAATGCACTTTCATCTAATAGAATGCAGATCTATCATAAAAAATACTGTAGTTAGCTATAACTAAAATTATTATATTGTAGTTAATTAGAGTGCATACTTTCTGCCATTCTCTGTAACATCAACTTGAAAGATCTACTAGTAAACACCATATGCGGGTGATAATGGAGTATTACTACATAAAAATCAAAATAAAAGAAATCCGGTCGAAGCTGATTATTAGGGAGATATAGTAGTCTATGTATAAGCATCAGTTCAAGCAATTTAATTATTACTTCATGCACATGAATATTATAACGGCATCAGCAAAGCATTGAATAAATCGATATACATCCATAATTCACGCTTGTACAAGCAAGTGCTGCGAGTTCACCCTTTGTTTTCAGATACAGAATATGGTAATATAAATCTATATCTCCTCATATCACTTTCATAAAGGGGGCGGTAGCTTAGTGATTTTGGGCGCTCGTTTTGCAACCACAAACTCCAATTTCGATATCGGTGGCCGGTTGCCAACCCAATATCATATACGGCTTTGTAAGTGATAACCTCCAAACCCCGAGGTCCAGTGTCGTGGTACGCCACATATAGATTTTTTTTTTTAAATGTGGCATTTACCAACAGTTCTTGACCTTCCAGTATGAGTGACAGATTTTTGCATGGTACGTAAACAACAATAAAAAAAAAAAACTATAATAAAACTAAGTTTAATGAATGCCGTAGATATGTAACATAAAAATTGTAAGGCAGTTCGTGTAAGACGAACTAACGAAGAACTTAATGTAGCGTTGTATTCCGTGAAATATGCAAATATACCAACTGGATCACTTTTCTGTACTGAACAAATATGTTGGCCGAGTTCCAGAAAAAAATCGTCTGCTCATTGGTGCGCAGGTCAATCTTATTTGGGTTATTAAATTGAGGCGCCGATATAAATAACATCATTTGGCAGAGTGAACATGGCGAGTGTGTGTTAACAATATTTATATTAATTAAAAAAAAACCTTTTAACATTGGACTCATATTTGCGACACAGAACAGGTAAATTTATATGAAAAATCTTAGGAAAAAGTATCTTGTGTAATTTATTTGAGTTTTTTAACATGATAAATCTGTGTTTTATGCGACATTGATTAGTAGTTTAATTACGTGATTTTGTTAAATAGCATGATAAACCTATATTTGCACATTAAATATGTCTATTCCTTTAAAATGGACTTTTTCTAATATTCTAATTTTTATCAATTCGGGGGTTTAGGAGTTGATGCACAATGGTACATGGATTAACAGTGACAAATTTACCGTATGTGACTGAAAATTACATTGATGTTCGTAAAATGACTGATTTATCAAGTCAGATCGACAATCCAAATCCATATGTGATCGAACACAGTGGCATGGTGCCGTTAGGAAAACTGATGAAATTACAGGCTCGGTGTTATGATTATGGTCAATTCCAGAAATCCCGTGACGGAGCAGAAAATGATGTAATATTGAATGTGACGTCGGTGGACGGGTCATCAGACGCTTGCAGTAATTCATCAAAATCTGAGACTGATGATAATGATGTGGAAATACTAGAAGACATCTCCTCAGAATCTCATGCTAGGGATTTAAATTCCCAATCATCCCGAAAATTGGGCATTTGTTGCAATGATGCATTCCACGAAAGTGACCAGCCTCCGGTCAGTGAAGTTTTCTTGCAATCTCGTAAACAAAATAGAAATATTCCCAGCAAACTAAAGGGTCGATCTGGCGCTGGTGAGTCTTTTTTGATCTACCGAATTTTTTTTTCTAGTTCGAAAAATAAAATGTACATATATAAATTATTTTAAATGAATCCTCCTCCGACAATAGCAAAATATATTCAATTTACTTAACCCAGGTAATTGCCGATAACACACTCTAGAAAATCTTATTATACACATTCAAATGTTTACCTTCAGATTTAGTACTCACTTGTACAAATTTCTTTTTAAAGCTTGTGATTATCGTGGTTTGTTCAGCGAACTTAAAAAAAAATCGCATATGAAATAAAACAAGTTGTTTGCAGTGAACTTTTGACCCATATTATGACCCTACAGACCTTGAATCTACCTTTATTGAATGTCATGTTAATAAACATGTTTGCAGAGTTGACCATCTGATTTAGGGACTCTAAGGTATTTTCGCTAAACTTTGGACCCCAGATGCGATAATTTGAATTCATATATGAAGTGGGAATGCAGAAAATCAATTCAGAATGCAGTCCTTTTTTAATTCTTCGTATGTAAAATTTTAGATCTTACCATAGTTTGACAAAGTTTTTAAATCCACAGATCGTTCATATAATTTGTCATATTGAATCTTGGTTATTCTTGGAAAGAGTCTCCTAAAATTTGAAAAAAAAAGTGAAATTATGAATTCTTATACCGTGGCTCCGCACCAAGAGCATAGGTTGAATTTGGGCATCCTGAGGACTGTTTTATCTTTAAGATTTTTTTAAATTTTTTTTTATTTATTTTTTTTTTTTTGTAATTTCAGATGTAAATAAAACTTTTGAATTTGTATTCTGCCGCTATCAAGTCTGAATGTCCAGTTCTTCATAATTTTTTTTATTTTGTACATGTCTAACATATTACCTGTAAATTCAGAAACACGTGAATTATAGTATTATATGGTATTAATATGATATTGTGTAATATTTTTTTTCCTCAGTGAAATCACAATCTGTCGATGGACACATTTTGTGCAAAATTTGCGGGGACAAAGCCTCCGGATTTCACTATGGGGTGTTTTCTTGTGAAGGATGTAAGGTAGGAAGTTAAAAGTTCCCTTAGAAATATATATATATATATATATATATATATATATATATATATATATATATATATGAAAGAATGAACATAAGACCTTGGAAAATATCTCGAGACATGGCATGTTTTCACATTTAGTTTTGTGTGTATTTTTATTCTTCGAACGAAAATTATTATTTCCTTTAGACTCTTAATTTTTTACATGTTGTTTGTCCTCCTTGGTGTAATTTTTCATATTTTACAGTTTAACCCTTTTGAGTGTATAGAGTTTTATGACATAATTTTAATGTTGTTTTTATTTTCTAATTTTAGGGTTTTTTCCGACGAACGGTACGGCAAAAACTTGTGTACAAGCCTTGCGAGAATCCGAATGGTTGTCTGATCATGCGCATCAGTAGAAATAGATGTCAGTACTGCCGTATGCAACGCTGTATACTGGCGGGCATGTCACATGAAGGTAAATTTCCATATTCACGCCCCATTGCCTTAGACTTTACTGTCAATTATATCTTTCTATGCAAATCCACGTATCTTAATGATTCAATGTAAACCTTTAAAAACCTTAAAAGTAAAGCTCACGTTGACATCATATTTCAGGGTCTGACAACTAAATTTTTTTCCCCTTTGACGACACTTGCTATAAATAAACTTTATTTTTCCAAAACTGATGAACTTAAGTTTTTATAAGTAAAACGAATACAATTTACTATGTGAAATGTTATTTAGTCTCATGAATTCTCAATTAAATCCAAAACAGGGAGAATATCTATATAGGGAGAGGTAATATATTTCAACATCATTTTTGAACGCCATTTAAAAATTACAAGTTCCCCCTTAATTTTATATTTGTAATATATTTATAGAAAAATTGAAGAAGAACTAGTGGAGTATATAGTCAATCGGCTTTGTGATATATTTTTTATTATACCACTACTTGTGTAGATTTGTCTATACTTTACTTAATTATTAATATATTATTATCGGGGGTTAAAATTAAAATAAAATTAAAAACAAACTTCTAAACACTTTCTTGCTTTATACATTATTTATATTCATTCTTTCTTTTATATATATATATATATATATATATATATATATATATATATATATATATAAAACACATAACGCATCCATTTATTTTGTTTATATCAAGTGTCAGTAAAATTCTTACAAACACATTATTTATATGGATAAAACAAGAACAATATATAAAACCTACATTATTTCAATGTTGTACATTCAAAAACATTTCAATGGCAATGGATTGAAAGTTCCATCGTCCTATTCAGGAATTGTCTGCGCAGAAAACATATAATTTCATAAAGACGTAGGTTTCCCTAGCTAACTATTTTCTAGTGTTTTAAAGGTCTATAATGGAGTTCCTTGGGAAACAATCGACACACACACACACACACACACACACACACACACACACACACATATATATATATAAATTTTTACTTTACAGCTGTACGATTGGGAAGGTGTCCAAAAAAGGACAAACCAAAGAAAATGGATTTTTTTAAGCTGCCCCAAAATAAACATGGAAAAGTTGATATTGACAAACAAATTCGGTCGGAACAGATGGTTCTTACCATACACGATGCTTTCCGAACAGCCATTAAAGACTGTTTAACAGCGACAAGATCAACCTCATTCAAAGTAGGTTACCTGTGCTTTTATATCCATTTTATATAATACACATTTTCGGATATATCTGCTGAGGGGCAAATTCGTCCTTGTCATGCATTCACGCTATACTTAACCTTGAATATAATGTGAATGTAAAGGTGTTTAAATTAGAGACACTTGCTATGAACATTTGGGTTTTTTTTTCCAAATGATGAAAATGAAAACTAATTTTAGGATTTTATTAGTAAAATGAATACAATTCACCATATGGAATATAATTTATTCCCATAATTTCTCGGTGAAGTCCAAAACAGTGGGGGAATTTATATAGCGTTATATATAAGGAGAGGTATTGTATTTCAGCTTTTGAACATCAAAGAAAAACAAGTCTGTTTTTTAAAGGAATTTTATATTTGTAATTATTACAACCAAATTAAGCCAAAAAAATGTATGTCAACCCATACATCTTTTTTTTTTTATTTGTATAAATTGTCCTTATATTATTTTAAGAAGCCACGAAAGAAATAAAACCATACCGTAAACAAAACAACATATTTTAAAACATGATCGGCCACGCGCACGCGTGGTAGATGCCATCAATTTTCTGTAAATTAAAGAAATAAAATTTTCTAAAAAATGATTAATTGAAAAATATAATTTGTCTTGAAAACTTTAAGTACTAGTCTGAATGAAAACCTTAGCCAAGTGTTCTGTATTTTTCAGAGTTTGCTTGATTGTAAAATTTCTAAATTGATACTAGATACTTTGCAGTACTAAATCTATAAAAAAAAATTCCCATTTTCACGATTTTACTATTTATCCACTATATGGAATTTCTAACAATGCTACTTATTTCATTCCAGCATCTGAGGATAACATGTGAAAATGACGCACGGAGATTTTGTTCTCAGTATGTAACAGACATGGTTCGCTTTATCTCTGTATTTGCACGTGAAATACCTCAATTCACACAAATGGACGTAAGTGACCAGAAGACTCTCATCAAGCACTGTATTCTGGAATCCATCATTATCCACAGCGTCAGTGTTTCTCCATCAGAGTGTGAGGGACAGATCGGAAGTCTGGAGGACAGTACTACATGCACGGATGGTCCTCTAATTAAGCTGATTTATGACGTGGTCTCTTGTGTGAAAAAGTTACGTGCCTTGAAATTGACGGAAGTGGAACTTGCTATATTTGCAGCAATGCTCCTATTTTGTGCAGGTACATACTTTTTTATTACAATTAACTGTCAGGCATTGAATCAAACTTCGGAGCTTTTAAACATATCAAGATGCATGTTATGTATGTAAAACTTCAATGTCTGCAATTCAGCAAGTATTATCTCGTAAATTCAATACTGTAGTCTAGAGAGAACACGACAGCAAGACTCATCCTTGAACGTCCCACAGATTTGAACATCTTTGAATCAGAACATGTTATTTCACTATTTTGTCCACCAAGTATACATCAGAGCTTTTTTAAATGTTGATTTCAGATCGAGAAGACTTAAAGTGTTCAGAGGTCCTGGAGAAAATGGAAATAGAACTTTGCTTGGCTCTCAAATGCCAGTTTTTGTTAAATCATACTGACAAGACTTCAAATCTATTTCCAAAAATTGTGGAAATTATATGCAGCATTCGCGCTATAAGCACAATTTACATGGAGGACATTATGAATTCTAAAATAGAAGTAGATGACACAGTTTGCTGACCAAAGGTAAAAGAGTTAAACAAGATAATTTTGAATGGGAAGAGATTGTAAATTTTGGAAATATTGATATGGCATACCAGTTTTCAGTGGCAGAGGCTACGGAGGTAGCCCCACCCCCTCCCCCCGCCCTTGGTTGAACAATTACCAAAAATGTAATTGTTACCATTTTGGGGATTTTCATCTCCTTTTTGGGGGCGGAAAAGGTACAACCATGTGTCGCACCCCCCCCCCCCCCCCTTTGAAAATTTTCTGTACCCACCTCTGCATATTATAACAGGGGGTTGGAAAACTGTATGTCTATCAAGATCACTAGGTATATTGCACGGAGAAAGGACGACGTCCCAAGTCGGAGTTCATGAAGATCAAAGTTGCAAGTACCTCATTAGAAAGGGGTTTGAACAGTTTGAAGTTTCGAGGCAGTGTTTGATGACCGACTAGTTTTATTTTATAGTTGACATGCTTTTTAGAATCATATCCAACGTAAATTCGAGTAAGGAATGGAGCAGCAATTATTGTATACATGTATCTGCCTATTTTTTGATCTTGTTCATCGGAGCACTAGGTGACATACTTTTTGGTCTGTTAGAGTACTGCTTTTAATGTAGATGGTGTTACGATGATGCAGGAATTGACAACACAACTGTGATACCAATTGAAGTTATTTATACCATGTCTGTCTTTCCGTTTTGTGTCTTAAGTTTTTATCCATTGATATATGAACTATCATTACAATGATAATAAATATTTCAAATCATTTATTTCTTCTGTGTTCATCCAGTGCCAACACACTGTTTTCACGTCTGCGTACTCGTGATCACAGATGCATCAACAATGTGACGTGAATTGCTAGAGGTATGCAGTTTCTGTTATGCATGTGTTCTAGTTTTGTGAAAGATCATGATATAACAGGTCTTTGTCTCCAATGACTATCTCAGGTGATATGATATAACAGGTCTTTGCTTCCTTGGGGCTACCTCGGGTTATATAATATTGCAGGTCTTTGTCTTCGAGGGGCTACCTCGGGTGATATAATACTGCAGGTCTTTGTCCCCCAGGGACTACCTCGGGTGATATGTATATGGTATTATCCGCACCTTAAAAATGATAAAACAAAACAAACATATTAAGAGGATTAATTTCGGTCAAATGAAGAGTGGATAATTCAAAAAGGCTGAATCACGTTATACTAATAGATATCGCTGCATGCTTAGCAGTCGACACATAGATACCCAACTATCTGATCATGAAAATAATGATATGCAATTTTACTGTGATTCATTACATGTAGAACTGTACTAACGGGACTATACCGCCGTGGGGCTCATTCATATATTCGATCTCGATTTTTATCAATAATCATGGTGTAATGAAGAATGGATACGAATTTATATATATATATAAATTCGTATCTTATAAAACATCTAGACAAATCCATACGATATACGCTGTGTGTGTAACCATGCCACTGCAAACTCTAAAACAAAATAATTAAGTCTATAAAGTTGAAGAAACACCTGTAAAATGAAGATTGATTATATATTGTTTAACGTCCCGCTCGAGAATTTTTCACTCATATGGAGACGTTACCGTTGCCGATGAAGGGCTGCAAACTTTAGGCCTATGCTCGGTGCTTATGGCCTTTGAGAAGGGAGGGATCTTTATCGTGCCACACCTGCTGTGGCACGGGAACTCGGTTTTTGCGGTCTCATCCGAAGGACCGCCCCATTTAGTCGCCTTTTACGACAAGCAAGGGGGTACTGAGGATCTATTCTAACCACCCGGATCCCCATGGGGCTACAATGAAGAAAAATAGTCTAATCATGATGACACTATAAAATGCACATCTTTATATGATGAATAAAGAGTGTATTTTCATCAAAATCCACGAGTCAGAACACGTCCTGATAAAATCAAGTGTACCTTCAGTCAGTTTTGTGTGTGTGTGTTGTGTATGTTTTTTGGGGTTTTTTAAAAAAATTTTTTGCTTGTTTGTTTGTTTGTTTGGTATCAAATTATAATTAAATAAATATCTCATCATTATAAACCCAGTCCTAAAATAAAATCATGTTTGTAGGATTTGTGGATTAAAATGTCAAACCTTAGTGCAAGTAACCTGATGCTCGGCAGTTTCCGCTGTTATCGACTGTGTGATGTCACAAATGTTAACAACTGCAACTTTGTCCGACTCCGGTTTACAAACATTGAATGAAAGTAAACATGTCATCTGATGATCACAGTGAAACAAGGTGTAGGGGGTGAGTGTTCAGATACATAGTCCCTGCACTATTTTCCATTCAAGAAAGAACCAGATCTTGTACCAGAATGGACTGCCTTAGTTAGACTCGAGGGAGCCTGAGGGGTGAACCTGTGTGAATCACATTTTCATGATATCCATTTGAACCAATTCAATCAATAAAGTGCAATGTCTCAAACCCTGGGTCAGTTCCAACAATACACCACCCCAGTGGAACACAACCCTGGAATTCGAAAAATAAAGCTAAAACTTTTAAGATGGCTAAAATGTTATTTAATGACTCGTTTAAGTACTTGGTATGAAACATGATTTCGCCATCGAAAGTCGTATGTGTGTGTGTGTGTGTGTGTGTGATTTTTTTCTAGAATGACGACAAAAAAAATAAGGGATTTTAAAACCCAAACTTTGTTTCGATTTGATGCATAATATAAATATCTAATAAAATCTGCGTCATGTAAATCCTCTAATTGAAAAAAATATCTATAAAAATGGCATCTTTTTTTTTGTTTTGTTAATATTCTTTAAATCTATAGCTAAAATTCTCAAGAAACATTTCAGTTGCAAAAATGGATATATTAGATAAATATATTTTAAAAGGAAACGGAAGAAATGATCAAATTTCAGAAATATCGCTATTTATTATTATTATTATTATTATTTTAGATTTGAACGAAACATGAAAAAAATACCGATCCCGATAAAATTTGATAGAAATTACTAAAATAATCATAATGTTGCTACATGTAATTTTATTCACTTCTCATCAAGAAATTAGTTTATTTTCTAAAGTCATATAATTTGTACGTCAAGGGAGTGTAGTTTTCGTATTATAATGTTCTTTTCTAATTCCGACCGGGCTAGGTTCAAATTTGAAAAACCGCAATGCTTCTGATAATTTGGCCATTTCATTTGAATTTCTTTTAAAATACATTTATACGATATAAATTTACCTCCTTCTTAATTGACATGTTTTTGGAAGATTTTAGCCGTAGAGTTAAAAAATATATTAACAAATAACGTTTCCAATTTTCATTAGTATTTTTTATCTAAAAAATTAGAACGTTTATAGGAGTCTATTAGATATTCATATCATGCATTAATTTACAACGAAGTTTGGACACCTTTTTATTATTTAGAAAACAAAAATCCATATAAAATAATTGAGGGCTTGTATCACTCTTTCAATGGTGAAATCATACTTTATACGAGTTGTTTTAACGAGCGATGAAATGAAAGTTTGAGCCACCTTAAAGAGATAATATAGTCATTTTGGCGATTTTTTTTTTTCTCATTCCAAATTCCTTATACTTTTCTAATATCATAAATGAATAATATATATCAATTTTGAAATGATGGCATGACCATAAAAAGTTACACTAGGAGCTGATATATAGCTGATTGAATTTAATGTTTAGGAAGCAAAAATTCTGGGGACATAATTTGAGGATTGTAATTGTTCTAAACTTGGAAATGCATAAAATTGTTATTGTATACAGAAAATGACTTGTACGAGTGATTGGTACTCATTTTACTCCCCCCCCCCCCCCCCAAAAGGAAAAAGGAAAAAAACTTAACAAAATTACCTTTCTATACCTTTCTCCAGAAAGACAAAGATGTTTTCTCTGTTCTGCCTATCGTGACATGCATGTATAAATGCAATAAATATTTAGCGTATAAGCTCACATCCTCAGTTTTGAAATAATCAAACTGCAGGATAATTATAAAATGCAAATAGATTCCTGGTGAGGCGGATTTGCAGGCAGCTAACATTTAATCTATTGATCAATAAAATCAATTAGTTCAGTATTATAACCTCGTGTCACAGCCGAAACACAAAATTAGTGTAGAGTCAAGTGATTATTGAGGTACGTGGCTGATGGGAGCCATATATTTTCTTATCGTCACCTAACTTATCAGTAGATCTGTTTTAAAATTTATCAGTCAAAATTACTGATTACTGTTATAATCAACTTTAAGATTATTCTTCACCAATTTGTGCTGTATGTTCTGTCTGCACGGGCAATTGCTAAATCTTCATCATTAGAAGATGCGTAAGGCTCAAATTGTTAAGGGAAAATGTTCTGGTCAGTGTCCTCTGGTCCAACAGCGACAAAGTCTTCATCCTTTGGGTCCGATGAATTTTAAACAGAATCTTCTTGATTTGTGAAATCTTCAACATCCAAATCAGACCAAGCATCATTTTCAAATTTCTTCTAATACTTCAATTTCATTTGATTCAGAGGCCATGATGTTAATGTCAGTGAGAAGGCTCCAGGACACATTTGTTATGTAGCACATTCCATAACTGATAAGAAACCTTTTTCTGATTTGACTTCGTGTGTTTCCGTGAGAAGGTAGAAAATGTCATATTTAATTGTTTATATCTGTTAAATCAGTGCAGATAACGGAGTGCAGATTTTTTTAGCATAGTTATATAGTTCAATTCCCTTGATTAATAAAAATTTGACTGGAGGTACCCTTGTAGTTACTGTAAGAGAAAATGTCATTTTAATTAAAAAAAAAAAAAAAAAGACTGAAGTCCATAAAATCAACAAAAAATTCATAGCTTCCTTGAATATTAAAAAATCTCGATCAAAATAGCATGTGCACAACTTTATTATTCATTTAAGACGTCCACAAAGCTTTCGTTATGATTGATTGTTGCTTTCCGCCACACTCAACAATTTTTTCAGTTATCTGATGGCGTCCAGCGTTCACTGGTGGAAAAGAAACAATGTACCCGGAAAGAGACCGAAAGCAACGAAAGTTATATATATATATATATATATATATATATATATATATATATATATGTGCGTGTGTGTGTGTGTCGTCTCTCTCTCTCTCTCTCTCTCTCTCTCTCTATATATATATATATATATATTAATATCAACATTAATTGTAAAATTTTCGGGACTATAGAATATACATAATAATAAAATCTAAATAAATAGAATAAAAATGCAAGCTAGCACTAACGCTAGACAAAACCTGAGAACAAACAGAATGTCAACAACGAAATTATCGAGTGCAATATGGGGCAACAAAACAACGTCTGTTCAGAACGAGTGTCAGGATTGAATGAATATATATATATATATATATATATATATATATATATATATATATATGATGTAGCCTCTCTCTCTCTCTCTTGTTTTGTAAAAATACATGAACGTAATGTATTCTAAAAATAAGAATAAGATAAGGAAAATATAGAATATTTTAATGCAAACCATGGTGTCCTATATACAGTATCAACTCTAAGAATTAGGCGTAGTAAAGGCTAAAGATTTTTTTAAATCAATAACATACAGCCAAGCGGAGAACAGTTTAAAATCAACACTCCTACAGGTCAAATGAAACTGTGTAACAGCGTGGAATACACGGCTATTGATTCCCGTTTCCAGACTCAGTTTAGCGTTAAGTGTAGAAAGTTTGTACATATTCAAAGTAGGTCACCGCACTGTCAATGGTTTAAAAAACACGTCAGATTATAAAGTACTTCAGACCTTTGTTAGTGTCGGAATTTTTCAAGCTCTACCGACATCTTGAATAGGTATAGCTGTAAGAAATTAACGAGGAAATACCCCATTCTTCTCCGTCCTGTTTACCCATGTACACTCCCGATGCATTTGTCACACCTGACTGATTTTCTAGTTTGTCTCGAGCAATATGTTGCATATGGGAAACGCATGAAATGTTATGCATATGCTTAGAGGGACAATGAATATTCGTAAGTTTCTTAAAGCTATATCTATTTGATTAAGCTGTCAGTAAAAGTTTAACAAATACATTGTCATGTAAGCAGGTAAGCTTCTACCAAAATTTTAAATTTCATGATCCTCAGGGTAGATATTCTGACTCCAGGGCGGGGCCAAACTAGGCTTATAGTGTTTATGTGTAAAATGCTTCAGTAATAGAAGGAGCAGGTATCCCTTTAATAATACATTTCATGATCCTAGGGGTGGGGGTTTGGTACCAGGGTGGGGCCGATTAAATATCTTAAATATTTCAGAGTACTTTAAATTTGCTGACTAAATACATATCTAGGAAAAGCAGAACTGTGTGTATAAAATTGTGAATTTCACATGCCACAGGGTTCTGCTTTTATGGCGGGTCCAAAACAGCCATGTAATGTTAACATACGTTTAGCTTTTGAAAAAAGCTTAGAAAGTCAGCCATTGGCATTTCCATAATTAGAAAGATAGTTTAAAGTACAACTAGATATTATATGTTATATAACTATATGCAGATTCTCTCTCTCTCTCTCTCTCTCTCTCTCTATATATATATATATATGTGTGTGTGTGTGTGTGTGTGTGTGTGTGTGTGATGATTCCAAGCAGGGATAAAGTATCGGCTTCCAAGAATCTTCGCTACCTATATTGCTCCTGTTAAAAATAGTGAAGGGACCGAAATTAAAACTATATTTTTCATATAAAAAAGAGTATTCACAGAAAAACAAGCGGTCTTCCCTCCTTCATCCTTTGTACGATCGGTAATATCATACATCTGTCATTGTGAAATCTTTATGTTTGAAGTTAAATAAAAAATAAATTAAAAACACGCTTTTTTTTTTGCTTTTTTTTTTAAGTGCATGTTAAACCGCAAACCGTTTTACAATCGTGCGAACAATGACAATTGTGAGGGTTTTTCATTCAGTGATGACAGCAATACTTTTATTTATCATACACCACAAAAACGTGCTAGAAACAGCGTGTTCTGTATCACAAGTTGAAGTTAGGATGATGCCTTACCTCAAAAGAGATCAAGAAACATATTGGTGCAAGCACCAAATTTATGGGCCGGAAAGGGTTTGGGAAGTGCAAGAACTAAGAATTTTATTTGTGTATGTCAACTATAGCGAACTTCTTGGGGGAAATGGAAGTATTCTGAATAATTCCTTTCTTTAATAGTGCGCGTGAAATTGAAATTGAGTAATATTTTTAAAATTATTAATAATATACTAGTAAACCTCATCCGAAATTGTGAAGTCAGAGAAACTCCACTCTGATCTCCTTGCAAAATATACTTAAAACACTTTTCTTAATCCTCATCCGTGTCCTGTGACACGTGTCTTGACCTCTGTCTGCTATGCAAAGGATAACCTAATCCCAAGAATCAGTAACCATTCTTACTGATTTTCTTAATCATACTTTAAAGAGTTTGTACAAATGAACTTTTTAATAAAAACTTTATTACAGGTATATTCTATTTCCAAAGAATACCTCCTTCTTGGGTGTAATCCCCCCCCCGAATTCCAATCCACGCAAGCGCATTTGAAATTTTAACCCACTAAAAATTAGTCAGCTCGCTGGCTGACTAATAACATATAGTTTTTCATCAGTATAAACACCTTTGTGGGCATTTGTGTTTTAAGAACATTATAAAGGATGTTAGATTTTCTAAGCTACTAGAATTTTCTAGTCCATGGAGTCAGTGATAATTTAAAACTAATACTCAGGTAAAGCCAGCAATCTGTGTCCTGTGTTGTAAACTTTTCACATCTCCGTCTTCTCAAAAACCATTTCAATTACATTTTTGCACAAAATATCTCTTCGTGAAGGGGATTGAAGGTGAAGGATCACGCCCTCCTAAGAGGGGAGATAATTTCAAAAAATTAACACTCGCTGAGTGTCTTAGAAATCAACTTGAGAACCATTGCATCAGAAAAACCTTCTCGAAAACCATTACACCAGGAATGTCAGTATTTAGAAGTTAGCTTTGTTATCTAGATTTAGATTCAAACAATAACTCCCTGATCAATAGCGGGACCACAGGAGGGATAAAAAGTTTTACATAGGAGCAAATAGGGAAAATCTTAAAAAATTCTCCAACGCAAAGAGCTGGGCACGCTGAGCATCAGCCTTGGCATAAACGTGTCCTTGGGTTTAAATTAGTGAAATATGGTGGCGTTTTAAAAATTCTCTTCATAACAACACTGGCCCATTTCAACCAAACGTAAGACAAAGCATTTCTGGATATAAAAGGGAATCAAGTTTATTCATATAATACGCCAGACTCCTTTGCAATATGGAACGCCAAATTGATATATTCAAATCTTCCAATAATTGAACCTTTCTCCAAATAAATCAACGATATGTCTGAATGAATTAAAGATAGGTGTAAATGATTAATAATTATTGCGTATTAGTTCATTTTTTCTTCAATAAACAATACAATTTCAGGCATGACAGCAGTAGACCAATCAAAACTAACGTAGTCAATTGTAGCTCCATATATTCAAAGGGACTGGTTCATGGTTTTCCCCATACGTTTGATGATCAGAATCTTAGTTTGCTATATAAATCACATTTCAAGCATTCTTTAGGTAAAATGTACCATTTAAAAGTTAAATTTGTGACTGTGCAGAATTAAAATGCTTTAAATCACAGCATTAAGATTTCACTGGTTTATTTGTAAACACACAAAAGACTCAAGTCTTTGATTACATAACACCGAATTATGGCTCTTATTCATGCATTCAGAAAGTCTAAATTCTAATGTTTCATATAGAAAATGAAAAATATTTTTTTCAAAGATCATGGACCAGTTCCTTTAAAAGAAAATTATTTACAAAGGAACTATTTGATGTTGGTAGCGTAGACTACTCTCTGAGGCGCACTCGACTGTTTACATACATATGAAAAACATGTGGATTTGAGGGTAGTCTTGTTTGCGAGTGAAAAAAAAAAAAAGAAAACCCCGTGAAGGTCGGCAAACTGCACAGCCAACATAGAACATTTCCGACTGCGTTATTTGTGTTTTAGTCTGCTTATTCTTATCATTTAGATCTTCCATTTTCAACGGAAGATGGCCCCGTGGCGATCCGGGTTAAAATAGGTGTCCCGTACCCTTTGCTTGTCGTGAGATGCGACTGAATGGGTTATCTTGACCTTTTCTACTTGTTGATAATATTTGTCTTCAGCAGTTGTACCCAGAGCGTTAAATATGGCCATTATTTGGATTCCGGTTTACTAAAAGATATTGTCTGAGATATGGTAATTACTCTAGTTAAGAACGTTTCTTCAGCTATGGTACCCATAACATTAAACATGGCCCTAATTTAGGTGCCGGGTTGTTAAATCTTCAGTATATACACGTATAGTCTTTGATTAAATAAAAGGTTTCTAAAAGTGTAATTTATTTAATATTATTTTTTTAGCGAACGGTAGTAAGCAGACCTACTCTTTTTAACAGTATTTTATTATGCCTGCAACATAAAAGGATTAGGCAGCAGACTAGCAGACTATATAAGCCTTCTCCAATAAGGTACAGAGTGATCACATGTATGTATGAGCATGGGTATTTATACAAAGTGTATGATAAATATTGACAAAAACAGAAAAATGCCAAATTTTAGATGTCATCTTGGTTAATGGAAAATAGAAAGTAAACATAAAAAGGGGGTTCAACAAGGATATATAAAGATACTATTATGAGACTAGATAAATGCATTACAAATACATAAATATTAAAATCTTTTCCTTTGAGAGATGCAATTTTGAACAAATTTGAAGATCATTGCATTATCTTTAAAATTAAGAATTTTATTTCCACATAGTGATAATTTTAAGGATATAGAAACATGCAGTTGCATTGCATTTATAGATTCGAATAAATTATATCTTAGTTCTGAAAAATGAGCACATTCAAAGAAGAAATGAAATGCATTCTCAGTATGATAACCACACATATCACAAGTAGCACTATCCCGAAAATAATGACAATGTAAATCAAGATTTAGGTAACAAACATTATTTCTTAATTGACAATGAATAATACTTAATAGACATTTTCCTATAGTAAATAATTTATTTGGTTTTCTATAATACATTCTTTTAATAGCAGTTTTAAACGATGCAAGAGTGGGGGGGGGGGGGTCTAATTTGAATAGGTAGGTCATTCCAAAGTTGGATTGTTGACGGTAGATTATTTATATATGATGATGTCCTGTCTTGGGGTAAAATAAACTTTAGATTGTCATAGTTTCTTAAATGATATAACTGTGAGGGAAAGTAAGGTAATAAAAGTTCTTGAAGATGGTGAGGAGCAAATCTATGAGCTATTTTGTAAACTAAAAGAAGTTTAAGTACTTTTTTCTGGTTGATAAAGTGTCCCAACCTAATTCTTCATAAAGTGCTGATCTAGAAGAATTTGTTCTCATTCCATTGATAATTCGTGCTGCGGAAACCTGGACATTTTCTAATAAGTTGGCTTTTCTTTCAGTACAATTGTCACTATATTCAAGAACTTTTGTTTGTTTGTTTGTTTTACGTCTCGTCGAGAAATTTTCACTCATATTGAGACGTCACCAGCTGTAGGTGAAGTTCCACACATTTAGACCTATGCTTAGGGCTCAGGGCCGTAACAGCGAGGGTTCTTTAACGTGCCAACGCCTACCGTGACACGGGACCTCCGTTTTTAAGGTCATATCCGAAAGACCCGTGATTCTCACTTCTAAATGCCGAGCGTTTGGCGAAGGAGTAATCACTACCTCTTTTTCGTCTTTGGTTTGACGCGGCCATGGCACGAGCGGGGCTCGAACTCACGACCTCCCGGTTACGAAGCGAACGCTCTAACCACTGAGCTACTGCGCAAGAACTGGACGTATAAAAAAAACTATATTTTTTTTTTTATCAATGATTGACGACCTATAGTATATTTCAGCATATGCAAAATGATTAGTCTACTAGATGCCTTTTCATGTATTTCTAATATATTTGATTTCCAACTATCATCTGATAGAAATTTCAATCCTAAATGGGTATGACTTTCTGCATTTATCACTTCTGGGCCATTACATCCAGAATTAACTTTCGGATGAGAAATGTGTTTTCTAGTAATGTCTAAGTTTATTGTTTTTTGTGGATTAAACTCCACAGCCCACTTGATAGACTATTGCTTTATTTTCTTCAGATCATTCGTTAGTGAATTAGCTGCTTGTACAAATCATTATTAACAATTACATATGAAGAAGTGTCTTCTGCAAAAAGTCTCACACCATTTGTAAGATTATCAGATTTGTCGTTAATATATAATAGAAACAAAAATGGTCCTAAAATAGATTCTTGAGGAACTCCTGAATTTGTAGTTCTAGAGGAAGAAGTAAAGCTATCTAAGACAACTTTTTGAGATCTATCAGATAGGTAATTATCAACCCAATTGATGGTTTGTTCCGATATGCCATAGTGTTTTAACTTGTATAAGATACCTTTGTGCCATACTCTATCAAAGGCCTTAGATATATCACAGAAAATGAATCTTACATCTTTACCTTTATCAAGACTTGAAATAATAGTATTATAAATTTCAACAAGTTGAATGGTTGTTGAGTCATCTGGTTGAAATCCAGATTGACATTTATAGATAATATTATTGTCTAAGGTATAGTTGTAAAGATGCTTAAAAATGATTTTTTTTCCAGTACTTTTTTCAGTACTTTGAAGTAGCTGATATAGGTCTGTAATTATTGACACCTTGTGCATTACCTTTATTTTTATGAATAGGAGTAATAGGAGATAATTTCCACAATTTGGGAAGTTAACCCGTGGATAATGATACATTAAATAATTTGTAAGAGGCTTATAAAAAGATGAAGCAATTTTTTTAATTTTAGGATTTTTGGTGATATATCATCAGGACATGGAGGGGGGGGGGGGGGGGGGGGAGTTGTTTACATTTATGTTTAGTAGTTGATCAAGTACTTCTTGCTCAGATATATTTCAACTATCAAGAGGATGATGTAATGATGTAAAGGAGGACCAGGACCATGCAGTAGTACGTCAGGTTCTTGGTGTATAGTAGAAACATCAGCAAAAAAAAAAAAGCAAAAAAAAAAAGCAGATGACTTAATGGGTGGCATTGGCTTGAGTTTTTTATTACAATTTTCACGAGAACGCCTTATTTCATCAATGACTTGATGACGTAAAGACCGGTATCTACTCCAATGTAATGGGTTTTTAATTCTGACTGCTTTATGATGAGTTCAATTTCTTTTCCACATTAAAAGTCTAATAGTATTAGTCATGAAAACTTTGTCTTTAGGTCTGATAGTGACAACGTTTGTTGGTATATGGCGATTAATACATTCATTTGTATTTTGCAGAAAATTAGAGTATACATCATCAATATCACTGTTATTAAAAACCTCCTAAACCATCTGCAATTCAACAAAGTATTTCTAAGACTAGTATAATCTGCTGATTTGTAGTCCCTCACCTTCCCTTTGTACGTATATTGTTTATAAATAGTAAATTTCACTTCTACACCTATTACAGAATGTGTACTACAAAAAGGAGGAAGAATAAAAGTATTTGAAAGTACATTTGTTTTGTTAGTGAATATTAGGTCTATACAGGTTCCAACATTGCTTAAAAAGTTGATTGGATCATGAATTACATCATGATGGTTCATTCGTTGTAATATTAATTTGAAATTACGGCTCTGTTCTGAGATTATATTAACATTGAAGTCTCCTAGTAGAAAAATAGGAAGAGCACTCTGCATAGCTTTCTCCAAATTCAAACAAAAATGGTCCCAATATTGAACCAATACATTTGGAGGTCTATATATGAATTCAACAAGAATTTTTTTACTATGAATTTCACACCGTACAATTTCTATATCTGGGGAAAACAAGTCATCACGCACAACATAAGAAATTTTATTGGAAATGTATAAGGCAACACCACCACCATGTCTATTTCTATCTTTTCGTAAAGGACTATAATAGCCTGGGATTTCAATGTCTTCATTATTTATTGTATTATTTAAATGAGATTCACTGATACCAATAATATCATATCCAGACAATTCGGCAGTAATAATATCCATTTTAGATTTCAAACTACAAACATTATTGTGCACAATACTTACACGTGACATATTAGAATTAAAATTAGAAGGTCCAAGATTAGGTTCAGTACCTTCATACATTAATAAACACACAACAACTAGAATTTTGTACCTATTATTGCTACAAATTTTGAAGCATTGGAAGCGACACTATTCTAACTGTGCTTGTTTGAATAAACGAAGAAAAAATACTGACCCGCTACTTATGAGAAGATTCTCCGGTCTTTGAGAAAAAATGGCAATGTCAGTCATAAATATCAGATATGCATAATGAAGTTGTTGACATCATGTAGACCGAGGACATCCTCGAGAAAAACAACTGGAAACAATAGTATGCAATGTAATTGTAATGTATCAACCGGTACTGGTGAAAAACAAAAATTCCGGGAGTAACAAATCCGGAGAAATTTTGTTTGTTTTTGTTTGTTTGTTTTACGTCCCATCGAGAAGTTTTCACTCATATTAAGACGTCACCAGTTGTAGGTGAAGTACCACAAATTTAGACCTATGCTTAGTGCTCAGGACCGTAACAGTGAGGGTTCTTTTAAAATGAAAACTATTGGATCTTTATAAAGTCAATAGCAGATAGTAGAGCTATGCTATGCTGGTGCTATAGTTGATCAGTTGTTGAACAACTGGTGGCTTATTCTCTTTAAAGACGTTGAAAAGCACAGCCATAATTGAAGAAAGTTATGCCTTTCAACTTCACTAAACTTCTCTAAAAGGAATACTGATGGCTATGGTGTTGTAAGTAAATATTACATAATCGTTTACCCTTACCCTTACACTTTCGTTATAGGGGTTGACGTACGGTAAGGTGTTTTGTGAATAAGATCACTCAAGTCATTTTCACTTCTGACGCGGATCTTTCGGCCTGTTTCTGACCTTTTCACGAAAATGTTTCCATCAAAAGTCCATCATGAGTGGATCACCTGTTCCCGTCTAAGTTTGCGAAGTTTGCAGGAAATTTTCGCCCAGGTACTTGTAAGTGCCTCGTTTATATAAATTTTGTAGTTGTTCGAGGGATTATGGTCGAATGATTTTAAGTGTTTTTTGTTATTGTAAACAATTGCATGGTCTCTATATCTCGCAAATTTAACAATGATGTCTCTAGGAGGGGCTTGTGATCCTGGCCGAGGTCTCCGTCCCAGACGATGTGAATTACAGATTGCGATCTCCTGCATCGGTTTAATTCCCGTGCCAGCTAGTACATACTTATTGATGACATTAAGCGATCTGATCTGTGTCTTCAGTGTTGCCTCTTCCAGTCCTAGATTCCAGTATACCAGATATTTTCAGGCAGTTTTTTCGCGAGTACTGTTCTAAGTCATCCATTCTCTGATGTAGATGTGATAGTTCGATCTTCATCTGGTCGATGTCAGGGCTCAGTAATTTCGCAATCGAGTCTTTAACTGCTGGATTGCTAAGAATTAACGATGTGACCTTACTTAACGTTTCAGGACTCGCACTCGCTCTGTCCAATATCGCCGTAAGATCCGAAATACCAGGATCCGTTTCCATGATTAAAGATCGGGTAGAACTAGAGTTAGGTCTGACACGTTTATTTGGATTTTGCATTCAGAATACTTTTGAGAATCACTAATACCATCAATAGGCATCTTTATGTCCATATTTGAACCTGTTTGTATTTTTACGCTGTTAAGAACGTTGGTTTATCTTTTGTTTGTACCTGGTACGTTAATTTGAACATAATATGGATTCCGGGTTGATAAAACTTACGATTTATATTGTCATCAAAGGGTAATGTTGTTAATAACATTTGTGTTCAGTTACGGTACCCGGAACGTCAATTGTAGTCATAATTTGGGATTCGGTTGTTAAACCTTCCATCTATAGAAATAATTCCTCTTTTCTTAATACCCTTTTAATCTTCAGGAATTGTACCCAGATCCTGACCCAGACCCTGAAGTAATTTTCAGTAGACT
This sequence comes from Ostrea denselamellosa, assembly GCA_024699665.1. Taxonomy (NCBI): domain Eukaryota; kingdom Metazoa; phylum Mollusca; class Bivalvia; order Ostreida; family Ostreidae; genus Ostrea; species Ostrea denselamellosa. The sequence continues at coordinate 1,465,607 of JAMZEH010000072.1, forward strand.
CAGCTTGGCGGTAACTGATTAATACCGTCTCAACGACATATTCGAATTTTTCCGCAATTTTTGCATTAGTTTAGTATGTCACACAAATGGCGAAGGTCTTTACCAAATGTTTACTTCGGAAGTTGTATGTGATGAATAAGCTTCAGATTAGTGCTTTATATATTTTCAGTTATCAGAAATGCATCATCCATGATTATAGGATAACCCTTGTAAGTCAATTTTGCCTTATTTCAGAATTCAAACATTTTCTTCACTGCTGCTACAGTGCAATGCATATCAACTCCAAACATGGAAGGAAGTATTGATTAGTGTATACTGTATATATTTCAATGAAACAAGAGCAAGATTAAACATATAACAATGAGATTGCAGAGATTGGAAAACAAATGCATATGCACTTACATCAAGAGGTCTCATTAATTCCTATCTCATTATTATAAATTAACAAATGGCGATTAGGATTTGACAAGAAGAGAAAGTGAACAAAAACAAAGATGAATAACGGAGAAAAGAGGTTCAAATGGAATTATTACAAATGTAATTTAAACTAAATGTAATTGGATCACAGAAGTTAGACTGCAACTCAAAAACTTAAGGCGTCATATATAACATATTAGAATGCATGAATCACAAGAAATGTAAACAATATGAATATGTACATGTGCAAAGTACAACGGTTTTAAACTAAAATCAGAGGCTACGACATTATGATTGTTTGTTTGTTTGTTTGACGTCCCGTCGAGAATTTTTCACTCATATTGAGACGTCACCAGCTGTAGGTGAGGTACCAAGAATTTAGACCTATGCTTAGCGCTCAGAGCCGTAGCAGTGAGGGTTCTTTAACGTGCCAACGCCTACCGTACATTATGAGGTTTATCCTCAACATCCTCATGTTCTTTATATCATTCGAGACACATGATCTGTTTCGTGTTAAAATTGTTATTATATGGAAATGCTCCCATCCCTACCCACAAAAAAAAAAAAAAACTTTGTTAAAAAAAGGGAGGAGAAACCCACAGGCCTCAACGGTCACCCGAGTATAATAGCTCATACATAGACCTGTCTGGGAGTCTCATATTTGCATTTACGCCTCATTCTGGAGTCTTTTGTTCAAGCTTTATAATCTTTCTAAATATGCATACAATACGCCGGTTTCGAGATGAGGGCTCTTCTGTGTAGGAGGTGCATTTAGTGGAACTTTGAATACCTAAGTGGGAAATAGTGGACTTGCAGTCAGTGAGGAAGACGATAAAATGTATTAAAGCGGCTTTTCTTTCAATATGTTTGTTTGTTTTGTTTTACGTCCCGTCGAGAATTTTTCACTCATATTGAGACGTCACCAGCTGTAGGTGAAGTTCCACAAATTTAGACCTATGCTTAGCGCTCAGGGCCGTAGCAGTGAGGGTTCTTTAACGTGCCAACGCCTACCGTGACACGGGACCTCCGTTTTTAAGGTCCTATCCGAAAGACCCGTGATTCTCACTTCTAAATGCCGAGTGTTTGGCGAAGGAGCAACCACTACCTATTTTTCGTCTTAGGTTTGACGCGGCCATGGCACGAGCGGGGCTCGAACTCACGACCTCCCTGTTACGAAGCGAACGCTCTAACCACTGAGCTACCGCGACCGGTTGAATATGCAAAGTGTCGAAAATACAAAACACTATCAAAATAAATATTTTACTATAATGGAAATATTTAAACAATGTCATATTTGCAAGTAATATCCTGTACATGATACGTACGAGTAACGAAATAACGTGATATAATAAGAATTTCATGTATTTAATTACTCCCTGAATGCTTATCATTGATCTAGTCTGTGTATCAATCAAACTCGGGTATGAGCAACTTACAGAGGACATTCACTTGTGCAGTGATGAATGTTCGCCCCACTCCCAGAAGTAAACAAAATGGTTCGCGCCTTACTATGCACAAGAGTTCTCCAAAGGGAAACAACTCCGACATACCTGGAAACCGGCGTATTCCCATTCAATTACAACAGAAACAAAAGATGAAGTTTGAAGCATTTACATCAACCCATATTTCCCTGACCAAGGTGCAGTAAATTTCACAATTTTGGTAAAGGGCTTCATGGACATAACCATGCATTTGGTTTTTCTCCCACATGTGTGGGAATAGAAAAGATTTCTAAAGCTTTCTTTTTTTTCTTCTTTTTTTTTCAATTTTGGCTCTATCCACGATAGCCTGGGGGAGGAGCTATGATCTTAAATTCACGATTTACATTCCTCTTATCCTAACAGTTTTTGTCACACCCCTAGGGGAGCAGGAGACCTGAATTTCCAATTTGTGTCCCCCTTCTCCAAAAGATGCTTCATGCTAATTATCAGAGTTGGAATGGTAGTTATCAAAAAGTTAAAAATCTTCAATTGTGAACACATTCAGTCACTAATCACTTTCTACCCACCCTCAAACCTAAACCCCTACCCTTGGGATCACGAAATTTACATTTTGGTAAAGGGCTACCTGCTCATTATCAATATCCATCCAGTTTCAATTTGGTATCAAGAGTATCAAAGATTTATTGATTGATTATTTTAACGTCCCGCTCGAGAATTTTTCACTCATATGGAGACGTCACCATTGCCGGTGAAAGATTGCAAAATTGAGGTCTATGCTCGGCGCTCAGGGCATATGAACAGGGAGGGATCTTTATCGTGCCACAACTGCTGTGACACGGGACCTCAATTTTTGCGGTCTCATCCGAAGGATCGCCCCCATTTAGTCACCTCTTACGGACAAGCAAGGAGCACTGAGGATCTACTCTAACCCGGATCCCCACGGGGTATAGCATCAAACAAGATGTTTTTTCTTGAAAACTAAATACCAAGTTTGACCCTGCCCTGGGGTCAGAACCGCTATCCCGGAGATCATTAAATTTACAATTTTGGTAGAGACCTTCCTTCTTAGTTATTCTTATGAATGTGCAAATTGAAAATTTGTCATTTTTTGGTAGTTTTGGCTCCACTCCTAAGGCCCCAGGGGTGCAGAAGTCCTGAAATGTACAATTAATGTCCACGTTGTCCTAAAGATGATTTATACCAAATATCAAAAGGTTTGCAATGGTAGCTATCCATAATTTAAAAATGTTTAATTGTTAACACATTCAATCACTGACCATTTTGGCCCCACCCTCATACAAAACCCCTACCCCTGGAATCAGGAAATTTACAATTTGATAAAGGGCTACCTGCTCATTGTAACATCCTTTTACCTTCAATTTAGTATCAATAGCAGTAAATAAGATTTTTGGAAAAAAAAATCTTTTTTGTTACAAATGTGCAGTTCTATAGAAGAAGGTTTTTGAATATTGGTTACTTTTTGGCAGTTTTGGCTCCGCCCCTAATGCCTCAGGAAGCAGAGGTCCTGCAATCGACAATTTATGTCCGCCTTGTCCAGCGATGCCTCATATAAATATCAAAATGAGTGGAATGGTAGTTATCAAGAAGTTAAAAATGTTCAATTGTTAACATATTTCATCATTGACCATGTTGGACCCACCTTCATATCAAAACTCCTAACCTGGAATCATGAAAAATATAATTTTGGTAAAGGGCTACCTTCTCATTGTAAATATCCATTTTGTTTCAATTTAGTATCGATAGTATTAAAGATGATGTTATATAAATGTTTACACATAAATATCATATACCAAGTTTAGTCCTGTCCTGGAGTTAGAACCTTTACCCCCAGGGATAATGAAATTTACTATTGTAGTAGAGACCTTCATCATCTACATTAATATTCATTTACTTTTTCTTACAAATGTGCATTTCTAGAGAAGAAGATTTTTGAAAATTGGTCACTTAGTGGCAGTTTTGGCCCCACCCCAAGGGCCCGGGGGAGCAGTAGTCCTGAAATTTACAGTTATGTCTGTCTTGTCCCAATTGGAATGGTAGTTATCAAGAAGTGAATAAAAATGTTCAATTGTTAACGCACGACGGACAACGGACGCAGACCAATTACAATAGGTCACCTGAGTTTACTCTGGGGACTTAAAAATACGTTCAAAGTTAGTAATGTTTGGGGTTTTTTTGTTTGTTTGTTTTATTTATAGTCGCCTGAGCAATTTTTCAGCTATCCGGCGACTGTAAGTTAGTAATGAATTTCACTGCATGGTTAATAGTTTCTGGCGGATGTAAAGAAACAATATTTATCACCAAAACAAATATGTTTCTAAAATATGATCAATTAGTGATATAATGAATTCAAATAAGCAACCTTCTCCAAGAAAGTTGTCCTTCATTATAAGAAATATTAGTAAAAAGTGCTTCCAGACATGACTACCCGAATTTTAAATTGCAATATATAGTCAATCTCCATATTCACGCATGGTTTCAAAAACCTTTAAAATGATTTGTTATCACCGCTTTCGTGTAAAATTATACAACTGTGACGAAATAGATAAAAAAAAATTCCGTTCATTTCAATGCTAAAAGCCCCAATTAAGAACCAACTATAACTGTTACACATCCATCGTTCTATTTAAGGAAAAGGTGTGCAACTATGATACCACTCGGTACCTAGCTGGCATCACATATTATAGGAAATTGTTATCAAAACATTATGAGCTAGACGATTAGAACCGGGCATTCTACCTGCACACCATATCACATTAAAAAATATTAGTCCACAGAAAATTTTCGTCAAAATAATAGGTACTGTAGACCTTTAAAACTGTGTATACGATAAAAAGTACCCCCAGACACTGCCTCGTCATATATAGGAAAGCCTTTGACCTTTCCTTTTAATATTCTCCTCTTTTTATTTTCTGAACAATTATTGGGATCTTCCCCGAAACCAGATACGTGGTGATATGCACCTTCCATCGTTCGAGGTAGAAAGAAAAATGACAAGTTCGCGGTTCACATATTGAAACATTTCCAGGGGTACGAAAATTACAGTGACACTCGGAACCCAAATTATAACTTTATGGTTCCGGGTTGAAAGCGGAAGGAAGTCGGGTCTGTAACAATGCTGCATAACTGCATATATACTAATTTATAGTTATAGTATTACTCAGTAAACCTAGGGAGGTAGTGAAAGAAAAAGATCCTAGTGGGGCAAAATAAAAAAGTGATGGGAATTAACTGGCCTTTCACCCCCTCGTTCACTTCTGGGTACTTGTTTTATTTTGTTCTCATTTCTTTTTATGTTGCATTGTAACTTTGATGGTATAGTCGTGAAAAGATTGTTCTTGCAGAGAATAATTACCATGCTGTTGTTGGATAGAGCGCCAATACCGTCGACATCCTCTGGGGTTTACATAGACCTCGCATCTTTCAGAACTCGAGATTAATACAGATAACCTTTACTCCGTTCCGTTTGCACTATTTACGCACTTCTGTGATTAGAATGAGAATGAATGAGAAGACTCGACGTGAAAAAATATTTAAAATATACAACGGGTAGACATCTGTTATTAGATGATATTAATCATTAAAAAAAGAATTATGAGTGAATGGTGCTCGAAAACAGCTGGTAAGCTTTGTAAATAACTTTTAATTGAAAAATATCAGTCATGGGGCACGAAAAGGGGTAGACTGAGTTACAAGACTTGTTATATTGATTGATTATATGTTGTTTAACGTCCCGCTCGAGAATGTTTCACTCATATGGAGACGTTACCATTGCCGGAGAAGGGCTGCAAAATTTAGGCCTATGCTCGGCGCTCAGGGCCTTTGAGCAAGGAGGGATCTTTATCGTGCTACACCTGCTGTGACAGGGACTTCAGTTTTTGCGGTCTCATCCGAAGGACCGTCCCATTTAGTCGCCTCTTACGACAAGCAAGGGGGTACTGAGGATCTATTGTAACCACCCGGATCCACACGGGACAAGACTTGTTATATATTAAATCATTGGGATAAGATATTTTTTAAAAAACGTAGTATTCTCTGGTAATGACACACGTAGTTGAGCTTCCTGAAACGTGAGAAAATGTTAAAAGAGATGATATATATTGGAGAAAATATTTATCCATCGTTGGAATTTTCTCCATTGTTTACATATCATTTATAGTGCATTATCCATGACCCAGGCGACTATACTGAATATTAGAACTTAGCTTAGATATGCAGAACAAGAATTCTTTTAACGATTTCATAGTCCCCTTGGGACTTGCTTTTATAAATAATTAATACTCCGGTGACCAATAAGGCTTGTGGGCCTTTTGCTTTCTTTTTAAATTTAAAAAAAACAAGTATACAAAAATGTATATTGTATCTCATGAAACCTGTATCTGATATATATTGTAGATGTAGTTGATAGTGATTTGACCATAATTAGTAATGTTTCAAACATGCACAAGGGTTGTTCGACATGTAATATGTATTGTACGATATCTCAAAAGCATTCAACTCAAATAGTGAAATGAATACTACGTCCCTTGAAAGTATTCTCCGCGGTTTGAAATACATAATTTCAATCTCTGAATCCATTTTTGAAATGCGTCATGGTACGCTGATTTAGGTAGACCTCTGAGGCACTTACTGGTGGCTGAGCCAAGGGCTTGTCGGGATTTGTAACGACGACCAGATAAGAACTTTTTAAGTTTTGGAAAAAGTAAAAAGTCGCATGGGGCTAGATCTGGAAGATATGGTGGGTGTAGCAAGACGGTAACCTTCGTCGATTTCAAAAATTGCTTCACAAGCTCAGATGTATGTGATGAAGCAGTACCATGAATTAAACAACATGCCTAAATCCTGTGTTGACACAGAGTGTCGTTTATGATAATATTTCTTGAGCTTTTTTAGTATACATCTCGGACCGGTCACGGTAGCTCAGTGGTTAGAGTATTCGCTTCGTAACCGGGAGTTCGTGAGTTTGAGCCCCGCTCGTGCCATGGCCGCGTCAAACCTAAGACGAAAAATAGGTAGTGATTGCTCCTTCGCCAAATGCTCGGCATTTAGAAGTGAGAATCACGGGTCTTTCGGATATGACCTTAAAAACGGAGATCCCGTGTCACGGTAGGCGTTGGCACGTTAAAAAACCCTCACTGCTACGGCCGTGAGCACTAAACATATGTTTAAATTTGTGGTACTTCACCTACAGCTGGTGACGTTTCAATATGAGTGAAATATTCTCGACAGGACGTAAAACAAACAAACAAACGATTTCAAGTATAACATCTCGGTAATACTGACCTGTAACACCGAAATCTGAACGGCTATACCATCACATGAGAAGAATAACTGATAATAACCTTCTTTGTGCGTGTGGTTCGTTTGGCAACTATAGGCCTTCTCCCGTCTTTAGTTAGCTATATTTTGTTTCCAATTTTTCTTACTGGTTCGAAATAGTGAACCCGTGTTTCGTCACCAGTAATAATGTTTGCAAATTGTCTTTGATTGAATTTGGGGATCATTTTAATCAATTGCTTAGCGGTTTGTACTGATACCTGTTTTTGGTCATGTGTCAATATATGCGTTATCCATCTGGCGGAAATCTTTCGTACTTTCAAAATACGTTTCAAATTGAAATGCAACCGCGATAGCGATATGCCAACAGCTTTGGCAATATCATGTATCGTGTACCTGCCATCACGTTCAATTATTTCCTTGGCTTTTGAGACATTTGACTTGCCTGTTACAGTCACAGGTCCTTGAAGGACTCTATGCCAGTCAGAGATTTCTTTCTCCACCTACGAACTGTCTCATAAGATACCTTATCAGACCATAAAAGTCCCCCAATTCAGTAAAAATCTGCATTTCCGAATGACCGAGTTTTTTGCAAACCTTTATATAAGCTGTATTTTTTTTTCAATATTCTCAAACCGTTTCCCAACCATTTTTACAACAGTGGTCAACGAGTGGCTATATTGAAGTGACTATAAGTTTAAACAATGTGGAGCTGAAGGCTCGTGTTTATACTATTGGAAAGGTATTGAATAGAGCTATTCAAGAGTATCATCAACCACGAAATCATGCAAAGCGTTATCGCGCTGTGGTACAATGCACATTACATATCGAACAGCTTTCGTAAAGCAATTAACAGCATTAGATTTGTGAAGTTCTGTCAACTATAATGTAAAAAAATGAAGAATGCATGTTACTACCGTCACGTGGAGACCGAATCTAAACTCAATAATGGTATAAAATATACATGTACATATAACGTACAAGTAATCCAGAATGACCGATCACGGTGGCTCAGTGGTAGAGCTCTCGCCTCGTGAACGGAAGGTCGTGAGTTCGAGCCCCGCTCGGGCCGGCCGCGTCAAACCTAAGACGTTAAAATAGGTAGTGATTGCTCCTTCGCCAAGAGCTCGGCATTACGAAGTGAGAGTCACGGGTCTTTCGGATGGGACCTTATAAACGGAGGTCCCGTGTCGCAGCAGGTGTGGCACGTAAAAGAACCCTCACTGCTAAAAGCCATTAGTGCTAAGCATAGGTAATCCAGAATGCATCGTCTGCCTCTGAAAAAACAGCAAAAGTATTTACTGACAAAACGGCAGAGATAGCTTTTGTAGTTTAGGAAACGACTACTTTAACAGTAATATTTGAAACAAAACACAACACTGGGACAAAAATCGCTTTGCTTAAATTTAGTCTACAAAGTGACAAATTAAGGTATTCAATGTATAATGAAAGCTATTGAACAAGTTGAAATGACTTAAATCGAGATATAGATGTTTATTGTTAAATAATGATGAAAGTGAAGTATATTAAATATATATGAAGTATATGAAATTCCCATGACTGGTGTATAATTAATAAAAGTCGATCTTTTTTGCACTTTAAACTTTTTGGAAGAGTTATCCACCCGTAAGAAACAATCTGAAAAATTTCTAAACGTATCTACAAAAACGATTAATTTTATTTCAAAATTTAAAAGAGAAAGTTTATGCAACTTTTTACCAACGGATTGGTATGAAAACACAATATTCTAATTAAGCACGGTCTTCTCTTAGACTCCAATGTAAAATTCAACGTGAAATAAATCAAGCAATAATCAAAATTTTGTAAATTCCCATGGTAACCCCCTTGATATATCCTTCAAAATGATGCCACAAATGTTACAGCATCCATTTATTAGATATGAAATATAATTTTATAAATTGAAAACCTTAAACATATAGTAGTTGCGATCAATTTGATAACACGTATAACAACGTCTTCTATTGTTTCCTGGGTTGTTCAATGACCACTCGAAAAATTTTCACAAAGTTAGTTAAGAAAATTCAGATTTTGTGCTTTCATAGTATGCCACATACCTAAATAATTCATATCATGAGAAGTGATATAAGAATAGATGTTAAACAAAACATGATTTTGAGACATGCCATATATTTAAAAATCTACTGTTCGGGCAACTAAAGTCCTCAGATAATGTTAAAGATAATTGTGACTGATGATTTTGAAAATACGTCCTCTTACGCTGTAAATTTTAATGTGGCTTTTCGAGTTTTATCCTAAAACAGAAATTTTACATTGAAAAAAAGAAAAGAAAATGTCAGGGAGTCTTCTTTGAATAAATCAATGAACTGTCATTTCCTTGCCTGATAAAATGTTAACATGCTTTGAATCCACATAATATCAAACGAGAGTAATTTAAAAAAAAAAAAGAAGACATTCTCATGCATGCTATATACTTTAAAACGTGTAAATCTGTTCTAGGCTTAGTGTAAAATGTTTACTGTGAACTTTGTCAGCTGGTCTTAATGCACCTTTCACTGCCAAAGGTAGGTATGTTAGTGGATCTAAAGATATGATTTAATCAGATGGATCAAAGGAGATCAGATAGGAATAATATGGAGAGATCACACTAGAATTAGACAAGCAAAACCATATGTTTGTTAAAAGGAAGCACAACTGTATTCATATGTGAGCAGTAAAAATAACGGGTGCAAAGTATAACTCAAGTAAATTTAAACTTTATTTTACGACGATTAACAAACAAGTTCTACAGCTTATATTAATGTTTCTCGTCGGCTCAGATTTTGGCATGAAGGGGTCATTGATGTGGGATGAAACCGGAGTACCTGGAGGAAACTCACGTGTCCGAGTGGGCGACTACAGTTCCCTCTCACATACAACCATTGTCGATCCGGAGGGTCGAACTCGGGCCGCAGCGGTGAGAAGCGAGTGCGTTAACCACCACACTACCCGGACACCAGTGATTACCAAGGAGAGTAAAAAGCAGTTTGGGCAATCAATGCATCTCAATGTAGTTCTAATCAACGATGAGGAGTATAATACTGTTTGTCTTCGTAGATAGCAGAGCAAAACATGAATGTTCGAATGGCATTACGATATAATATTTACATCTGTATCAATAACACGAGGTTCACAGGTCTTAACGGTCACCTGAATATCATAGCCCATACATAAACCTGTCGGGGAGTCTCATGTTTGCATTTAAGTCTCATTCTGGAGTCTTTTGTTTACAGCTTTATGATCTTTCTAAATATGCATGCAAGTCCTATTCAATTACAATACAAGGGAAGATGGAGTTTGATTGATTGTTTTTTGTTTTACGCCAACATTTTTTAGTTATTTGGTGGCCTCCAAATTTTATTGGTGGAGGAGAGAACCCAGATACAATGTACCCGAGAAGAGATCACCGGCCTTCCGAAAGTAAACTGGCAAACTTTCTCACATATATCGGCGGAGTTTGAAGCATTTAAAGCAGCTAATATTTCCCTGACCAAGGTGAAATGAATTTCATAATTTTGGTAAAGTGCTTCATTGGACACAATAACCATGCATTTGGTTTTTTTCTCCCACATATGTAAGACTAGAGAAGATTTTTAAAACTTTCATTTTTTTTTTTAAACATTTGCAGTTTTTGACCCAACCATGAAGTCCTTGGGGATCTATGATCATAAATTTCACAATATGCATTCCTCTTAGAGATCTTGCCCCCCCCCCCCCCCCCCCCCATCACTAGGTACCGAGGGAGCAGGAGCCGTGAAATTTAAAATTTGTGTCCCACTTGTGCTTCATACAAAATTTCAGAGGAATTAAAAATTATTTACCAAGTTTGATCCTGTCCTGCAGTGTACAATTTATGTCCACCTTGTCCCAAAGATGGTTCATACCAAATATTAAAAGGATTGGAACGGTAGTTATCAAGAAGAAGTTAAAAATGTTTAATTGTTAACACATCTAATCACTGACCATATTGGCCCCACCCTCATACCAAAACCCCTACCGCCTGCAATCAGGAAATTTACAATTTTGTTAAAGGGTTACTTTTCATTGTAACTATCCTTTTGGCTTCAATTTGGTATTAATAGCATTAAAGGAGATGTTTTCTTAAAAATGTTTTACACATAAATAGTACTTACTAAGTTTGGTCCTTCCCTAGGTCAGAATCTCTACCCCGGGGATCATGAAATTTACAACTTTGGTATAGGCCTTCCTGCTCTACATTATTATGCATTTTAGTTTTTCTTACAAATATGCAGTTCTAGAGAAGAAAATTTTTAAAATTGGTCACTTTTTGGCCCCGCCCCAGGAGTCCTAAAATTTACAATTTATGTCTGCCTTTTCCCAAAGATGCTTCAAAGAAAATCTGAAAAGAAATGAAATGGTAGTTATCACGAAGAAGTTAAAACTGTTCAATTCTTAACACAATACTTAATCACTGATCATTTTGGCACCACCCTCATACAAAACCCCCTTCTGGGATCATGAAACTTAAAACTTTGGTAAAGACTACCTGTCCAGTATCCAAATATCCATTTAGTTTCGATTTGGTATCAATAGCATTAAAGAAAATGTTTTACCCATAAATACCATATTTCAAGATTGGACCAACCTGGGGTCAGAAACTCTACCCCAGGGATCATGAAATCTACATTTTGATAGAGGCCTTCTTGTTCTACATTACCCTGCATTTAGTTTTTATTACAAATGTGAGTTATAGAGAAGATTGCCAAGGAGGCAGGAGTCCTGAAATTTACAATTTTTATATCCGCCTTGTCCCAGAGATGCTTCATACTAACTTTGAAAAGAATTGGAATGGTAGTTATCAAGAAGTTTAAAATGTTCAGTTGTAAACGCTTGACGGACGACGACAACCAATTGCAATAGGTCACCTGAGTTCACTCACTCAGGTGACCTAAAAAGTAAATGGGGAATGATGACATTCAGAAGTCTGGCATTGTGAAAAACGTTTACATCTATGTTAGTGGTAGCTCAGTAGTTAGAGCGTTTCATTCGTAACCGGTACGTCGTGATTCGAGTCGTGCCATGGTCGCGTCAAACCTAAGACAGTGAGTGATGGCTCCTTCACCAAACGCTCGGCATTCAGAAGTGAAAATACGAGGACCTGAAAACGGAGGTCCCGCGATGCGATAGGCGTTGGCACTTTAAAGAACCCTCATTGCTAAGATTCAGGGAGCCAAGCATAGGTTTGTGGTGATACACCTACAAATGGTGACGTTTCAACATGAGTGAAAATTTCTCGACGAGTAGTAAAACAAACAATCAATCAAAATCTACGTTCTGTACGGCTCGCATGAGAGTCCAGAATTTGACTTAGTATATAGAAAATGCACTTTTTTTCATATTGCAATGTTATAGTTTTCTCAACTTTTCACTGTGAATTGGAAGTCTTCACATGAGTGAAAAATTCTCCAACGGGACGTTTAACAATATAATCAAACCATTTGATGGGTGTACTGAATGAAGCTGAAAACGTTGCCTAAATTCATAGAGTTGGTTGGTTATATATTGTTAAACCCAAGACGAAAAATAGGTAGTGATTGCTCCTACGCCAAACGCTCGGCATTTAGAAGTGAGAATCACGGGTCTTTCAGATATGACCTTAAAACCGGAGGTCCCGTGTCACGGTAGGCGTTGGCACGTTAAAGAACCCTCACTGCTACGGCCCTGAGCGCTAAGCATAGGTCTAAATTTGTGGTACTTCACCTACAGCTGATGACGTCTCAATATGAGTGAAAAATTCTCGACGGGACGTAACACAAACAATCAATCCATCAATCAAACAATCATGAATGCAAAAATCATTTTATCTGAAGGATTGATTGATTGGTTATTTTCCGCCACACTCAACAATTTTTCAGTTATTTGGTGGCGTCCAGTTTTTGTAGGTGGAGGAGAGAACCCAAATACAATATATCCGGGAAGAGACCACCGACCTTCCGAAAGTAAACTGGCACACATAGTAAACTTTCTCACATATATCGCTCGGAAATCTAAGTTAAAAGCGGTCTTTCAAGACCGAAGTCAGCCGCAATAAAAAATTAATTTTGCACCATTACGGAAATCTGATGGAGTTGTAGCCCTCTCCAGAAAGTCAGATAAAAATTTTTAAAAATCGGAAAGGGCTGCATTATTGGAGTTATGTCCTGTTGGAACATCACACCTTTATAGAGTTCTCCGCGGCGCCTGAGTTTAATATTTTCCCGTACCTGCCTCTGAAGTGATGCATAATATGTGCCATTGATTGTTTATCCCTTTTGGAGATCATCTACCATCATAAACCATCATCATCCCAGAAAACCGAGACCGTAACCTTTGCAGCTGAGGAAACAGTCTTTGACGGGGGTGAACCAGGGTGCTTCCCTTGTTTAGACTGTTGTTTGGCCTCTGGGTTGAAATGAAGGACCCACGTTTTCATCCTTAGTAACTAATCTCTAAAGAAAGTTAGCAGGCTCTACCTTTAAATTCCTGGTGTGTTTCTGATCAACTGTCAGAAGTCTTGATATCTAACGGTTTGAAAGCTTTCTCATTACCAGATCCTCTGTCAGAATAGAATGTACTCTTTCCTGGAAATGCCATCTTTCTGTAATTCACCTATCAGTCATAAAAATATCCTGGACTACCGCGACCGGTGTGTTTACTTTAGAGTGCTAACTCGTCGATATAAACTTACCAAATGACACCGCGGGTGGCGGTAGCTCAGTGGTTAGAGCGTTCGCTTCGTAACCGGAAAGTCGTGAGTTCGAGCCCCGTTCATGCCATGGCCGCGTCAACCTAAGACGTAAATCTAGGTAGTGATTGCTCCTTCGCCAAACGCTCGGCATTTAGAAGTGAGAATCACGGGTCTTTCGGATATGAATCCCGTGGGGATAAGGGTTAGAACAGATCCTCAGTACCCCTTGCTTGTCTTAAGAGGCGACTAAATGGGGGGGGGGGGGGGGGGGGGGCTTCGGATGAGACCGCAAAAACCGGGGCCCCGTGTCGAAGCAGGGGTGGCACGTTAAAGATTCCTCCCTTCTCAAAGGCCATAAGCGCAAAGCACAGGCCTAAATTTTGCAGCCCTTCATCGGCAATGGTGACGTCTCCATATGAGTGAAAAATTCTCGAGCGGGACGTTAAACAATATATAATCAATCAATTCGGATATGACCTAAAAAACGGAGGTCTCGTGTCACGGTAGGCGTTGGCACGTTAAAGAACCCTCACTGCTACGGCCCTGAACGCTAAGCATAGGTCTAAATTTGTGGTACTTCACCTACAGCTGGTGACGTCTCAATATAAGTGAAAAATTCTGAACGGGACATAAAACAAACAAACCAAATGGCACCAGTCATAAATAATCAGGAAATAGTAGGACTGAAAAAGGACATTGATGCTAACCCACTTCAGTACAAGGTTCACAACATATCACAAGGCTGACAACAACTTGATAGAGCAAATATTGTATGGGTTTTGACAGTGATTCCGCCTCATGTAACTCCTGAATCCAAAATCGACGGTCAGTATATTACACTAAGCCTTACATTAAAGGTATAAAATTCATTCATTTAACTTTGTCTATATAACGAATTGTTCTTGAAGGATGAGTGTCATATACTTAGGAAACCTTACGTAAATGCATATGGCATAACGCCACATGACTGGTCTGTATTACAGTTCATAAACTGACCCTTTCGTAATTTTACTTACACTGCTTTCCACTCTGCGGTTTGATAAGTTATATTAGATAACATTAATATACTGAACAGTGGCGTAGCTAGACCAAAAGTGAAGTGCATGCTTAAAATGGCAGGGGGTCTGGCTCCTGGATTCTGACGATTTTAAGCACTCAAAATCATTGCAGAAATTGAAGGAAATGCTCGTTTTTACATACATTTTTTGCCAATACAAATAGTTTATTACTATAGTATTTTTCGGAGTGGGAGGGGAAGGGGCATAAAAAGTTCACAAAACTAATAAAAAGAAGAAAAAACTCAAGTTGTGTTTTTGACACTCTTTAATATCTTTTGTTTTTTTAAGCAAGCATAGTCTTCAGTTCCAACTTGACATTGTCTATAGTTGATATTTAAGACGTCTTTGGCATTGATAAATTTGTCGATCACCGCTGGGATGTCGATGTCTTTTTCCCTGTGGATGTGAAGCATAGCTAATGAAGAAAGTCTGTCTGTTGTCATAGTTGACCGTAGATATGTCATTATTCTTTTCATCGCACTGAAGGATCTCTCAGCAGTAGCAGTGGATACTGGCATTGTCAAGAAGATTCTGACTATACGTTCAATTTGCGTGTATAGACTGTGTGGTATGTTGTCAAGCGTATCAATCAGAGTGGTCGGTTTCTCGTGGAAGGGAACCAAAGACCAACGCGACCTCCATCTTCGAATTTCTGCTCCAAATTCATCTAAGGTTTGAATGTCAGAACTGTATGCCTCATGTAACCTGATCTTGATTTCATCCGTCAGACCGTCAAGGAGACTAGGAATCAAATACTGTGCAAGGAACTGTTCCTCGTTCTTCAACAATCTGCTCTCTAATTCACCGGTTAAGTGATGCATGAAAGGAAAATATAAAGCTACTCTCCAGTAAGCCTTTGGATCGTTCACTGGATAATTTGCCCGATGGATTTGCCGCCCTACACGTCTGGGTGTGGATGGTTCCACTCCAACGGACTCTGCAATTTGGCGCGAAGCTTCAAAGAGTTCATCCCAAACTGCTTCATCTGTTCTTTCATTCCTCAGCATTTGAACGACAACTTTAGCTTCACGAACAGCTTCCACAAGATCACACTGTTTGGCCTGCAAATTGTTCGTCAAACCCACAGTTCCACTTAAAACA
This sequence comes from Ostrea denselamellosa, assembly GCA_024699665.1. NCBI lineage: Eukaryota > Metazoa > Mollusca > Bivalvia > Ostreida > Ostreidae > Ostrea > Ostrea denselamellosa. The sequence continues at coordinate 1,481,626 of JAMZEH010000072.1, forward strand.
TGTTCGCTCACAACGAGGGCAATGATGAATTCAAATCTAACAATAGCCGCTAAGCGTTGTCCTGCCTTTTCATCCCCATTTTCTTGTAGCATCTCTAGAGATGAAACAATAGCTGTAAATGCAGATTTGAAAGTGAAAAGTGCGTCTGCTCTGCTAAACCACCTTATTTCACATAAGGATCGAAGCTTGGTGCGTTTTTCCATTTGTTCACGTGCTGTTGGGTCATTTTCTATTGCGTTCTGAAGAGATAGAAGCCTTTTTGCAGAGTAGTTGAATGCAAACCCTATATCCTGAACAGTTCCCATCATTGTCCTAACGCATGGTATATTGGATGACTGGACAATGGCTAAGTTAAGTTGATGAGATTTGCAATGAACGTAGGATGCAGTTGGTACTTTCTCTTTGATCCTTGCTTGTACTCCATTGAACTTCCCCGACATATTTGCGGCTCCGTCATATCCTTGGCCTCTCATGTGATCTATGTTCACCCCAGCTGACTCCAATGCTTCCAAAAGTAATTCTGAAATGCTCTCACCAGTTGTACTTTCAGCCTCAACAAAGCAAAGAAATTCTTCTCTTAGAATTGATTTACCCTCCAATAAATCAAGGAAACGAAGACAAATGGTCACTTGCTCCTTTGTAGATTTGTCAGTGCATTCATCTGCCAATAATGTGAAACAGGTTGCCTTGTTACAATCACGCACGATTTGTTCTTTAAGTTGATCGTAACAGATATTCAGCAATTCATTTTGAATGTCTGGGGAAGTGTTTTTTGTTTTGATATTTGGATTGTTCAAATGATCTCGCAAAATATCATCATCTTGAGCTTTGAAATTGAGAATCGCCGCAAAGTTACTTCTTTGCTCAGTATGACCTCTTAAAGCTATGTTTTGCTTACCGCACAAAATCAGAACTTCTATGATTTTTTCAAGAACATGTTTGTTTCGCATAATCTGCTCTTTCTGAGATTTAGAGATGGATTCAATGACAGATTCTTTTGATTTTTCACAAATGCTTAAAAATGACTCTGCAGATATCTGACACCCATGGTGCGAAGAATCGTCCCTTTCGTGTCTCTTCACATATGATGCTAGATTTACCCAGTCGGACACAGGGTTAATAAAAGTTTTATCCTTACTGTCTTTTGCACCAAACAACACACAATACACGCAGTAAACGGCATCTTTACACATCGAATATCTCATCCACGGACACTTTTCAAGACAGGTATGATTAAACTTTCTTGGACGATTATATATGATTCTGGAATATACAAAAAAATAAATAAATTTAATATAGTATAGTAATATAGTATAGTTCATAACACATTATGACTTTTTTTCAATTAAACAAACACTGGGCTTGATTTGGTAAAGAGAAATGTAACAATGGGTTACATTGATCACCATATAAAATATATAATTAATTATGAATAGTTACCTGACTGGAAATTCATACAGATGAGCATCTTGCCATCTTTCTGATAATAGACAGCGTTTGCTGTGATTGTCAACAATATTGTTTGCTCCTATTACGCCCAAATCAGGATAGGAAGGGGGGTGTTCAGAAGATGATAGAGATGCCTCGGGCTTCTTTGCGTCAGTATTATTTGTCACTTCTGTCTCGGTTGGTTTATCGTTATTTTTATTCGATGACCCACTCAAAACGACAAAAAAAATCAGAAATTTTTTTCCCCGCCATTTTACTAAACACGTAACCGGAATTGATTGTTGAATTGTAAAAAGAAAAACTAAACAGGTATGGACACAAAGAATCCGGAATATACGTAACGATCAGTTTTATATATATAAAAAAATTATGCTATGTGTTATGTTTATTTTTTTAATTTTCATTTTTTTTGGACAAAATGATGTGCATGCTTAAACATACAAGCATATATGGTAGCTACGCCACTGCTGAATAAAGAAAAGAAACGCATAGTAGTGCATTTTCGCTAAATCTTTTCAAGTAATTTTTTTTTTCATATATTTTTTTTTGGGGGGGGATGAATCGCTAGATTACTCTTTGTTACATCTAATGCTGTTGTTTACTGGGTGGATATTCTATAGAATATGAGGACAATAAGACGCGTTTTCATAAAATCCTGAAATTATTTTCTGTAACTCAATTGTTGTAAGTTACTAATGCACGTGATTCAAATACCAGTAGTTTATTAGATGCATTTGGTGTTTATTATCTTTAAATGTAACCGGTTTTTAAGAAACGCAGCGTATGAATGATGCTTAACGTAGTAACGCAACAGGATTGATTGTTTTCCGTCCCGTCAAGAATTTTTCACACATGCTGAGACGTCACCAGCCGTAGGTGAATGACTAAATTTAGACCTGTGCTTAGCGCTCAGGGCCGTAGCAGCGAGGGTTCTAAACGTGCCAACACCTACCGCGACACGGGACCTCTGTTCTTAAGGTCACATCCGAAAGACCAGTGATTCTCACTTCTAAATGCCGAACGTTTGGCGAAGGAGCAAACACTACCTATGATTACACCTTAGGTTTAATGCGACCATGGTAAAATGTGTCACAATTTGCAGTTGCAGAAGATTTTGATTTTGTACAAAGCACCATATAGCAGATATCAACAACATGGTTCAACAAATGATTGTCATAGAGGAGGTAGATCACGAGTGACGTCAGCAGCACAGGATCACTTCATCAGATTGCTTCATATTCGTCAACGATTTACAACAGCGTCAGTTTCAGCATCTACATTCCTGGGATTCGCAGAATATCGCAGACCTGTTTGTGGCATTATTATGACTCCGCAAAGCCAGACCACATATTTTTCGTCTAACACGTAATGTTTTGAAAAATCACAATATCCAGGTTTTCTTTGGTCATCCATAACACCAGATTTGAACTCTATCGAACATGTGTGGAACAAACTGGATAGGTTCATCGCCCAAAGGCAACGGCAGCCTCAGACTCTGCAACAGCTTGCTTAAGCTCTGCAGTTAGAGTGGAACAACATCCCTAGAAAGCTTTTAGAGACTTAATTGCGTCCATGGAAAGGCGTTGTCAGACAGTCATTGGTGCTGGGGGAGGGGGGGGGGCACATTAATGAGGGTTCTTTATTGTGCCAAAGGTCATATCCGAAAGATCCTTGCCGAGAGTTTGGCAAAGGAGCAATCACTATGTTAACACCTTAGATATGACGCGGCCACGGCGGGGTTCCAACTCACGACCTCTCGGTTACGAAGCGAACGCTCTACCACTGCGTTACCGCGACCGGTCCTTTATTTATAGATTGGAACCTTATTTGTAGCATGCAGTCCTAAGAAAGTTAAGTACATGTTAATCGGAATCAGCAATGTTACATAAGAGAATTTTTTTTTTTTAAAGTCTTTTTTTCAATTTTTAGTGCTCTATAAAAAAAAGTTTAATTAATTTATTCACTTGTACATAGTTACATGACAACATATTCACCTAAGCACGCCCGTCAAAGAAAGTAATATTTTGTTGTTCATATCTTAAGATTGACGTCATTTGGGAAAATGCACTGAACTTTTGAATTTAAAAACGATATTCAAACTTGTGAACATCAATGTTTTGTTGTCAGATTATATCATTGGTTTAAGATATTTTGTTACCATATTTATTTCAATGAAACTCAAACGTTATTATCTAGATCAGATTGTGAACCCTGTTAAATTTGAATTTATGGACTAGATCAAATACCAAGATGACTTAATTCTGAGGTTAAAGGTCAGAGCTACAAATATTGAATATCCATTGGGCCGATATATCATCAGAACTCTAGCAATAAGACTTATAATAAAATTTGCAGGTTTCAAGATTTAAATTAAGATCTGTTTAATGTAAAACACAATTTTATTTCAACCTAGAATATTAAATTTCTGTCGGAAATCAATGCTTATGATCCGCGTATTGCTATCCCTATTTAAAGGACGGCAACTTGTTTTATGAAATACATTATGAACTGGTTAAATTTTTGCGCCATTGAATTATATTTACATTGACAGAATCTTTTCTTTTATATTTCTTTTGAAATTGACATAGTTTTCATTATAAACAATGAATACATGTTTGTTGCAAAATTATTCGATGCGGTTTTTTAGTACCACCTGTCCACGTAATGATTACCAAATATACAGCGTTGCCAAGGCCAAAGGATGTATTTGCTGTTCCGTTTAAAGTAACAAATTTGTCAACGTATGATATTTCAGTACTTAAATCTAGTTGTTTTATTTTAATCATAAAAATATAAATAATAAAATGTCTTTCTTTGTTGTTGTCTTTCTTTGTTGTTTTATCGGGTGATGAAGGTAGCAATCATTACAGAAAAAACATTTTCTGCAATACTAGCGAGCTTCATCATCCGATAAAACAACTACCGACGATTCATCTCAAATACGCCTGAATTTACGTAATAAACTGTTTCCACAGTTTTAACATTAATACATGCATCCGACATAAAGAAATATCAGTTATTCGCTGTCAATATATTTTCTTATGTTATCTATTCCGAGATTGAGTTCCGAGTAACTCCATTTTTATCTAGATTGGCGGTAGGGAAAAAATCGAAACCTAAAGTCGGAAAACTTAGGAGCAAAAATAGTAAACGTGCATTTTGTACTTCGAAAATTGTTTTTGCATTTCACTTTGGATTAAACATGTGTCTCTATTGACACCAAAAAGAATAATTACTTTAAATATGTCAAAAAGCTTTCCGAAAAATCAAATGCGTATGTAATAATTTTCCGACTCTAGATTTTCGATTCTTTTCTATCGCCATTAGAGATAAACTCATATTTTAAACCAGGGACAGGGAACACATGGAAATCGATCGCGATTAATTATCAAGTTTCTTGTGATGAATACGTGTATTAATGTTAACATTGTGGAAATAAGTAGTTTATGTAGTTTATTAAGTAAATTCAGGCACATCTGACTAGATATGTCGGTCGAAAGCGTAAACCGTCACCGGTTCCGATATTTACACGTTTCCTGGATACGAAGAGAAGTGAATGTAGACTATGCCTGTCCACTTCCCTGAAAGAGAATAGTTCTGACCAAGGGCATTACCAGAGCACTGTACATAACCTCCGGTACATCAAGTTAAAATAAATCTACTGAAACTGTGAAAACCTGTGAATTTCTAAGACAGTGCTAAAATGGATTTCGTCCACAAAAAAAAAAATACTTGTAATTCTAATGTGTAAATGCACTTAAACAGACTTCTTAGAACTGTATAGTCGCTATTACAGTTTAAATCTTTTTAAAAAATATGCCAGCATTAGTAATAGATATGATAATATCAAACGAATGAAGAAAAATGTTAAATTCAACATGGAGAACTACATGATTTAATGTATATTATCAGATATAACGACACAGCTTCATTTAAACATAGATAAAAGTATTTCTGACAATATCAGACGAGTGACAAATAAAAAACCAAAACCAAAAAATAATATTATCCTGGCATCATTAGAAAAAAAAAAAAGAAGAAGAAGTCCTAATATCATCAAAGTCAGTCTGACACCAAAGAAATAATAATAATAATAAAAAGTCGCTCCCACTGAAAAGGTCGTGTGGTATTATGACAGAAATGAATAAAGGTCAGACGAAGATGTTCTTGCATGTTCACTGGGGAAAGAAATAAAAGAAAAAAAAATCGCTCATGTATTATCAGAGGACTGAAAAAAGTTCTTCAGACATGAACAGGGAATTGAATAAAAGTTGTTTGGAGAGTAACAGAAAAATTGAAAGAAAAAAAAAGAAAATATTATTTTTTTGGACATTGTGCAAGGAATTAAAAAAAAACGTTCTAACATTATTATGAAATTCTGACATTGTAAGAGGAATAACCATGAGGCCCACAAGTGTTATCGGTCACCTGAGTATTAGTTAAAAGTATCACAAAATATAGAAAAAGAATCCTGTTCTGAATATCTAAGCTAAATTCTAATATTCAGCAAAAGTACAATTGTAAAACAAGATATGTTCTTAAAACTTAAATGCCTTCGAAAGTTCCTATACTGATGAAACGCTTTATACATAATATAATACACTGTACATGTAACATTAACGCAAAATTATTAATTTGGACCTGTCCAGGAGTCAAAATCCTTGGGTTGTGACATACAGAATTTCGATTATCCATTTCTGCTTTTTCTAAATATGCTTTTAGTTTTTATACCATATCAGCAAACTTAAAGTTAGGAAGCGAACGCTCTACCATTGAGCTAGGTCGACCAATGAAACATTGATTATTTGTTTGTTTTACGTCCCGTCGAGAATTTTTCACTCATATTGAGACGTCACCACCTGTTGGTGAAGTACCACAAATTTAAACCTCTGCTTAGCGCTCAGGGCCGTAGCAGTGAGGGTTCTTTAACGTGCCAACGCCTACCGTGACACGGAACCTCCGTTTTTAAGGTCATATCCGAAAGACACGTGATTCTTACTTCTAAATGCCGAGCGTTTGGCGAAGGAGCAATCACTACCTATTTTTCATTTTAAGTTTGACGCGGCCATGGCACGAGCGGGGCTCGAACTCACGACCTCCTGGTTACGAAGCGAACACTCTAACCACTGAGCTACCGTGACCGGTATGAAACATTGAAAGTTGGATATTACACAAATAAAACATACGTCAATAAAACATCACTATTTATGTTTACAACTTAGGTGAGTGAAGAATTCTTGACGGAACGTAAAACAAACAAACGTTTTATGTTTTTGAACTCATAACCTTCCGGTTACGAAGCGATTGCTCTACCACTGAGCTACCGCGGCCGGATTTAACGTTGCTATTATGCACCAATTAAATTTTTGTTGCATGTATGTATTAATAAAACAAAGCTGTTGGATAGTACACGTCAATAAAACATAATAAGTAGGTAGGTTGATAGTATATTTAACGTCTCACATGAGAATTTTTCACCCATATAGAGACGTCACCATTGCCGGTGAAGGGCTGCAAAATTTAGGCTTGTGCTCGGCGCTTATGGCCTTTGAAGGGATTTTCATCGTGCCACACCTACTGTGGCACGGGGCCTCGGTGTTTGCGGTTTCATCACGAAAGACCGCCCCATTTAGTCGCCTCTTACACGACAAAGACAACCTCTGATGCTTAAAAATAAATGTATCGGATTAGAGCATAGTTTTATATCCTCATTTTCGGTATAATATATCATTTATCAAAATAATTGTATAAATCATCGAACAAAAACTCAGTCTGTTGCGTATCAAATAAGATTAAGATTTGCCATATTGATTGATTGATTGTATATTGTTTAACCAATCAATAAATATGGCCAATCTTAATCTTCTTGGCCATATTGAAAGAGAGAAGTTGAAGGTACGACAAATTGAACATGTACAAAATTTTAACGTAGAATTCGAGAAGAGTGTGGACAAGTTGATTGTTTTAAAAATATACAAAATGACACAACCTACCTGACTAAAGTTTCATATCTCTCGTTCTCAGATTGATTGATTTATTGGTTTGTTATATTCGCACATATCAAAGTCTGTTAGGTAGATGGTAAACATATGCTGAACGTTAATTTATGCAAGAATGTATGTGCATTTAAGAACATTTCACTAAAATCAAGACTTCATCATTTTTGAGACAAGTTTTTTGGCTTATTACTAAGTAATCTAAGTAATTAGCAGCGAAACCTCCTACCGTCCGCGACCTACACTTCTAATGCAGAGCACTTTCATTTGGTTTCTCTGAAATTAAGAAGACCTTTCCAAATGAAAGCGACATCTACATTTCATATGCTCAGTTCCTGATACGTTTTGACACTTGCAATTTGTCAAGAGGCGTGTGATGGAAGGAAGAGAACTTACATTTACACCTCTAAATATGGAACAATCTTCTTCCAAGTTCGGTAGAGATAACTCGGATGCCCCAGTGTGGACAGTTTATAAAAGCCGTCATCAGATGCAAATTATACATATGCCGGAATCCATACAAATGAGAAATGAAATTCATTCTAATCATAATTTTGCCAGCTACGGTCACAGTCCATCATGTTAAAGATATAAGGTTGTAATGGCCACAAGGACAAAATGATATTAACGGACCCTGTATAATCAGGCGATAATACTAACATTTACATATAGAAAGAGCCTCTACAAGTAGACAATTCACCAATGATTTTTTTTTATGATTCAGTGACACTGTTATTTTATTTTTCATAAACACCGAAAATTAACGTTACATGTAAGAATTGCGGTTTTTTTTCCATAATATTCATTAAAGCGGCAAACATTATATATATATTAACATTATATATACACACACACACACACACACACACACACACACATTAATAAACTCATCATACTAAAAAGATTCCTTTTTATTCTCTTGGTTTATAAATGTTCCATTCCTAAAGTAAGGTTTATAAGCGTTACATAACAGAATCAAGTGTAAACAATTTAGTAATCACATTCTTTAGATAATATAATGTTTGTTTATATTATAAAGGGAAAAGTGTTGAACAAATTATGACGTCATAGATTATCAGAGCAAATAGTTTTCACAGTGAGCAATTGAGAGCAGGTTTTAAAGCAATATAAGCTGTCAAAATTGTTATTTTTGGGGTCCCTAAAATTTAATCGAAATTTTGTAAACATCTACCTTCTAATACCTGATTTTATCGATTAAACTTTTGACATGTTGTATTTTTTGCATTAAATGTAAAAATTGTTCGACAGTTGAAATTAAGTCTTCCCGTACCTTAATTTTTCCGACATTATTTCCGTATGTAATGACCTAAAGTTGAACTCATTCGGCAAAATCAAATGCGCAAGCGCAATATTTCCGGTAAGCACGAAAGGTTCGAAGCGAGGGAGAAAGCCGACTTTGACTGATTCGGGACGAAAAAGATATTAAAACATATAACAGCGTTAACAATGCCAAAATAATGATGGTAACTAGATTTTATCTCACCTCGCCGTCGATATTTGAATGACCCGGATACAACCCGATCCACCCCGATCAGTATCAGAATCATTCGTGTCAACATCGGTTATCTTCGGGATTGTCGCCGACGATTAATCAGCTGCCGTTGTTAGGGTCAAACGGAATGTCGAGGAATATATTTTTCATCACATAAAGGTGTGTAAACGATGCATAAGAGAGGAAATTCGATGCAGTTCTTTTTTTCAATCATATCAACGTTCATTTAACCTCTTTTAATGCCACTATAAAAAATTGCAATTTTGGCAGCTTATATTGCTTTAAAGTCTGAATAAAGTGTCTTTCTTTTTCGCGTCGGGAAATAGTGTTTTCCGTGTAAAGTTTATAAAACGGAAATACAGTTAATTGTCCGTGGCTACATACATCTAAATGTTCACTAACTTTTATTTTCCTATATCCAGGTACTGAAATATATTGTTTATGAACACGTATACGACTTCGCAAAGTTGTCCCCGTTTCACCGATATAATGTTTTCCACATCCAGCACAGGTTATCAAATATATTAAATTTTTAGTGGAACAGGTCATGTCTGAATTCACCGTAAATTCCTTGTTCTTAAACTGGAACGAATTTCCACCCCTTAAATATGGATACGTCTCACATCTTCGATCGTCACATTTGGTAACGTTTAAAATTTTACTGTTCGACTTTTCCTGGAAGTTAGACTTGCATAACAGTCTTTTAAGATTTTGTGGTTGTCTCTTGCTGTTAATGAAAGTGTAGTTTTTCAGTACTTTTCCCATGTTTTTATCTGTATTTAGTAGGTCGTTGAACTGCCGCACGATAGGTGTAACATTAGAATTTCTTGGGTTATATGTTGTAACAAATGGTAAAATGCGGGAATTCGTTTTGGAATTGATTGTGGGTTTATTAATAAAATATTTTCTATCGAGTTCTCTGGCTTTCTTGATTCCGTCTTCTATGAGTTTGATTGGATAACTCTGTTTTTGTAGGTAATTTTTCAATTCCCCTAAACGTTGTTCTCTTGTAGGATCCTCGTTGACAATAGTACATATTCTTCTGGTGCGGTTGTAAGGTATAGCACGTGTGTCTTGGATGCGAGGATGAAAAATGCAAATATTGATGGGTGTCCATGCATTTGTAGAAAATACTGTAATTATTTTACCCTCCTTTTTAATAACAGAAACATCTATATGTATAAAACATGTAATATGATTCATTGTAAAATTTTAAGTTCACATCCAATTCGTTAAGAATGTTCTTAAATTTGTTGAAATCCGCAATGTCTCTGTTCCATATAATGAAGTAATCATCTAGGTATCTTTTCCAGTTTTGCATTATATGCATACCGAATTCTTCATCAATTGCTTCTATAACTTTTTGGTATAACCTCTAAGAAACCGAGGGTAAGTGTGGCGTATGTTGGAGCAATTTTGGTTTCCATCGCGGTACCTTTATTTTGAAGATAGTGCTTGTTGTTGAATATATAAAAACATTGTTCTGTAGTACTAGTGTTGTTGCTTCTAAAAGGAATTCTTTAGAGATTCGTTCATCTATTTTTTCTACCCAAAATTCCAACGCTCGAAGTCCTAGTTGGCAACTAATATCAGTATATAAATTATCAACATCAAATATTACTAATATTGTATCGTCGTTTACCTCATAAGGCAAATGTCGTAATATATATATATATATATATATATGTGTGTGTGTGTGTGTGTGTGTGTGTGTGTGTGTGTGTGTGTGTGTGTGTGTGTGTGTGTGTGTGTGTGTGAAGTAAATATCCACACGAGTAGTTGTATCATAAAGAAAAATCAAAACGCCGAAATTAACTCAACCGGTTTCATTTTCAATCTTCAAGAGTTATGACAATATTGCTTAGTTATACATGTTATTTTACAATTCAACTATGGCGTCATAAGCGCCAAATTATATTCAAGCTTTAACAAAGATAATTGTGACGTCATAATATAACGTTATTATTAAGTATTACGGGAAATTAAAAAAAGCACAGCCTATTTCCGAGCTCTGCAAGATGTAAAGTATACAATATGTACAATAGTAATGATATGTTTTAGTTGACTGACAAGTTATTACACATAGCAGTTAATTTTTGACTTATGTGTTAACAAGCAAATACAACAGTTTTATAATATGGGAAAATGTTTTTGAATTGCATAAAGTTCTACATTTTATGTAGCGGTTAATGCAGGTTTGTATCCTCGAATAAACAGTTTTTCTTTAGTTTCACGCTCCGTTTTCGTGGTATCTCTCAGGAATTTGTTAAAGGAAAAAATGGTAAAGTTCGGACTGAGATTTTTTGCACAGTTTCGAGTGTGTTTACTGACTTGGGGCATATTGGTATTTTGGTTTCCTTATCTGTTGACGGTGTACAGTCATACTGTGCTGTAGAGTGTCGCCTGTCTGACCGATATAATTTTCTCGACAACCGGCGCAAGTTATTCCATAGAAGATGTTTGAAGAGGTACACGTCATGGATGATTTCACTGAAAATTGGCTTCCGTTTTTGAAATCAAATTTGGATCCAGGTGATAAGTATGGGTATATGGCGCACCTTGGTTTATTACATCTACTGACGGTAGGGGTTTCATTGTTGCTACTGGCAAAACATGCTCGGGTTAGAATGGATTTTAGAGAAAGACTTCCAATATATTTTTTCATGTCTGGGTCTTTTTCCAAAATAGGAAGGTTGTTATTAATAACCTGAAAAACTTCCGGATTCTTTTGGATTATGCGTTGAAAGGTATGATATGACATTGTGACAGTTTTTAGATTTTACTTTAAGGAGATCTTGTCTTTCTTGAGATTTGGCTTTGTTTATTCCGTCTTTTGATTAATTGCAATGGATAACGTCTTTGTAGAAGTTCATTTTGTAATTCCGCCAAGCGATTGTTCAGAATTTCAGAATCGGAAATAATTGTGCAAATTCGTCTTGCTAAATGGTATGGAATATTGTTTTTAGTATATACAGTCAAAACTGCCATAGCGATCCACTGCATTAAGCGACTCACTGTCGTATGTGTCCATAAAAAATTTCCCCCCAAGGCGTCACCTGATATATTGTACCTGTATTTAACGACTACCTGTCTAATGCGACCAACGACCACAATTTCACAACGTTTTTATATATTTTAATGAAATTTTAACTGTATTCAACGACCGTAAAGTTTTCGATTACAACGCGATCCCTACTTTCGCTTTCGGTCAAGCATGGTTATTCTGGGAGTTATCGTCCCTAACACTTTCACTTTAAAATGCATAGGTAATAGTTAGGCGGTGATTTTGTTTAATCGGCACTCTAAATCAATTAACTAGCGTGCAATCAACATGCAGGGTCGCATTGGGTTAATTAACAAAACCCGAGTTGTTTATTTAACAAAATCAAAGTTCAGTGAAATAAGAGCGTGTTTTCAAAGGTGTGAATTGCGATGGACTTTGAGGTGTGCGGAGTAGATCTGATGTAAAATTCTAGCATCTGGTATACCATTTTGTTCAACAGAGTGGAAAATTAGCGTGCTTACAATATCAGTCATTTTACGGGGGGGGGGGGTATAACCGGAGTGTTCGCGATTTTTCTGTACGGAAATATTCAAGGTTTCAAAGTGTAGACATGACCGGGACCAGCGGCTCACTTCGAGATATCCCGAGTATTTGACACATCCGAGTCAAAACGTAAAATGATTTGCTGTGCACAATGGATATTGCGATTTATGTAATGTCTTTCAAATTGAATAACTGTACAAAAGGAGAAGCAACACTTCTTCACTTACTTTCTTTTACGACCAGAGAAGCAATACAGTTTTTTTTTAGTTGCAAGTGCACACAAATGATCTTTACAACAAAATGTAAGAAATCATAAGACAACATATTGTATTTCAGATGTTTAGCTATTGTTTATTTTATTTTAGAACTGTTAAAACCATGCTTCAATTTATATTCTTAATAGCCCCGTGGGGATCCGGGTTGTTAGAATAGATCCTCAGTACCCCTTGCTTGTCGTAAGGAAAGACTAAATGGGGCGGTCCTTCGGAGGAGACCACAAAAACTGAGGCCCCATGTCACAGCAGGTGTGGCACCTTAAAGATCCCTCCCTGCTCAAAGGCCGTAAGTGCCGAGCATAGGCCTAAATTTTGCAGTCCTTCATCAGCAATGGTGACGTCTCCATATGAGTGAAAAATTCTCGTACGGACGTTAAACAATATATAATTAATAAATATTTTTAATAACGAATTTCAAATACGTGTACAAATCTCTATTGTAATTTACAAATTATTTCGGCATATTATTTGCTAAATGCCTTTACAGCAGAAAATAGGCAATCTGTAGTAAGAGACCACTTGTCATATGAGACTTTTTTTCATTCTCCGTTGGACGGTCTTTAATACAGGTTTGACTGTATGTATGTGTGTGTATGTGTGTGTGTGTTGTACAGGAGTATGTATGTAATGTTTAACACTTGATCAGTATTATTTCATTAAAAAAAAAAACGAAAGCCAACATACAAGGTAAAGGCCTTCCAGTTACTCATACAGAATGGAATGTAAAGCAAGTGTAACCTAGCAGAGGCAAGGAAATTTTCAGGAAAGTAGCGATAAACATACCTACATCTATACTACTATATAATCATTTTTGTCCTTTAATGACGGCTAATCGGGAGAGAGCTGCCTTTTACTTGTAATATAATAAACATTGTACCCTACTGTATTTTTCATATTTGAATTCATATTTTATCTATTACCATTCATTCATTAATAAAAATGACAAAACAATTCGGAATTTTAACCGAGAAACCTGCAGACATGCTATCGAAGCTATCTAAGGACTAAGACATATCTTAAGATAAACTTAGGATGCATCTTAGTCCTAAGTGAGGCTATCGAATATGTCCTAACTTAAGACATATCTTAAGATTTCTCTTAAAGTTAAGACATCACTAGGCCTGTCCTAAGATAATCTTAAGATATGTCCTAACTTTGTTTATGCTTAAATATAACAGTGTTTGAATGCCTACTAAATATCAACTCTTTGTTCTTCTCCACTTCGTCTAAGAGTATTTGTAGCTCCATTTCTGAGAAATTAGGATTCCGTTTGCGACTCATAATTGGACGATGTCTATTCAATCGTAGTCTACCAGTGAATGACAATACAGAGTCAAAGCGGCACGAGATTTTTTTCGCGGTATAGTCTCCAATTTAAAACGTTTCATGTTTATAGATTGTGTAAAGTTGAATTAAATAGCTCGTTTTCTATACTCAGTATGTCTTCTAGTAACAAAGTAACAAATTTGAAAAAAAAATGGATAGAGAGTATATTGTTAAAAGTATGCATATTTTTTTTAGAGTAGTCAGTGGTGAATTTAAAGGGGGCGCCCCCCTCTAAATTTTCAATTTTAAGATAAATCATGACCTCTTGTTTAGAAAAAAAAATAATATTAAAGATTAAAGAACCATTTTTTTTTTTTACTCAGAGAAATAAATGACAAGATTGTTTGATTTATTGTTACTTTTATTGTGAAAACATATTTTATTCCGAAAACCCTTAAAATTTGTGTCAATCAATTTCATCTCATTTAAAATAACAGTAAATAGAAAGGGGGGGGTCTTATTCAAGAAATTTACTTTTTAAAATAAATTTGATAATATTACCTTTTATATCTCCATACAATTTTACAAGAAATTAAAACAGTATACGTTTTAAGTCAATAGTATTATCGTTCATTGGTCTGTGATGTGATAATAATTCTTAAGAATTCTCTTAAGAATCTCCTAAGTCTGTCCTAGATAAGATAGTCCTAAGAGAGCTTCTATGTCCATCTTAAGATATATCTTAGGACCATCCTAAGAATCGTCGTAAGACATATCTTAAGTCATGTCTTAGGACTATTCTAAGGAAACGTTCGATAGCATGCCTGCTGATTTTTAAAATCGGCGTATGCGCACACATTAGGAAATAATGGGGATAAATCTCAAAAGGACCATCAAACAATGCAATATATATGGTATGCCTACGTACTTTTGTTCACATGGGTTCACGTAATATATCTATGGTATTATATATTTATAAGATTAGAATTGGTATCATGTACGTTATTATAATGATTAATTTTTAAAAATTTACATACCCACTAATGACCCTCAGTTGGTGAATAACATAAATTATTAATTAATTAATTATTAATCCAAACAACCCTTTTTAGCCAATAAATAAAATATTGGGGGAATAGACCAACAACCAAAATAAACACATGGGGATTTCATATGGATGTATAAACTCAATCTGAGACCTATATAATTGCAAATCTTGCAAACTGTTACAGACGGTTTTTATTAAAAACAAAAAATATCAGACACTTCTACAATCTAATTAAAATCAGATCTTCTCTTATCGTTATCACTGCAGAAGGATCTAACAGCATTGCGCTTGAGGTCATGCTATTTAACCTTTCACACTTGACTAATCAAATGACGGCTTTCACTGACATCAAAGTTTGGTGTTATATCGGGACATCTCATAAAAAGCCCCACGCGGAAAGGGAAAATCCAGGATGATGTACTTAACTCGGACACAACACTGTCTTAATTTGGTTTGAAAGAGCGTAAAACAACGAATTACAAGAGGTATTCAATATATTTATTTCTCTCAAACTTATGGAATTACACTGTAGTAATAAAATATACAACTTTACGCAGATAAGATCACCAATTTGGATGTATGAACTGAATACATGTACGTGACTTGTCACTTGACTTAAACCCAAATAATCCTGGCTGAAACAGTTGAAATAACGTATGCCATGTCCTCATAAATACGTACGTACTATGATTACATGATGGACAAAATTTATCGAAATTCGGACCACACAACTTTTTAGAATGTCAATCAAATTGCCAAACAGCCTGTCTTCCCCCACAATGGATCTAAAATCTTCTTTGGAATTCGTTCAAACACAATTTTATTATTGTCAATCGAGGCTGCTTTTATTATTATTTTAGTTGTGAACGTACGATCCGAATACGGTTTAGTAAAACAATTTCTGATTGGTCCTTGATTGTTTGTCAAGCTATTGTTATTGGTCGAATTTTTATTGAATTATTCACAGAACTGAAAATAACATAACCTCAAACGCAATGCTGTCAGATCCTTCTCCAGTGTAACGATTAGAGGAGATCTAATTTTAATTAAATTGGACACTTCTAAAGATCGATCACCCTGTAACACATTTTAGAGTGATGATTTTTGGAGTAATTATCAGGTCTATTTTTTATTTCACGTGGGTGGGAGGTCTATTTTTAATTTACAACGGAATTTCACATGGTTGGGGATAGGTCCATTTTTATTTAATTCACGGGAGGGAGTCAAAATGTGGTGAGGGTATAAGAACGAATTAAAAGATCAACAAGCAACAAGTCTCAACATTAATATCAAAAAGCAACAAGTCTCGACATTAAGATCAAAAAGCAACAAGTCTCGACATTAAGATCAAAAAGCAACAAGTCTCGACATTGTGAATCTTTTCGGTAAATAGCACATAAGAATATTTTATATCTTTGCAGATAGTATGAATATATTTCCAAATAGTCCTGTTTGATAGTGAGTCTATTTTTAATTCACATTGGGATTTCACATGGGTTGGAGTAGGTCTATATTATAATCCTTATGGGATGGGTGTATAAGATCTATTTTGCTATCCTCACTGTATTTTTATTACGATTCTCATCTTATTACAGTTCAACACATTAAAGGAGCATGGACACGATTTGAGCTGAAAATTTTCATATTTTATTTATTTATTTTTCATTTTAATGTGTACAATATTTAACTAAGGTATTTCTAATGATCAACCAAAATATGAATATCAGTTATGTTACAACTGAGAGAAAGCACTCACAATTCCCAATTTTCGTCTACGTAAACAAGGCTCATGCCATGTTTTTGTTTACATATAGATTGTTTAATAGAAAATATCATGTTTAAAAGAAAATGAGATGTGACAAAGACTAGAAACTGTTTTACTGTGTTCAGAATGAACTTGTAAATAAAAAAAAAATCTGCTTTAAAGGAAACCTTTACTAGTATCTTTAATCTATGTAAACAAACACATGGCACGAGCCTTGTTTACATAACAAAGAATTGTGAGCTTTGTATCTCTCATGTAACTCGACAACTGACATTAAAAATTTTGCTGACAATTAGAAATACCTTAGTTAAGCAATATAAACATTAAAAATGGGAAAATAAAAATTGAAAATTTCAGCTCGAATCGTGTCCATGCCCCTTTAATCAAAATGCACATTTTGCAAACTGCTATGGGTTAACATGGCAAACACTTCCGAAGATTCAATGAATTTTTAAAACCATCCCATAGATATTCTGAAAACCTGCTTACCAAATCATTTAATATTATTTGTATCACATTTCAATTCTCAATCACTGTTACAATCAATGGCTTTTTTTTATACTTTAGACTGCAAATTACACTGTATGCAGAATATACATGTATAATGAATTGTAAAAACAAAACATGTACACCCTCATTAATATATATCATATCTCTAAATTAGTTAAAGAAAGGATCAAATTCTATTAAAGATGTGTCTATTTCAATAAGAAATTTGACTTATTTCTAACTAAATTGAATCAATTTATATTCATTTACAGAATTTAATCTACCTTTAATTCGTTTCAGGATATAGTGTTTAATATTTGAAGGCAGGTTTTAATTTAAAAGGATAGCTTAATAACATTTCAAAACTGTTTCATTTATATGGAGACATCACGTTTATGCATTATTCAGTGCACAACTTCAACGTTTACAGAAAAAAACCCAATCACAACAAATCCCCACATATTTAATAATAATATATGTACCTTGTACTTTTCTTCAGTTTAGGCTTCACAACTTCAATATCTGATTTTTTTTTCCAAATTCACTATGTTTATCTAATATCCACCCGTGCATGCACGTGTTAATGTCTAGTACATAATAAAGATATATGACTGAATTTTTTGTATGCGTGACAAACTTGATGGTTGGTTGGTTGTATATCGATTAACGTCCCTCCTGACAATATTTCACTCATATGGAGACGTCACGATTGCTGGTGAAGGACTGAAAATTTTAGTCTATGCCCGTCGCTTACGGCAGGGAAGGGTCTTTATCATGCCACATGTAATCGCACGAAACAGCAAGGGGTACTGAGGAGCTATTCTAACTCGGATCCCCACGGGATTGAAATATAATCTAATCTTAAGAAAAAGATGTTTTTGCTCCCTATTAGCAGTATTTTCGTCTTCTGAAAAGTTAAAAAAAAATTTCTTACGTCAAATCATAACAAATCTTGTGTGCCAAGTATAGGTCTAAAGTGGTATTCACCTACAACTAACCTTAAACAACAATGAAAAACTATAGAACGGATCATAAATGAACGCTTGGTATGGTTTCTTGAGACTAATAACATTTTACCTGATACACAATGTGGTTTCTAGAAAAATCGAAGCACAGTCCACCAGTTAGGAAGACTTCAAACCTATATTCGAGATGCCTTCGTCAACAAAAAGAAAAGGCATACGATACCACATGGAAATACGGTATCTTAAAAGATCTCCATAATATAGGTCTTAAAGGACATTTACCAAACTTCATTAAGAAATTTTTTTAAGTAATAGACATTTCAGTATTCGCTTAGGATCAACATTTTCAGACAATTTCGAACAAGAATTGGGCGTACCACAAGGAGGTATTTTGTCTGTTACATTATTTATGAAAATAAACAGTATAGCTGATGTACTTAAGAGCGACTTTCATGGAAGTCTTTATGTCGATGACTTTGTTCTCTGTTATAGATATAAAAAAAATATCAATTCAGTTGAGCGTAAATTACAGTTATGTCTTAACAAAATCCAAAATTGTAAAAAAAAAAAAAAAAAAAAAAAGAAAGAAAAAAGATAATGTAAATGGTTTTAAATTTCCCAGAACTAAAACGGCGTACATGCTTTTCTGTTCTAAACGGAAACACCACGATGATCCGCAGTTGCAATTTGATGGTACTCCAATTAAAGTTGTAAAAGAGATTACGTTCTTAGGTGTCATTTTTAATAATAAACTTTCTTTATTCCGCACATAGCAATGCTCAAAGAAAAATGTGCAAAAGCTCTTGATATAATAAAGTTGTTGCAAACACAAAATGGGGAGCAGATAAAAAAAATACTCTTCTACATCAGTATATCACTTTCTCTTCCGGTCTAAACTAGACTACGGCTGTATAGTGTATGGAGCGACAAGAACATCATACATTAAAGCCCTTGATGTAATACACCATCAAGGACTTCGACTGTGCACAGGAGTTTTTCGAACCTCTCCTGTAGATAGCTTGTATCTTGAGGCAAACGAACCACTCTCGATGTACGTAGAATAAAACTTATCTTACAATACATTGTTAAATTAAAAGCTAATATTGACTATCCTCCATTTAATTGCGTTTTCCATCCACAGTTTGAAGATTTATATGACAAAAATATTGGTTGATTCGGGTTTTACGCCGTGTTGGCAATATTTCAGCCATTTTACGGCGGTTAAGCAACTGAAATATGGTTATGAAAGTTGAAGTTTCCTTGACGGCCCCCAGTGAGCCTACTCTTTTTCGAAAATCAAGGTAAGGATCTTTTACGTGTCAAGGGGGTTGTAATCCTTGACACGGGGCACCCTTTAATGTCCCATTCGGCGGACTTAAAAGTTAAAAATACGTAAACAGGTAAAATACATATCATTTTGTGTATATGAATAGGTTATATTGTATTATTTCAACATCGGACATTCGAAATTGACACATTCTTACTTCAGAGAACTTCAACCTCAATGTATATCTTATGACTGTCCATTATCTATACATCACATTCTTTTGGAATGTAGTGATTTTACGCCTATAAGAAATAGACTTTTAATAATGTGCAATCAATGCACGAACTTTTTACAAATATTGACAATCATATTATTATACAATATTTACAAGAATGCGACTTTTACAGAAAAATTTGAATACTTTATAATATAACTTATATACATACACAAAATGATATGTATTTTTACCCGTTTACGTATTTTAACTTTAAGTCCGTTGGATGGGACGTTAAAGGTTCAAGGATCACAAACCCCTTGGCAAGTAAAAGATCGTTCCCTGATTTTTGAAAAAGAGTAGGATTACTGGCAACCGTCAGGTTTCACAGCCAAACATATTTCAGTTACTTAACAGCAGTAAAATGGCCGAAATATTACCTACTCGGCAATAAAATCCTCATCAATCAATTAATTCATCTACATGTGGTGACGTATCAATATGAGTTAAAAATTCTCAAAGGGTCGTAAAACAAATAAAATATTATTCAACAATCCGACTAAAATTCAGTCGGAACAAGGTAATTGAAAAATGGCGAGTGGTTAGAGCATCGGGCTCAAAATCACAAAGCCTCTCACCTCTGTCGGCACGTGTTCGAATCTCGGCCGCATTTGAGCACGTTTGCCAGTTTACTTGCGGAAGGTCGGTGGTCTCTTCCCAGGTACATTGTATCTGGCTTCTCTCCTCCACCAACAAAAACTGGACGCCACCAGATAACTGAAAAATTGTTGAGTGTGGCGGAAAGCAATAAATAATCAATCAATCAATCACCTTTACCGAGTTTTCCGCGGCGCTTGAATTTAATATTCTCCCGCGACTGCTTCAGAAGTGATTGATTCATAATATGTGCCATTGATTGGTTGTTTCTTTTGGAGATAATCTACCATCAGGATATCATTAACATCCCAGAAAACCGAGGCCATAAACTGATAGAAGAGATGAAATGTAAATATTCCGGAAATTTATAGTGTGATCATTCAGGTGCAGCCATGTTTCAGATATAAACTTCTGTGATATGTCTTCTCAAACCAAGGGTTTCGGTCCACTCCGCTCTCTACGAAACTTTGGCAGATTACGCCACGAAAACTGTGGCGAGCAAGTGGCGATACCTAGCGAACGTTCTGAATTTGAACTTTATAATCTAGCCAATCGGTTAATAGCTTTCATGATACTGTTCGTTATAAATGTAAACAAGCTTAAATATGACGAAATCAACTAAGGAGTCGTTGATGTAAAATTAACGGCAGACCAATTATGCGCTATACAGAATATAAAACAGGGCCGAGAATATCGCTACCAACAGAACAGGAAACATCAAAATGGTAAGAGGAAATTCCAGTTAATTTTGCACCTCGCATATTCATACTGTAAAGCATGTTTATGACGCAATTCTTGCAGTATGGTTGATTTTTCGGCTTTAAGTGCCTGAACCTTGTTTTCGAGGTCATAGTAAATTTTCTCTTAGACTGTTCAGCTTGTTAAGTACGCATAATAAATATACGTGGACGGATTGGCATTTTGACACGGGCTGTAATTCAGAATTTCTGACATTAAATTAAAAGCTGAAAAAATACCCAACGATTTTTCAGTGGTAGTTGACCCAACACAACCAACATAGTTCCATTGCAGAGATCGATCCCGAAACTTATCCTGTATATCGCACGTGCTTGATTTGTTGACACTCGTGTTTCTATTGGATGGAAGCTATCTCTTCATTGGTTTTAAAGGTCACACCTTGGAACCAATGAAAACTCGGCTTAATCTGCCAAGGGTTTGTGGGGAGTGGAGCGAAAATCCTTGGCTTGCGAAGATGACGACAAAAAGGTTATACACTTTTAGCTCTTGCAAAAAGCGTAGGCCATTGGCATTTCCATAATGAAAACGAAAATTTTTTAAACTGAAGTTCACCTACATGCACAGTATATATATATATATATATATATATATATATATATATATATATATATGCTGTAAATTCATATGATATGGTATCATCATATTCCAAGTGGGAAAGGGGTATAGATTTCCATTTTCTTAGAATAGTTATCTGATTAAAAGCCTTACTACTAATATTGCTCCCTTTCATGCTTTGTACGTTTGACTAAATTTATATTTGTCATTATAAACTGTTATGGTTAGTTGGTTGCATATTGTTTAACGTCCTGCTCGATAATCTTTCACTCATATAGAGACGTCAGCATTGCCAGTCATGGACTACAAAAATCAGCACTTATACGGCAAGAATTTTATCGTGCCAAACCTGCTGTAACACGGGGACTTTGGTTTCCGCGACCTCATCCAAAGAATCGTCCCATTTAATCGCCTCTTGCAACAATCAAAGGGAGAATTGTTTATGCTTGAAGTTAAGTAAAAATAAATTGAAACTCTCTATATATTTGTCATTGATGTTGCATGCTGTAGACCGCAAAGCGTTTTACACTCATGCTTGAAATAAAGACAGTGACCATTGGTATCATTGTTATGAGGGTTTACTTTGATGACTTTTATTTCTAATACGCTACAGAAAGTATGCTTGAAGTTAAAATTAGGATAATGCAATCACACAACCCCTCCTATCTGTTCATAAAAAATAAATCTTGATAACAAATCCATGCGCTTGAAACGAGTGAGCGAGCGAACGAGAGAGAGGGAGAGAGAGAGAGAGAGAGAGAGAGAGAGAGAGAGAGAGAGACTGATGAAAATAGATAATACACTAGTAAACCCCATTCGAAATTTGTGAACGTTTGGAAAATCCATTTGACATTTACTTTGCATAAAGTATTAAACACACTGACTTTTATGTATCGAAATGCATAGCCATTCCCCTTTTATATTCAAGTTAATTTATTGACAAATTTTCACGACACTCAATAGAAATATAATAAATCTTTCAACCACATTCATGTGTAAGTGATTGTATTTACGTGTCGGGTAATTTAAAATGATCTAAAACTAGCTAAAAAAGATAACTGACAGAACTTTAATGGTTCGTGATTTAACGTAAAACCCTGGGACAAAGCTGAAATGTTTGTTTCCTTTGCTTACGCCCATTCGTGTATGGAATATTTGGTATAATTGAACTTGATAAAAACCCCTACACATCCTGCACTTGCTCAGAAGGTACATGTAGCACCGACAGCATATTAGACTGATGCTCCATTGTGACACCATAACTGTTTCCAGTTCACGTGCACAGCATGATAAATTGACCTATTACTAATTTCTTGTCGTCTAATTATAGAATGCATCGCAATGCAAAGTTCTTCTCGATTTTCTTCCCATCTATTTACAGTCGTAAGCACTGTGTGATGGTTTCACCGCACGTGCAGATTATTACTGATTTTCTTTTTAAAAATTATAATTTAAAGGTTCGCACAAATGAACAGTTAAACAGCACTTTATCAGAGACGAATGAAGTGCTTCTTGAGAGAATGGCTTCTGCATAAAACATAAGTACAAGTTAGACCATTTTCGAAAAAAAAAAATAACGTCAGACGCGAACCAGTTTAAAACAGTGACATAAGTATTTTAGTATACAGTTGTTAGAAGCTGTTTAGAAATAAGGCATACAGATAAAGCGTTCTAAAAGTATTTTCATTTCTTTTAATGGTTTACAACAGTTTCCTGTATCACCGAAAACGACCATACTCAAACTTCCGCCTCCCAGAATTCCCTGACGCACAAGAGCATTTGAACTTTCAACCCACTACAATTAGTCAGCTCTCGGACTGACTGATAAAGGCTGTATTCCGGTGTCCATATTCATTCCAGTCCAAGCTGTTATATAAGACGTGATTCAAATTACCGCGGTAAGTGAGGCAATTAAGTCAGCTTAAAAAAGTGACTGAACGGATTCTAATGAAAAGGCTGTCGTGTGTTGGAGTGGCATGGCGGGATAACCAGCAGCAGAGATTAGCCATCGGGAATAACGTAATTGGTCTTCTTAACCAGGCTGTTTAGCGTAGTGTGTCTGCATGAATACTGTAGTGTCGGTAGTTACACTCTTGTCTGAAATGTAGCAACAGTCATCCTTCAGTTTACTGTGCTAAAACTTAACATATTAATTACCCCAGTCTCTTTTTTAGTTCAGTGATTCTTGACAAGATCTTTAAAAGATACATCCATATTTCGTAATTATCTCCCTTTTGAAAGGTGTATGCGTCTTCAATTGAACAATACCCTTCACAAAAGAATGCTTTACGACATGTTTGGGTGACGTGATTCTGAAGGTGTTAAAGGTTTTCGGAGGGAAGAAATGTGTCAGTAAAGCTCACTTGAGGTTGTAACTAAAACGTTACTTTCTACCCTGATGCCTTTAAAGGGTCATGGGATTATTGTTTAGATAATTCTACAATGAATGCTGCCAGTGTCTCGGCTTTACAAGGAAATCTTTTATTTTAGTTATTTATGATAAAAATTTTGTATACAAAATACTCTTACCCTTGGTTGAAGTACTATATTTATACTGCAAGATGTACTGAGAAATCATTGAATGTTCGTTTTGCAATATCCTATTTAAAACTTTTTATTTTTTGGTAAATTAACACAAAAATTCACATTTTACAAAAATGGTGATAACGAGAAATTCGATGCCCAGTGGAACAGATTGACCCTAATCTCTCTCTCTCTCTCTCTCATGTCTGTATCCCTGATCTTTGCTGATCTTATTTCTGCATGTACTATGATATATATATATATATATATATATATATATATATATATATATATATATATACACACACACACAAATTGTGTTAAAAAACTTACCGTAAACCTAATAATGATTCAAGTTATCCTAAACGTATTAATGATATTAAACCTGTCCTAAACCTGATAGTAATCAAACTTACCCTAAACCTGATAATAATTTAAACTTACCCTAAACCTGTTGATGATAATTAAACTTACCCTAAACTTGATAACAGTCAAACTTACCCTAAACCTGATACTGATCAAACTCACCATAAATCTGTTATTAATCGAAACTTACCATTAACATTTCTCAAACTTCTTAGGCAAGAAGGTCGTGTAGTGAATCTTCGTACAATTCTAATTTCAGTTTATCGTTCGTTAATACTCAGGTGACCTTCAAGGCCCATGGGGTCATTAGAATTCTGTGCCATAATACTAGTCCTTCCCTTCACGAGATTAACCAACACTTCGTGAAGGACTTGTACATTAACTGTCGATCTTAAGATCGATCCGAACCAATGGGTCATAAAATGCAAAATAATGACGCGCATGATTGACAAATATATGAAGGTTTGAATGAGAGGTGACCATAAGTCATGGGACTGGTTGAAAAATTAGAATAAGAAGAACATTATGACGGTTTACTGAATGTGTACTACTTGCCTATGACACCCGGGGTTTTTCCTCTACATTCACCTATTCAAAGTCATTAAAGGTATTGGTTGATTGATTGTTTTGGGTTTTGGCAGTATTTCCGCCATTTTAGCTAACTGAAATATTTTTGGTTGTGAATGTTGAAGTTTCCCTGACGGCCCTCAGTGAGCCTACCCTTTTTCGAAAATCATGGAAACGATCTTTTGCGTGCCAACCTCCTTTTAACCTTCCATCCGACGGACATAAAAGTTAAAAGTGTATACGCAGGTAAAAATACATATATTTATGTATATATAAACAGATGCATCTTATAAAATCTTTCGTCTTTTCTGTAAAAACCGCATTCTTGTAAATATTTGATAATCAGTATTTGTAAAAAGTTCTTGCATTGCAAGTTATTAAAAAGTCTATTTCGTATGGGCGTAAAATCATCACATTCTAAAAGAATGTGATATATAAGTAATGGACAGTCACAAGATATACATTCGCCGAGTTTCTCCATTAAGTAGATATAAATGAGTCAATTTTGAATGTCCGATGCGTATTCTTGAAATAATAACTTCGTCCGCGCGTTTCAATATGACGTTATATGGTTTATTTACTTTGTTTTGAATAGAACAGAGTTTACTTGTATCACAGAAATCCCACCGATTTGCCAAAGATAATTTACATATAATTTTATGAAATATGTTAAATCAGCATGGGAATTTGAAAGTGTACAATATCGTATTTAAGTGTATCTTTTGCCGCTTTGGTGTTGCCATGGATACCAAATATAACTTGGAATCCACTGTAAGGCTGTCACGTGTACACGTGTAACCGGTAACGTTTCGTGTTTGGGCTGTAAACGTTTACAAAATCCCTAAACGTTTAAACGATGTCTTATATATGTGGCACAAATCTTGCAGGGTTCAAATTACAATCTAAATTATTTGAATAATTATTTCAAGTGAATAAACTTATTAAACAAATTGCGAGGGGAAGTAACGAATTTATAAAAGTTTGACTATAGTCTATAGGAACGGTGAACAATTTTTTCCCGTCATATTTAATTAGTAAACTGAAAGGGTCTCAGAATCTCTTACTATATGTTTCTGGCTTGTATTGCATTACTGTGCTGCTCTTTGATCATCTTGCAAATGTGCTTTATTGTTTTTAATAAACATTTATTAACGGTTTTGACGGCAATTATAGCCCCCCCCCCTTTCCAGAAAATTCCTTTGTTTGTTTGTTTGTTTGTTTGTTTTGTTTGTTTGTTTGTTTAAAATTCCTAATAAGATATCTAAATGTATGGGTACAAATCTGGAAAAACGTTCAAATTTAAAATCTGTATGAATATTTACGTGTCACTTGCATGGCATCTTTGGCATGTGTCATTTTTTTTTTATTGAAGAAAGTTGCTGAATGAAATCAAGTGAATGGATGAGATTCAATACGTCATAAAATTGTCGATTGCTTTCAAACAGGTATTCTTAAACTTTATTTGTATTATCATCTGTCGCAAGACTCGCAACTCTCAAAATTAGAATGGCCGAAAAACAGAAACGTTCTGGTGTATGGAATTATTTTACGGAGTTGGAAGTAGCGGGAAAGAAAAAAGTGAAATGCAATTTATGTGCTACGGAGCTTACTTATGCCGGAGGGAGTACAGGAACAATGGAATCACATCAAGTTCAAACACAAGTCTACAAGTATTGATGCATCTGATAAAAGTCACAAGCCGGGGTCTTCCGCAACATTGACGCAAACAGCAATTACAGCTTATAGAACGCCGGTATTTTCAAGAGAAAAATATCAAAAGTGTACCCAGAAATTAGCACTGCTGTGCGCGCGTGATTTACGACCACTAAGTATTGTTAGTGGCGAGGGATTCAAAGGTTTCTGTAATGAACTCAATCCGCATTATAAAATCCCTGTAAAAGCAACTATTTCAAACTACGTATCTTTACTATATGACGAGGAGGTACAGAAACTGAAAGAAAATTTAAAAAACGTGTCTGCCGTAGCGCTGACATCAGATCACTGGACAAGCCTTGCCACTGAGGCATACATTACAGAAACTGCCCATTTTATTGATGATGACTGGAACTTTCAAAATACAGTTTTAGCCACCAGAAAAGTCACCGACAGACATACCGGTGAGAACACAGCTAACGAAATAAAAGCAATAACACGGGAATATGGCATTACTGACGAGAAAGTTATAGGAATCGTTACTGATAACGCGTTCAACATGATCTCGTGTGTTGAGCACCTGAAATGGAAACACATTCGTTGTTTTGCGCACACTTTACAACTTTCGATTAGAGGTGCGTTTGATTCTGTAAATTCTGTTTCACGAACAATAAAATTAGTTGCACACTTCAGAAAATCAGTGCTAGCTACAAATGAACTACATACAAGACAAAAACAGATGAATCTACCTGAAAACAATTTAATCATTGATGTGGCCACTCGGTGGAACAGCACGTTCGACATGTTTGAGAGACTCAAACAACAAAGGCTGGCTATTTATGCCGTGCTTCACGATGCTAGTATAACAAAACCCAATGATGCGCGTACATTAGATCTGAATGACGATCACTGGCGAGTACTTGAAGGAATGATACCTGTTCTGAAGCCTTTGTACATGGCTACTCGTGTCATGTGCAGCGAGGAGTATCCGACCGTCAGTGGCGTCTACCCAATTTTATATAGCTTAGTAAATCACCATCTTACTTCAAACGACAGTGACTGTGTTGTAGTCGCAACATTCAAACAGAAGATGCAAACGGATTTGCGCAAAAGGTTCAATATGGACAAACCAGAAATGTGTCAGAGTATTCCAATGCTCTGCACATTCTTGGATCCGCGTTACCGCTCGCTTCCGTTCCTCAATGACGAGCAACGTAATGTTGTTCGAGATACGATAAATAAAATCTTAAAACAAAAAGACGATGGACAGAAAATTGATGCATGTAGTGTTAATAACGAAAACAAAACACAAGATGCAGACATCAAGGAAGGCGAGAATGAGCCCGAATGCAAGAGAAGTAAACTTTCTCAGGATGATATATCCTTCCTGTTAGGATCATATTTTGACACCGGAGATTGCAAAATAATTACCCCTTCCACTTCAGATGAAGAGATCGAATTATATCTATCTGAAAAAAGTGCGCCGACAAATACCAACCCATTCACTCGGTGGAAAACCAGTCGTATTAATGTTCCAAAATTAGCAAGTCTCGCAAAGGATTTGCTATGCACACCGACAACGTCCGTTGCCTCTGAGCGCGTCTTTTCCACAGCGGGTGGAACTGTTACAAAACTGCGCTCCTCCCTTGACGCTGAGAACGTGGACAAACTGATCTTTTTGAACAAAAGATTAAAACATAAAGTGAATTGCGCTGCTCCGGCTGCACGTGAAGTCCATGTTAAAACCGAACCGACGGAAGAAGCCGCGGCACCAGCTCTGCCCTCTCTGGACAATCTAATGTGAAATCACTGAAATGAAAATTTGAAAAATGAACTTTATTGTGAATTTGTGATCTGTATTGTGCAAATGTTGTACAGTGTGAATAAAATTGAATTCAATTTAAATGCTATCCGGATATTTATGTTCGTGTATTTTATTCTGTCTTATATTTATACTCCGGAACGTCCGGTGACAATCTCTGCATCGTCCATAGAACGATGAAAACTGAAACACAAACATAATGGTCATTAATGGGTCTTAAAATTCTGTGCGTATTTTATTTTATTAAAATTATACAACACTTCGTTTAAACGGTAACGTTTCGTTTACAATGCTTCGTTTAAACGTTTACAAAATTTTGTAAACGTGACAGCCTTAGAATCCAGCAGAACTCAACTATTTTACCTTATATAGTTAGAAGATAGTGCTGGTTTAATATATAAAATATATGAATGATCAATATTAATATTGCTAATTGATTGCAGACAAGATAAAGAGTCTGAGAATATGGTAAGATGTTTGTCATTAGAAGTTTTAATGTACTCAAACGCAAGCTGAATAGCCTTAGTTTCGGCGGTATAACTTGTTGCTTCATTGGGAAGACGTGCAGAGAAAACGTCGGTTGTGATTACTGCAGCAGCATCGACTTCATTTTGGTATTTTGAACCACCTGTATCAATTGTAGAATGTTTGGATTGTTTTATTTCGGATAATTTTTGCTTGCAAACAACGGATTTTTTTTCAGACTTTTTATATTCAGAAAGTGATGTGTCTACTTTGGGTTTTAGTAATTTTCATGGCGGAATTTCAGAACGCGTTGAGGGTTTACAAAGTCAAGAGATATTTAGAATCATCTAGATGAGTTTTTACTCTTAGACCAATTGACATTATAAAAGTCTTCCTTTTGTCATATTAATCTTTAAACTGTGGATGAAAAACGCAGTTAAATGCAGGATTATCAGAGTAAGCTTATTATAGTTTCATTTTACGTAGGACGAGAGGTAGTTCATTTGCCTCAACATACAAACTATCTACAGGAGAGGTTCGAAAATCCTTGACGGTGGATTGCATCGAGGGCTTTAATGTAGGATGTTCTTGTCGCTTCATATACTATCAGCCGTAGTCTACTTTAGACTGGACTAGGGAGCGATACAGATGTAGAAGAGTATTTTTTATCTGCTCCCCATTTTGTGCTTTCAACAACTTTTATCATATCAAGAGTTTTAGCACATTTCTCTTTGAGCATTCTTATGTGCGGAATAAAAGAAAATTCATTATCAAAAATGACACCTAAGAACTGAATCTCTTTCACAACTTTAATTGGAGTACCATCTAATTCCACCCCGTGGGGATCCGGGTTGTTAGAATAGATTCCAAGCACCCCTAGCTTGTCGTAAGAGGCGACTAAATGGGACGGTCCTTCGGATGAGACCGCAAAAACCGAGGCCCCGTGTCACAGCAGGTGTGGCACGTTAGGGATCCCTCCCTCCTCAAAGGTCATAAGCGCCGATTGATTGTTTGTTTGTTTTATGTCCCGTTGAGAATTGTTCACTCATATTGAGACGTCACCAGCTGTAGGCGAAGTACTACAAATTTAGACCTATGCTTAGAGCTCAGGGCCGTAGCAGTGAGGGTTCTTTAACGTGCCAACGCCTACCATAACACGGGACCTCCGTTTTAAAGGTCATATCCGAAAGACCCGTGATTCTCACTTCTAAATGCCGAGCGTTTGGCGAAGGAGTAATCACTATCTATTTTTCGTCTTAGGTTTGACGCGGCTCGAACTTACGACCTCCCGGTTACGAAGAGAACGCTCTAACCAATGAGTTACCGCGACCGGTAATGAAGTTTGGTAAATGTCCCTTAAGACCTATATTATGACGATATTTTAAGATACCGTATTCCCATATAGTATCGTACGTCTTTTCTAAATCAAAAGAGACGACATGCTATTTGTTCACAAAGACATCTCGAGTATAGGTTTCAAATCTAATTAACTGGTCGATTGTGCTTCGATTTTTCCTGAAACCACATTGTATATCAGTTAAAATGTTATTAGTCTCAAGAAACCATACCAAGCGTTCATTGATCATGGTTTTACATACGCAGCTTGTTAAGGCTATTGGTCGATAATTATTAGGATCTGTGTGATCCTTTCCATGTTTGGAATAAGAATAAATGCTTTCTGCAACCAGAAAGATGAGAAGTTACCACTTTCACAGATAATGTTAAAGATTTACAGGAGACATTCTTTTGCTGCTTTTGGAAGGTGTTTAATGATTTGATAATGGATCTGGTCCGGACCTACAGTTGTATCATGAGACCTTTCTAAAGATTTGTAATTCATCATAAGTAAATGGTTCGTTAAATATTCATTGTTTTCAGATGTAAAATCCAAAAGTTTCCGTTCTTCTGTAGTTTTGTGCGAGATAGTTTTGTGCGTCGGTAAGTTCAAACTGTAGGTATACAAATAAGGACCTATCGGACTAAATTCATTATTTCAGATCATGTGTAAAATACGAAAGGGTAGTTACATATGCAGTGATCATGTGATACGCTAATAAGATAGTCACATGATCAGCACTGGGCTTGTGTTTGAAAAGACGGACTAGCTTTTAATCTTGAAACTATTTTCTACAACCGTGGATTTTTATATGTATATTTAATAGTTTTTTGTTTCGTTTTATTCATAGGATACCGTAATATTTATATCTTTATTAAAATCTAACCTGAAAAGTCGGTGTATATGCACCTCTAATATGTGCGGTTTTTTGGTGGTTTTTTGTTTTTGTTTTTTGTTTGGTTTGTTTTGTTTTGTTGGTTTGTTTTTTTACTTTGATTGCCGAGTATATTAATATTATTATTTACGAACATAGGTTTTTTTTCTTCTTCTAGAAGATTAGTTTTAACTATATGAAATGCCGATGAAATTTCTTTTTAAAAATAACTTTTTTTAATCTTCGTAAATTAAGTAAACAAACCGCGTTTTTAATTTAATATTTTCTTTAAGATTACACCATGCAATAATTTGTAAATATTTTAGAAATATAATTTTTCATCAAATGGGATTGTGACAATACATCGTCTTAAGAAATATTCAGAAAATTTCAAAATTTGTCAGTTCTTCCTGTGACGATTTAGATGCTGCCATGAATGCTTCAAGTAGAGTTGTTGCTGTGGTGTATAATCCACAAAGAAACTTAAAGGATGCACAAGAATATCTCAATGAACTCTGAGTCAAATTAGCATGGCCTTTGAGCAGGGAGGGATCGTGCCACAACTACTGTGACAGAGGCCTCGGTTTTGCGATCTCATCCGAAGGATCTCCCAATTTAGTCGCCTCTTACGACAAACAAGGGCTACTGAGGACGTATTCTAACAACCCAGATCGCCATGGGGCAAGCGTATTTTGAAATTACTAAAGATTTCTGCTAGATGGATACAGCATATATTGACAGATGACCAAAAACGGGTATGAGTACAAACCGCTAAGCAATTGCTCAAAACGTTTCCCAAATTCAATCAAAGACCATTTTTGTTACTGTTGACGAAAATTGGGTTCACTATTTCGAAGTAGTAAGAAAAATTGGAAACAGAATATGGCAAACTAAACACGATAGAAGGCTTGTAGTTTACAAAAGAACCATAGGAAGGTTTTTTATTGCATTTTCGTCTCATGTGATGGCAAAGCCGTACAAACGTCGGTGCCGAAGATCGGTATTACCGAGATGTTATACTAAAAAAGCTGGAGAAATATTATCATAAACGACGCCCTGCGTAAGAATTTAGGTATGTTCGTCTAATTCATGATAATGCCCCATCACATACATCTGAGCTTGTGAAGCAATTCTGAAGTCGGAGAAGGTTACCGTCTTGCCACACCCACCATACTCTCCAGATCTAGCCCCATGCGACTTCTGCCTTTTTCCAAAACTTAAAAAGTTCTTATCTGTTTGTCGTTACAATCCCGACAAGCCCTAGGCTCAGCCATCAGTCAGTGCTTCAGAGTCAATCTGAATCAGCGTACCGTGACGCATTTCAGAAATGGATTCAGAGATTGAAATTATGCATTTCAAATCGCGGAGAATCTTTGAAGGAATGTAATGTTCATTTAACTATTTTTGTCGAATGCTTTTGAGATATCGTACAATACACATTACATATCGAGCAACCCGCGTAAAAGTACGAAAACGAGGATATTTAATTTAGAAACGATATTACTTTTCAAACAAATCTGTAAAGTCATCCAATGATTGATTAAATATTGTTTAACGTCCCGCTCGAGAATCATTCACTCATATAGAGACGTCAGCATTGCCGATGAAGGGCTACAAAATCTTCGCGCTTGTGGAATTTGAGCAAGGAGCTGTGACACCTGCTGTGACACGGGACCTCTTTTTGCGGTCTCATCCACATTTAGTCGCCTCTTACGACAAGCAAGGGGTACTAAGGACATAATCTAATCCGGGTCCTCACGGGACAGTCATCCAGTGAGCTACTAAGTATAATTACATGTTATTACATTTTGTGATACTTTCTACGCATTTCAGATACCAAGAAAGTATATCAGTTTCATTTCCAAGGAAACATATCTTCCATTCTTTGTATGTGAGTATTTAATATAAAGTAAACTGTCATTTTGCTTCTTCTCATTCACTATATAGTAATGAAAGGTTGTGAAGTTACGTGTACTAGATCAGTTGGGGTGATATGCAAATACCGTATCACAATCGCTTCTCGGTCAGTAGTGTCAAATTATGATGGTATCTTGTATTTTTGCATAGAATGGCAAGGAGCTCCGACTTCAATAGATTCGCTTCGCTTTAAATGTCACCTAACTTTTCAAATTCACTCACCATTTAGCGTGTATTCCTCGGTAAAACGGAAGATAGTGCTTTCTGCTGACAGTACAGATGACCCACGTTTGCACCTAATAATCGTTTAAGCTAATAAGAATGTATATAGTGCATAACTGTGTACTAGGACATTTTTTTCAAGGTACTTCCGAGTCACAGATGGTGGAAGGAATATAAAAAAATCACCTGGTCTGTGTCAACACTTCTTGGTAGCGGTCAATGTATATATATATATATATATATATATATGTGTGTGTGTGTGTGTGTGTGTGTGTGTGTGTGCGTGTGTGTGTGTGTGTAAACTAAACTGATAAGCATCCTCTAGACGATCTGCCCCAGCTTCAGAATAACAACAGTAATCAGTCTCGTAAATCCTATGAACAATAGAAGAGAGACGGGCAACTACAGATCCCTGGAAACACCAGAAGGCTCACGGCGGATGTGACCGGTTAATCCTACACAGTTGACCTTATCTCTTGCTTCGCCATGTTAGTGGTGCAATGAGTGCATCTTTCAAACTGAAAAGTCTTGGATTCATGTAAGCTATCAAACAATTTTACACCTTTGATCTGAAAATGACGAAAGTGCTTTTCGCATTTAAAAATACACTTCACCTGAAGCAACAACATCAACTTCAATTTTTTAATTCGATTTTCTCGGTTAAATTTATATTTAACAAAAGCTCCAAAAGCGGTGCATGTTGGCAATTAGTACACAAGGGCATCAACGAAGTTTAGCAAAATACAAAAATAGAAAATTTGTAACGGCGATGTCTGCTCTTTGGAGCGGCGAGTATAACGGCAATCTGTGGTCAATGTAACGGCAAGTATAACGGCAATCAGTGGTCAATGTAACGGCAAGTATAACGGCAATCAGTGGTCAATGTAACGGCGAGTATAACGGCAATCAGTGGTCAATGTAACGGCGAGTATAACGGCAATCAGTGGTCAATGTAACGGCGAGTATAACGGCAATCAGTGGTCAATGTAACGGCAAGTATAACGGCAATCAGTGGTCAATGTAACGGCAAGTATAACGGCAATCAGTGGTCAATGTAACGGCAAGTATAACGGCAATCAGTGGTCAATGTAACGGCGAGTATAACGGCAATCAGTGGTCAATGTAACGGCGAGTATAACGGCAATCAGTGGTCAATGTAACGGCGAGTATAACGGCAATCAGTGGTCAATGTAACGGCGAGTATAACGGCAATCAGTGGTCAATGTAACGGCGAGTATAACGGCAATCAGTGGTCAATGTAACGGCGAGTATAACGGCAATCAGTGGTCAATGTAACGGCAAGTATAACGGCAATCAGTGGTCAATGTAACGGCAAATGTTTACAGCTTCGAGTAGAACAAGATAGATTTTATGGCACAGCAAGACAAGACAGATTGTGTGAATTCTGTAATTTAAATGAAATCGAGGGCAAATAACAGTTTATTTTAATATGTCCATTGTACAAAAACCTCAGATCTCTATGTATCAAAAAGTATTATTGGTCCCATGCTTCTATGTATAAACTTACACAGCTTTTGACAACGAAAAATGGAAAACAACTTTGTAATTTGGGTAAATTTCTAAACTGTGCTTTGCTTTTGCGTTATAGTCAAATTACCAACTGACAATTGCTATGAATTACTTGAATTTATGTATTAATCTATGTATGTTCATCCTCTAAATATTCATGCCACTCATTATATATTTATACTGCGTACAACTTCTCTTGTTAAAACATTGTTTGTATTCTATATGTTCTATGCTGATGAGCCATACGGCTCAAGGCCAATAAACAATGCAATACAATACACATACGTAAATGTTTTATATATACTCGTGCCTTGTGTGTGTAAACTATGAGCGGGTTGATTGATTGATAATATATTGTTTAACGTCCCGTCCGAAAATTTATCACTCATATAGAGACGTCACCATTGCCGGTGAAGGGTTGCAAAATTTAGGCCTATTGCTCGGCGCTCATGGCCTTTGAACAGGGAGGGATCTTTAACGTGGCACACCTGCTGTGACACGGGGCCTCGGTTTTTGCGGTCTCATCCGAAGGACCGCCCCATTTAGTCGCCTCTTAAAACAATCAAGGGGTATTGAGGATCTATTCTACTACCCGGAACCCACGAGGCAACTATGAACGGGGTATTTTCGGCAGTCGCCAATGACTTGGTGCCAGCAACGGATGGACGGAGAATAATTTTTGGACGCTTTTAAAGTGCAATAAAACAATGTATATGATTTAATTAAAAACACCCAACACTCTATTCCGCAAATTTTCAACCACTTTATCAAGCGTAAAAAACAACAAATTTTTGCCAGCTAGGTACAACCCATGTTAATTCATCATAATAATGTTTCGCTTCTGAAACTAATAAGCAACCGACTATGACGTCATAATGTAAATTCAGAGTGATAGAATTTCGCGAATTTTAACTTATTACGTGCATATTTATAGCGTTACAGAGAGAGAGAGAGAGAGAGAGAGAGAGAGAGAGAGAGAGAGAGAGAAATGGGGGCATATGTATATGAATCGGATTTATACGAATCCAATTTATAATTTAGATTAGCATTGATAGTTCAGATTAAATCTGCTATAAGAGTTGGGCTCTTCGCCACACCTTGGAAGAAAATAACTTGAAGTAGCCACAGCTGATTCTAGCTTCGAATAAAGTTACTCATTTCAAGGATTTCCATAATATACTTCAAATGTGTTTACTACATTATTTCTCTTTATAATAAAGAGTTTTCCTACCACATCCTACCGTTAATATTATTATGGGTGGTTTTTTTTCCCATCACCTTACAAATTACTATCTCAGAAAATAAAATCATTACGCTTTATATTGCTATCATTTGAAGCTTATACAAGGCGGATTCACTTATTTGGGTTTTTGTTTTCATGAAATATTACACAATGCGAAGGATTGACAAGTTCGATCCTACTACACAGCTGTAGTGCTTATTAAATGTTTGAATTATGAATTAAAGATAAGTATAACAATATAACAACTTTGATTTTTTGTCAAGTGGTGTCTTTAAGATACTGACAAAATGGTGAAAATTTCAAGATTCTGGTGGAAATCTGAATTTAAGTCAAAACACGTTAAACATCCCCTTCCTCTCCAAATCCAGTTCGCCTCCACACTGTTGCATATTTGTCCACGCCCATGGTACTAAATGTAAATTTTTTTCTATGAAGTCCCGTAGTAACCTTGATATTTGGATCCCAAAATTGATTGATTGTTTTGCGTCCCGTCGAAAAATTTTCACTCTTATTGAGACGTCACCAGCTGTAGGTGAAGTACCACAAATTTAGACCTGTGCTTGACGCTCAGGTCCGTGAGGGTTCTTTAACGTGCCACCACCTGTTGCGACACGGGACCTTAGTTTCTAAGGTCATATCCGAAAAACCGTGATTCTCATTTCTAAATGCCGAGCATTTGTCGAAGGAGCAATCACTACCTATTTTTCCGTCCTGGGTTTGATGCGGCTATTGTACGACTGGGGTTCGAACTCATGCCCTCCCGGTTACGAAGCGAACAATCTAACCACTGAGCGACCGGTGGACCCCCAAAATAAAAAGAGTTTTTCCTCTATTGATAACAAAGCTATAGATGAAGTATTAAATCAGTCGAGCAAAAATGTGGCCCATATAGTGTCTACAAAAATCTCAGTGTTGCCACAGACGAATGCTACCCTTGCATCACTTCTCCCAATGAATTGGCAAGGAGATGGCAATAATGTACCGTCATACGTAATATTTTATTAAACGCATAAAGATAATGAAATTACATTATGATAGCAATCTAACTAGAAGACTGTATGCTCTAGAGTGTGTGGCAAAATAAAAATTTTAAACGCCAGATTTGTTTTCATGGGAAAACTTGAAATCCTAAATACATGCTTTTGTTATCAGTTTCCAATGATGACTGATGTTAAGAAAATTAGAAGACAATTGCAAAGCTCCTTTTTTCAAGAACGTTATTAACTTATATATGTCATATTGTTAACAAATAGACATGCTATGATACAGTATGAAGCAAAAGACAACGTGGCTCTGTTTGTTAAAAATATAACCAAGGTTAAAGGTTTTGAAAAGTTGGACAACGTTGGACAACGTCCAAGTTAAATATTACAAAATCAAAAGTATTTATACCAAATGAATAATCTATGAGGAATCGGTATGTGAAATATCCATGCCCTATCTCTCTTGGTTCAAAACATAGCTGGGTTAAGGTTTTAGAAAAATAAGTTCAAGGTAAGGATCACTAGGTCACAGGTCCTGGTACAAATGAAAAGACTGGTTATAAGACACCTCTAAGTGGTCAAAGTCCCGTCCTCCGCCTTAGTTCAAAAGAGTTCTTCACTAAAATTGTGACGCTGCAGCCGATACCAAAGTCTTGACAATACCTCCCTGGAGAGCTAAAATTATCATTCATCGATGTAATTTAAATTTTCAATTGAAAGAAGACATGGATTTTCTATGAAGTGGTGCACTGAAGCGACAAACGTAAAGTACATTTATTTATGCAGGATGCACTTTTGCTGCCCATTATAAAGTATATTTTGGTTTTACGAACATTTTCATGAAACATCTTCTGATAGTTTTTTATGAAAATGATTTTATCATGCTAATTAGCATAAATTTACATGCACATGAATTACCTATCGCAAAGGATAACCATGCACTCCGTACACTGACAAGTGTTTTAGTGGTTTGTACTTTACTTGTTGCAGGGTTTTAAATCTGAACTACTTTTTATTTACAGTCACTCAGGGAATTTCGTATATCTTTTCAACTGCAAACATTGTTTAGTGATCTTGATAAGGGTTATAATTAAATCACCTTTTTAGTGTATGCGGGTCACTTTCCAGACATTTCGAATTCGAATCGCAGGAGAAACGGGTAACCAGGTAACGAAGAGGCCACATCGCTCACATGAGTTACCTTGGCCCTACTGTTATTCAGCTATTGCGATTTTTAAAGATTTTTTTATCGGTCTTGAAACGTTTTGGCTCCATATGGTGGCCCCAACCATAGGGCCCAAAGGATCATAATATAACCATGATACAATGTCATAAGACAAAACATTATGATATAAAAGGTAAGTTCTTACCATAAGGAATCTATAGACAAAATATGAACGCCCTACCTTAAACAGTTCAGAGGATATTATCGAGGTTACCTTTTAAGGTCAAAATCCAAGGTTAAGGTCACAAGGGAAAATAACTTTGGCATCAAAAGATACATCTATCACTGTTATGCAAAAGTTCTGATTAAGGTTAAAATTTCGGTAAAAGTTTAAAAACTTGGGTCAAACGTCATGGCATCAAATAAAATGTCTACCCACAAGGAATCTATATGCTAAATATGAATTTCAAGGGTGTGCTTTTGAATGTTGAGTTACATGAGAGATTCGAAACTCACAATTCTTTGTTTTTTGTTTACATAGGTTAAATTAAATACGCTAGTAAATTTTTGTTTAAAGACGTTTTTTCAATTTACAAGTTAATTCTGAAGACAACTCTAAGGTCACAAACTTTTGATACCAAAGAGAAAAAAAAGGTTTTGTCAAAAAGAATAAAAATAATATAAGCCCTATCACTCACCATTCAAAACTTCAAAATAAGCAAAACAGACAGGACAAAAACAATATCCCCATTCCCGACTTTAGTAAACTGAATCAACACAAATTAAGAACATTTGCATTTTAATATGATATAGTATGTCCTGCTAATCTTGAAAAAGAATGTGTTTTAACTTCCTGTATATTCGCATACCAGACTTTGATCTCCTGTTGTAGGTGGATCCACCTACTTCTGGGGCCCCTAAATTGAACCGACCTAAAACCTGAAGAAGCTTGTATATCAATAGGTCTTATCATTGATTGTGTATTGTTTAACGTCCCACTTGAGAATTTTTCACTCAAATGGAGACGCCACCACTGCCGGTGAAGGGGTGCAAAAGTTAGGCCTATGCTTGGCGCTTACGACCTTAGGGCAGGCAGGGTTCTTTATGCTACACCTGCTGTGATATGGGGCCTCGGTTTGTGCGGTCTCGTCCGAAGAACCACTCCCATTTAGTAGGCTCTTGCGACAAGCAAGAATGTACAGAGGACCTATTGTAGCCCGGATCTCCATATCTCATTGACCTGCTGTTCTTAAGATAGATTGTATATTGTTCAACGTACCTCTCAAGGATCTTTCACTCATATGGAGATTTCACCATTGCCGGTGAAGGGCTGCAAATTTAGGCCTATGCTCCGCGCTTATAGCCTTTGAGCAGGGAGGGATCTTTATCGTGCCAAACCTGCTTTGACACGGGGCCTTGATTTTTGCGGTCTCATCCGAAGGACCATTTAGTCGCCTCTTACAACAGGCAAGGGATACTGAGGACCTTTTCTAACCCGGATACCCACAGGACACTGTTCTTAAGAAGATCTTTAAGATACTTCCCTATACATTCCCATATATAACTTTGATCCCCTGTTGCGACTCCATCCTACCCCTACCCCCCCCCCCCCCCGGGTCATGAGTTGAACCTACTTTTAATATATTCTATGTGGGAATGTTTATATATCAATATGATTAGTCATGACGTTGCTGTGATTGAGAAGATTTTTCGTATACACTTTGATCCACTATTCGGGCCTCACCACTCACCATACCCTCGGAGACCACAATAATATCGAATTACGGATGACATTTTGCAAGTATCACTTAAGCTTTTGGCGCTTCGAAATCTAAAACTCGAAATCCTCTCCGAATACATGCAACTTTCCCTGAAGTATCGTAAAAATGCTTCGGGCATGTTTGCATGTATTCGGGGATAACTGGTGTATCGTGACATCATGGCACGTCAGTTTTATACCAGGGTACCCATAAATCCCCCCTAAGCCAATTCGCGTCATAACGCCGGTGTAACGACGAAAAGTGACCCCCGTAGAATAATGACCGGGGGGTCATAGAAAAATGACCCCCCTGTCATTATTCTACGGCAAGTAGGGTCATTTTTCGACTGTAGAAAACCCTTCCAGACCGTTTATTCTACGACACCACACACGTTGAAAAATGACCCCCATAGAAATATGACCCTCTACTTTTTCACTATATTATACAATAATATCTTATGAAATGAGATGTAATACTCAATATTCGTTCATCCCAGGGTTGGATAGGGTCGGTGAAGATAACTGTGTCTCCTGTTTTTTGTTTTTTTTAAATATCCTTAAATGTCGTGGAAGCAAATTTAACACCACTCCTTATATGGGCCCCATAAAATATGATTTAATAATTCCTATTTCTTTGTGATTGGCTGAGATTCACCAATGTAGAAAAATGTTACTTCTATATTTATCTGCACATGACTTTCAATGTGTACGGGGTTGGGAAGGAGGAGGTGCGAGCTAATAAATTTTTTTAGCTGTCATTTTCCCCTGATAACGCCCCCCCTCATCTATCCCATGAAAGAGCCTGGCATTGGTGTCCTCAATGGGACAAGGGGACATTTAATCTCATTCGTCTGCAAGTCTGTCTGTTTAAATTTGTCACAAAAACCTTAACCTTTGTCGTAACCTTTGAATGAGATAGGGCTTTCGTATTTCACATGTATATTACCTGCTACAAGATCTTACCAAATATACTATGATTTTTAAAAAAGAAAGAGATATGGCTATCATTTTATATATGTATAATCCTTTCTAAAACTACGTTTTCTGACCCTGTGACCTAGACCTTGAAGGTTGACCTACTTTTCAAAAATGGTATATTTCTAGATTGGGAAAAGATAGGGGTTTCGTATTTGCATTCCTGAAACAAGACGTTCTCGAGCATGCTATGGTTTTTTACCCCTTGACCTTCATGTTTGACCTAATCTGCCAAAAAATCGCTGGAAATTACTTTTGAATGACATAATTATATGATAGGGTGTTTATATTTGACACAACATGCCATAAATAATGGTCTCCCATCCACTGACACCGGAAGCGGAGATCACAATTCTTTGATTTCATTTCAAAGCAACTAAAGTACATTAAAGAATTCCAAATTGATATATATTTTTATATATTTATTTATTACAACTACAACTATAAAAAGAGCACAGAAACTTGCCACTAACTTTAATGTATTTTCAACGTTTACTAAGGGGTATCATATTTCGATTTTTTTGCAACAAACTTGTCTTCCAAATCCTCCCATTCACACAATAAATTGAACACAATTGGATCTATTTCCTCGCTTAATTTTTCTAAACCTTTTACTTGATGGGGAAAATCTTTGAACTTCAATACGTATACGTCTTCTGGTCTTTCTAATTCTCTGACAATATTGGAGTCGGTTTCATTGTTTACCAGTGCAGCTTCAAGCATTCTTTTTAAAATATACTGGTGGTATTTCTTTGGCACGAAGTTTTTGATGTAGATGTAAGGTGTTCTGCTGTAAATATTCTCTGTTACATCCAATACAGGTTCGTAATGGTTTCCAATATTCATAATAAAAATGCATTTCGAATTGGATTCGTTTTTTCCCTCGTGTAGGGGAGGGTACGGCAGCCAGACGTAATTGTCGTTGTTTTTGTCATTCATCCCGTGCTTGCAGTAAACAAAGATCGTTGTATTGCAAATTGTAGCGAATGTACGGATTTCTGTATCAGTACCCCAGGAACCTTCATGTTCCATCCGCGAACGTTTCAAATATTTTGGATCCGCTTCCATGGTTTGCAATAGATGTTTATTCTCCTTCATAAAGCCAACAACTTTATTTCGTACATCATTGTGATATGATTTTTTCACGAAAAGCGATATTTCCGTATATTCTTTCGAGTCCATGGTGTGAAGCAAAATGACGAACAGAATTGTTGCCTTTGAAACTTCAAAGAACCGCAAAATGACGAACAGAATTGTTGTTTTTGAAACTTCAAAGAACCCCGCCTATTTGATGGCATCATTTTATCCTAAACAAAGTGATTGATGTTTTAAGCCTATAATATTTTTCCCATGGGAGCAAAGTTTTGAAATCAGACTGTGTTGTCACAATCACTAACAAAGGCAGCTGGTAAACGATCAAAAATAGCCAAAATAAATAAAACGCTAGAATTTGAAAGGAATTTGTGAATTGAAAATATGAAGTTTAATTGCTTTAGTCTGAGCCCCAAATCGGGTGAGCTCATATTTACATTGATATAAGAAATCTCGGATTAGCAATAATAATTTTATGTACATGCATTAGGTATCCCTCCCCCCCAGAAAATGTTTCATGAATCAGTTATTCAAAAACAAGTAATGTTTTATATTTGTGCACACCCAACATCAAATGTTGTAATATTGCTAATCATACTCGGGAAAAAAATTATGTATATTAGACTGGGAAGATTTTTTATGCTGCAGACATTCGGTTTTTCTATTGGTAAAAAATATTATATATAAATAAAAAGGAAAAAGGCAACTGTGTATAGACTTCTGTAATTTTTTTTTAATATGAAATACTTCTTTTATATGCATCAAATCTTTTGATATAAAATGTCTCAATTTGTTTGTGCTTTGGTGATACTAGCAAACGACAAAAGACATAATCAGGTATAAAAAAGAAAAAAAGACAAAAAATCATTATCTGTCCAAATACTGGAACTTCCTAGTGATCAACCTTGAAGCAATAAAAAGAGAACGTGTATTAGCAGAGGATGGGGGGACATCTAAAAGAAAATTTACTCTAATAAAATACTATACTCAGAAAAGTTAATCACAGTTTGTGCCCCTGATGTTGAAGATATTTATGAGATATAATTTTTTTCAACAATTGCCCGTTTTTCATGCAAATTTGGTGGTTCAGAAACATAAACTTTTCTTGTAATTTGTGAAGAAAAAAAAATGAGACTTTTTTGGGGATATTTTGCACATAATTTACCCAAAGTAAAATCAAAGAGGATAACAATTATTGAAACTGAACATTTTTTTTATGGATGATCTTGATTTTTTAAAAATAATAACAAGTATGGAAATATATTTTATAAATTAAATTTGAAAAAACAAATCTAAGAACGTGGTATTCTTGCTCTATAGTCATGGAACTGTTATTCGCTTTCCTTTAATTGGGATAAATCATCTTGTTTTATTGATTTTAGGTATAGTGGGTAGAACGCATGAAATAAACACTTCATATCAGAAGACTGCGTGATTTTACCCCTATTTATTTTCCGACAAGAATATTCTTACCAAAACCAGCCTTTTGC
This sequence comes from Ostrea denselamellosa, assembly GCA_024699665.1. Classification (NCBI taxonomy): domain Eukaryota; kingdom Metazoa; phylum Mollusca; class Bivalvia; order Ostreida; family Ostreidae; genus Ostrea; species Ostrea denselamellosa. The sequence continues at coordinate 1,525,373 of JAMZEH010000072.1, forward strand.
ATCAAAAAATGACATAGGGTCATTATTCTACGGGGTCATTTTTCTACAATCCACACGGAGAAAAATGACCCCAAAGCCATATTTTCTACGAAAAAAGGGGTCATTTCTCTATGTAGAATATTGACCAGGGGGTAAAATTTCTACGTAGAAAAATGACCCCCGGTCATTATTTTACGGGGGTCATTTTTCGTCGTTACACCGGTCAGCGCGTGCAAATTAATAAACTAACCTTTCCACCAATTTTAACAACAAAGTACATGCTGTTGTATCAATATTTTTGTGAATACTTACCGGCGGATTCAAAATAGAGCATTCTATGGTTTTCAAATGACGTCATACCCTATTTTCGTCCTCTGGAATTTTATCAAGGCCAACCCAATTTATTGGACTTTTTCTTGCGACTTTCTATAGAAACATTTAAGAGTGAAATAAAGCTTGTTAATGGTATATTTTGGACATAGACACTTTTTTAAAATTTGAGTGTAACCTCTGAGGGTTAATTGATATGTAGGGAAAACTAAGGGGTCACTTAATAAAAGAATATCGGCTCACAGGTTTCAAATTAATAATGGTGGTAATCAACTTCTTTACAAACATTTTAATTCCCCAGACCATTCCATCTTCTCCATGAAGGACAGGATTCTGGGGAAAAAGTACCATCATACAAACAATCCTACTTTAAGTACCCCTTTCCGTAGACAACGAGAAGATCACTGGATCAAAACTTTAAAACTTTAGGCACAACTTTTCCATATGGATGCAACGATAATATATCCAATGTCGGAAATTTGACTAGTCCACTAGGAAATAACGTGAAAGTGACGGGACTTTTTCCAAATACACATAGATGCAAACGCGGCCATGGACATCGTTCATATAAAAGAACCTCGTATACAGGGTGTCACACTGGACTCGCTTTTACCAACAGACAGTTAGGTCTGTTCCATCGAGAGTTTTGAATACGTTATTTGAAGAAGCCAAAACTAGTCCATATGTGGATTTTTGCACACCAGAATATAGACTGAATTCTATGATTATGGATGTTGCCCATCACAGGCTCTTTAAACTCCGCGGGTTTTGGATAATATTACTTCCGAATCTAGCCGCCAGTTCATTAAACTTAAATTTACTAACAAAGGAATTGATACTGTCAACGTAAGCAGCATTCTTCGTCATAAAAAAGTTCAGTCTCGTATTCCAGAGTATTTTAAGTTCAAGTCTGCACCTTGTATTTCCTACAGATATACTTCCACTATTGTATCCAAACTTTTTAACTACAAACAAACTCTACAGTGCCTAGATACAGACCATTTTATACTCAATCCACCTATGTGTTCTTGTTTTTCGTCTTCTTTTAACTACCCCCGTGGGGATCTGGGTTGTTAGAATAGATCCCCAGTACCCTTTGCTTGTCGTAAGAGGCGACTAAATGGGGCGGTCCTTCGGATGAGACCGCAAAAACCGTGGTCCCGTGTCACAGCAGGTGTGACACGAAAAAAAATCCCTCCCTGCTCAATGGCCATGAGCGCCGAGCATACGCCTCACCGGCAATGGTGACGTCTCCATATGCGTGAAAGATTCTCGAGCGGGACGTTAAACAAATTTTAATCAATCAATCAATCATTCTTTTAAGTATAGTACAGCTGGACATGTCATTACTGGTAATGTTGATATACTGTGCACTAATTTTATTGTTTGCAGAGGTGCACACTACTTTGCAGTCAGTGACACCCCTTTTTCCGGCACAGAAGTTAGAGGGTACATCAATAAGGGAATTCTCATTTGCATAATCATGTCAACTTCCGCCCCCTTTTACCAATCTTTCGCATTTGAGAAGCAGTACACGATGATTGATGGTTGATTATAGCCAATAAATGGACTTTATTACCAATTCACCATGACGATACGAGAGGTAAGACCTTGACAGCGTTGCTTTTAAATGGTAGGGGTTTAATTATGATACTATATACGACTCTTTGCCGAAAATTGCCGATGCAGCTGGTAAAAATGAAAACCAAGATGGCGGCGTGATATACCATGTGAATATTTTGTTTACACGAGGATGATTTTTTTTATTATAGATATATAAATCGTCGAGCGCCTGTGATAATAACCTATTCAACAATGCATCAATATAAACACAGACATGGAGATGCACACACACACACACACACACACACACAGAGAGAGAGAGAGAGAGAGAGAGAGAGAGAGAGAGAGTATTGTACTAAGCCTAACATTTTCTAATTCCTTCTGGTATCAGTAAAACAATCCAATATTGTGTATTTCAGTATATTTTCTTTGTGGTCTTTCAATCTCATTATTTCTGTGTATGGTAGCTTTTGTGTACATGTATGTATGTGCATCCACCTGTTCATACAAACTGTAGTTCAACCAGCATTCTAACTTTAAAGGGAATATCCATTATTGTAGGAGATGAGAATTTGTCCATTTTTCATCCCAAACACTGGCGATATAGAGCATTACCACCTAAAAAATATTGACAAAATAATGAATTTATATAGCTTTCTAAAGAATTTAAGTTATTACTGTTTTAAAGTAATCTATGAAAATATAGAACTTTATATAGACATGTATTAATTTAATGGAAAGATGAAACAAGACATGTACAGGAAGTCCCCAAAACAGGCAACTGTGATATTGCCATTGCTGAGCAGATGTATGTGAGCAGAGCTACATTGTAAAGGCCAGAATTTCATATATTACGACTTCATTTCACGTTTGTTGGTATCACTGCTGGCTCTTGTGGTAGCTAATTAACATAAATGACTATATTATGAAACTAGCTATCCATATATACATTTAAAAGATATAACTGAAAAGTCTTCTAACATGCCATTGGTCTTAGATCGATGTATGATGAAACAAAATAGAATCTGAAAGAAATATGGGGGTATGATTATGATGATCTGAGTAAACTTAAAGTAAACACGTCTAATAAATACACAGTTCATGAAATACACAGATCGAGTATTTGTACTAAACTATTTAAATAAAACGAAATTAGATCATTCTGTAATATTTAACCTTTTGGTACAAGTAATTTATATACTTTGAACTAATAGATCTTCGAAATTCAATTTAATAACATCCTCGATCATGGACCGTGGACACCGCATTTAAAAGCAATGTTTTAGGTCAGAAATAGTGTAGAATACCTATTTTTAAAGGACATTCATTATCCGTTTGTTTAAAAATGTACTTTCAGTAAAAAAAAATATCACTAGCTAAAACATAAACAATACTTACGAAAATGAACTGTCAAAATTTGCGCCATCTAGGATACAGAAGGTGAAGGTCAGAACTAGCGCATGCGCGATAGCCTAGTCCTAAAGTTGCGAATAGTGAGATTCGAAAAAGACTATAGATCTGGCAGATTTATTTCCGGTTTCCTTCACTGCGGAAGTTGACCTCTAACCTTTAATGGGTAAATTGATTGATTAATTGTTTGTTGTTTTCCGCCACACGTAACAATTTTTCAGTAATATGGTGGCGTCCAGTTTTTTATTGGTGGACAAGAGAGCCCAGATACAATGTACACGGGAAGAGATCACCTACCTTTCGAAAGTAAATTGGCAAACTTCCTCACGTATATCGGCGCGAGCGAGAATCGAACCCGCGTCGACTAGAGGTGAGAGGTTTTGTGATTTTGAGCGCGATGCTCTAACCACTCGGCCACGGAGCCCCCTATGGGTAAAAAATCCCACGCGGTGTAAATTTAAATAATAATAAGGTTAGCAGGGTGTTGGGGGCATTACTAAAATATATTTTCATTAAGACATGAAGTAAGTAAAAAAACGACTTAAGAAAAAGGTGAATATCGTGTTTAGGACAATTTTAGGGTACGGACGAATTTAGGGGTCATGAAGATATTTGTGTATTCAAACAACCTATTATACGTCGATTTTGGTTATTCGTCTCTTTCCGTGACCGACGGAAACTTAGTACTTTCGGGGACATTTATGGTTTAGCACCCCGTTTTATACTGTTAATGAATATTAGAATTAAGCTTAGATATGCAGAACAGGAAAATATGATGGCGCATCTACATGTATCTGAGCGGATTCAGAAATTTTCCCCAAGGAAGTGGGTTCTACCCAATGCGCAGTTTTAGGGGTTCAATTGAAACTGTGGACTAACATGTATTAGTTTACTGGAAGTAGAAATATGGTGCGCCTGTGCACCGTTCTATGAAGTACTGGTTTACAGATTTGAATAATAATTCCTTTGATTTTTAAATGGGTCAGTTCCATATACCGGTATATTATTTTACACGATTAAATGATAATAATATCCCTGACGTGTTAACAGTATATTTAATAACAAAGCATGTCTCATAAGCACATAGGTTTGGTTGTTGATTAATTTTAACGCTATTTGCCTGATGTGTGATGGGTTAAAATGCTGCTTGTAGAGTTAACTATACTATTAAAAAAAGTAAGGGATATTGGATTTACAAGGACAATGAAATGCAGATCATGAGGTCAGGAAGGAAACAAATGACAGAAAAACATTAAGAAAACATTCGTAAATTTATTCGAAACCCTGTGTACAGTTAGAAAAGGACAGATTCTCCAGAATAAGGGCCGATACCAACACAGGGTCACACAGCAAATTTACCACAATTGTGAAACAGAGTCAGTAGCGGGTAAAACCCCCGCGGTTCGCCACACAAGCTAGGATTCGGCGTGGCATACTCCAAACGAGACGTCCCAGGTCATTTTGGGGAAGGTTATTCCATTCCTGTTGCAATACTGCAGCAAGTTCTTGGACATTGGCAGGAGTTTGTTGACGTCCATGCATGTCCCAGACATGCTCGATGGGAGAAAGGTCCGGACTGAGTGTGGGCCATAGTACTGTGGTGATATTCTGCTGTTGGAGATAATCTGTAACGACCCTGGCCCTGTGACATTGGCATTGTCATCTTGAAAAATGAAACGGCGGTTATAACGACGTGCACAACATGCGGTGCTAAGATGTTGTCCCTGTAGAACTGCCCTGTGACACGTCCAGCAACAACATGCAAGTCTGTTCTGCCGGCAATAGTAATGCCTCCCCTTATCATTACAGATACACCCCATACTGATCATGTCTAATGACGTTAACGTCATGGAAACGTTCATTACGTCGGCGCCAAACCCTCCTACGTATTTCCAAGAAGTGAACCTCGACTCCTCTGAGAATATTACGTGGTTCCATCGGCGATTATCCTAGCGTTGATGGTGACGACACCACTGGAGTCGGGCCCCAATGTTACGATCCCCCAAACAGAGAATGACACGAGGACGTCGGGAGTGTAAGTGAGATGAGTGCAGTCGATTCCTGATGGTCTGGCCACTCACTACCAAGACAGTATCCCTTTGAAGTTGAGATCTTATCTGATTTGCTGGTACCAGACGATTTCTCAAGGCAATAGTGAGGATGAATCTGTCCTGAGCCTGAGTTGTTGCCCTTGGTCGACCGGATCGTGGTCTATCCTGAACAGACCCAGTAGCACGATATTTGGACTATAGTCTGCTGGTAACAGACTGGGAAACATTCATTGTCCTTGCCACAACGACCTGTCTTGCGCCAACCTGTAGCATACCAAGGGCATGTAACCTCTCATCCCTGTTAGACGGCGCATGGTTTCTGTTTAATTAACGACTTCAATAACTGATAATCTGATGCTTTCTCTTCAAAATCTTCCTTTAGAGTGGCTCTAATCTTCCAGTTCAGAGCCATGGAAATTTGTGACACAACACCCTTGATCATCAGTAGCACCCCATGCAGATCGTGAGAGTGTGATTGATATGTTTGGGTGATGAATTTCTTTAGAAATGCTTCCTCATTAAAGAACTATACAACATGATTTTGTATCCCTTTGTATATGTGAATATTTTGATCACAAATTACAGTATCCCCTACTGTTTTTTAATAGTATATTAAAATACTTTGATTTACTACACAGTTAAGCTTCGTTACGTTACTTTACAGTATTAAAACATTGACTTACTTTGAAAAAATGTTACTTGGACTATTTGAGTAATAAATCGTGCATAGTCTATATACATGTGTGTGTGTGTGTGTGTGTGTGCAACAAGTTTGTAGACCAAATATCTAAATATATCAATTAAACAAACATTTTCAAGCCTTGATTATTTTGATTTACTTTGATACTTCACATAATATACTATAGTTAACAATAATTTTTGTTAGGGTTAATGCAAATTATCAGCATATACTTCATGACTTGATTTATAAATCCTTCACTTGTCCCTGAAATTCATTACAGAATAGGGAAGCTTAAGATAGCACAAACATCTTATTAAAACTGAATCAATACATGTTGATAAAGGTCAAGGAATGGTGTGCAATAAGCAAATTCAGTATCTAAATGTCAAAGGTAGAGGAATATATTCAAAATACACCAAGAATATCCTAATCAACTGTCACTCTCACAGCAACTTCCTTAATTATGGTAATTTATTGGTTAATGCACTCAAACATTAACTTTGATATTAAACTATTAAATACCATTGAGTTTTGCTTAGCCGTGTGTGACAGTTAAGGTCATTCGACCTCAGCTATGCATCTGCATGATTCTTTTTATCTAAGATGGCTTTGTATGAATTGCTGATTCTGGACTTCGTGGAGAGGCGGAGTCACTGTCCAATTGCTGTCAATGACACTGCTCTAACAATTTACATAATGGTATATGTATACAGGGGTGGAATCTTTATTAAGTTTACTTATATTGAATTTAATTTTCTTTGAACTCAAACATCCAGTATTTCATGCAGACACTGTATCTCACGTCGAGAATTTTTCACTCATTGAGGTGTCACCAGCTGTAAGTGAAGAACCACAAATTTTGACATATGCTTAGTGCTCAAGGCCGTAGCAGTGAGGGTTCTTAAACGTGCCAACGCCTGCTCCAACATGGGACCTCCGTTAGTTAGGTCATATTCGAAAGACCCGTGATTCTCACCTCCAAATGCCGAACGTTTGGTGAAGGAGCTATCACTACCTAGGTTTGACGCGGCCATGGCACGAGCGGGGCGCTCAAGCATATTGGGATTAAAGAGAATTTAATCAGATATATTATAATTATGTAAACAGCTGTTACATGTAGTATAGGCTATATAACCCAGCTGCTATTCTACTGAGCATTTACAAATCCAAAGTTGGGAAAACTACTTTCTTTTTTTCTTTTCTTTTTTTTTTTTTTATAACATTTTTACTCTATTTCATCATGAAAGTCGTTTCTTTATACCATTCATATTTTTCATTTAAATGCATAATGTAGGTATACTATAGTGTAATAAATATATAAAGGCAGACTGACACTCTATTTTCATCCTACTTTTTGTACGCCCGTCTAATGACTGTAATGACGTCCTGGTCAGATACAAGTAATTCACACTGTTAAACCTAGTCTATTGATGCATTGTATGTTTGGGAGGGGTGTTGCAAACTGAAATTAGTTCAATTTGATCTCCTGAAATTCAGTGTCTATACATACTCAAACCATGTCCGAATCATATCTTGCACAAGGTGAGGCATAAAGCCATCTATCTTGGTCAGTTAATGCATCTAGGGGAAAGGTGTGCTGCAAAACAAAATAGGTGACTGTGGTCTCATTTAAGAATTAGTGGTTATGAGTCGTGTCCCGATCATATCTTTGCTGTGTAGTACATGTGTGCTTGATATTGTTTACTGACATGTGACTTAGATTTATTGACATTCTAATTTTAGAACTCATATAGTTTCCAGAAATAGAATTGTTTAGAAATTTGTTTTAGTATAAATATATAGTAAATTATGTGGTAATAAGCTCTCTGCTGAATTACATTGGATATTAATTACTTGGGTTTGAACTTCGCGGCTTATTCGACAGCTCTATAAACTACTTATTCGCATCAGTGATAAACAAACAACAGAAATTCCTTTGTGAACCTTGATTATATATTGAGATATTCTACGGTAAAGAATTATAAATAAATTGTTAATTTTTTGAAACCCTGGAATTCGTATGGAGGTATATCATTGCCACAATTATATTTCAGCAATTATATTTTGACAATTTTAAAATTTTTGTCAAATGTTTTTAATTTAATTCTATATTTTTGTTTTTAAAATCTTATTTTAACGTCCACAGTATTTCTATATTTTTTTATTTTTGATTTAACAGTATTGTACTTGATATTTTTTATTCTGTTTACAATTTTACTATATATTCTTGTCTTAAAATTTTCTTTTCAGTACCTCGGGGATCCGGGTTAGAATAAGTCCTCGCTACCCCTTGCTTGTCGTAAGATGCTACGTTGTACTAAATGGGGCGGTCCTTTGGATGAGACCGCAAAAACCTACCCGTGTCCTGAGGCCCTGTGTCACAGCAGGTGTGGCACGATAAAGATCCTTCCCTGCTCAAACACCGTAAGCGTCGAGCATAGGGATAAATGTTGCAGCCCTTCGTCTACAATGGTGACCATTAACTATACAAAACATCATTTTTGGAATGTGGGGATTTTACATCCACACGAAATACACTTTTTAATAATGTGCAATCAATGTATAAACTTTTTACAAATATCGACTATCATCTTATTATAAAACATTTACAAGAATGCGACTTTTACAGAAAGATTTGATCCTTTACAATATAACCTATTCATATACACAAAATGATATGTATTTTTTCTGTTTACGTATTTTTAACGTGTAAGTCCGTTGGATGGGACGTTAAAGAATGCCCCGTGTCAAGGATTACAACCCCCTTGGCACGTAAAAGATCGTTTCCTTGATTTTCGAAAAAGAGTAGGCTCACTGGGGGCCGTCAGGGAAACTTCAACTTTCATAACCAACCATATTTCAGTTGATTAACCGCCGTAAAATGGCTGAAATATTGCCACCACGGCGTAAAACCCGAATCAATCAATCGTCATAAATGATTGATCGATTGTTTTGCTTGAAGGCCGTTTTGGCAATATTTTAGCCACTCTGCGGCGGTTATGTAAATGAAATATGGTCGGATTTGATGGTTCTTTAGTTTCCCTGACTGCTTCCAGTGAGCCTATTCATTTTCAAAAACCAAGAAATCGATCTTTTACCTACCACAGGGGTAATGATTTTTGACACGGAGTACCCTTTAACGTCTCATCCGACAGGTATTAAAGTTGATAAAAGTTTAAAAATGAATAAATAAACATTTCATAGATATAAGTAGTTGTATTATAAAAGTATTCAGATTTGTTTTGTAAAAATCGCATTCTTGTAAATCTTTCAAAAAAAACCCCCCAAAAAACCAAAACAAAACAAACACACATACAAATCATTGCTTATTTAATATTTAATAACGCATGCTGTAGATGTACATTGTACATAATGATCATTGGAATATGATAGTATTTTTGTGGTCATATTTTAAACGCCACAGTATTATTTATTATCATGTTCTGTGTAAGAATTTTTCATAAATATCATGTATTTTTCAGGGAGATCCGCATGACACTATGGCTGTGACTCATTTATCTGAAAGAGTGTACTTGGGATTTCCCTGCCTTCGTGCATCAGTAATAAATGACAATATTCACCTACAATGATAGTTCAGGATTTTCATGAAAAATGCAGTAAAATTAACTTGGGTTGAATTTTTGAACTTATGGAAGGTATATATGTAAATTGACGTCGTCTTTTAGGAAGTTCAACAGTGCCTCCACCCTCTCCTCTACGGTCTGCACAGACAATTTTAAAAAGGTTTTTATAACATTTGAGGACGTTGACTTCTACTATGCAACACTTCACGTTTCTGGAAAACAAAATGCACCTGTGATTGTTTTTGTAAACTATTTCGAAACATTCAGTTCATTCATCATAAACTTCACCGCTTGATATATAAGTAACCAAACACATGAATCAGACTATATATAAATGTTATGCAAATATACTATTTTCATGCCTAAAATGAATCAGTTGGATTATGTAACACTAACAATGCCTATCACATTCAAAGTCATACGAAAACAAAATATGAACAGTACGGTAATTCTTTACTCTCTTTACTATATAAGACATCGGTAACATATGTAATGTTCATGACTTTGTACTCTCGGAATTGAAGTCTCATTCGTTAAAATGTCGTAGTATTGCTACTCCTCCCAAACTGTAAGTCATAGAAACATAAAACCTCCCATACTGAATTCACACAACATAACTAACATAACATGTGACATAACCGAAAAATTCCGAGGACCTTCTATAACACTTATCAACCAGAATGTCTTTTATAGTTTTTTTGTTTTTGTTTAAGCTGAATACTTTATTAACTCAGTGACCTTTAGGTCAAGGGTATCTATATAACACATATTGGTAATTGACCAGCGCAGTTGCTAAGTACCTGTACTTCGGTACTAGCATGAAAATACAGATAAAAATTTGTTCTAAATTCAATTCAAAATTAAGGATTATCTCCCCCTTGCATAGTTCTGATCCTTAACCGGATTTGGCTGCAGTATTTCGTATTTTTGGTTCTTTCAGCTCTTCCAAGTTTGTTCTTATTTCGGATTTCCAACATTTTTCACTTGAGCATCAATGAAGAAACATTATTTGTCGAAATGCGCATCTGGTGCATCGAAGTTGATACCGTGTATGTTTTAAATTTTACACCCGATATACAAACTCTTTACCCATGCGACACGAATGCATAAGTATGGGCTACCTGTGGCAGCTGCTATTGTTATTTCGACCCTTTTCGAAATTACATCCATTTGCATAAAACTTACGTTATTGATTCTAATACTAAACCGATTGATTGTATATTGTTTAATGCCCCGCTCGAGAATCTTTCACTCACATGGAGACGTCACCACTGCCGGTGAAGGCTGCAAAATCGGCGCTTACGGCCTTTGAGCTGGGAGGTATCTTTATCGTGCCACATCTGCTGTGACAAGGGACCTTGGTTTTTGCAGTCTTATCCGAAGAACCGCCCCATGTAGTCGCCACATACGACAAGCAAGGGCTACTGAGGAGCTATTCTAACCTGGATCCCCATGGGAGATTGGCCCTTGGATAAATGCGCATATATCAGAATTTATACAAAAGCTTCTATATTTAGGAAAAAATCTTTTTGCTGTGACTTTTAGATACATTGAATGCATTTTCTCTATTAATAATGTTCACGTTCATTCATATGTTAATTCGATACACTAGTATGCTCAAGTTTTAATCACATTTAATATCCCAGTTAATGGAACAAATGAATATGAGTTACCGTATCTAAACTGGATTCCTAGACTTCACAAACCCTCGTACAACCATAAATTAATTGCTGGATCCAATAATTGTTCTACCAAGGGTGGTGTAAATTAAATGTGGATGCTAAATCTACAAAAACATCGATATATATGACTTCTCAGCACCATTCATCGCGATAAATTAAAGACTAAATTTTTATTTACTGGCCGTTGTTTCTTCAATAAAAATATTCATATTCATTAAAAAAAATTCTTCGTTAAACACTACTCTGATTCTACGCATATGTACCCAGAAAGATGCTGGAGTTCCTCATTAAAAATATCTTTGTAGTATTTTGTGATAATTTTTTCAATATTCTTTGGAATTCCCATGGGCACGAATTGTGTTCCTTTATTACCTAACCAGTTTTTATATTTTTGCCAGGCAAAATTTATTCAAAAGCCTCTACATGAGAAGAAAAATCTCTTGCTGTGTTTTTCAACTCGACATTTCAATATATTGACAACGTTTTATCTATTAACAAAAATCATTTTCATACATATGTCAATTCGATTTCAGTTAACTCGAAATGAAATACACCAAAGAGTCTTCCACATCTGCTTCATGTTTATTGAACATACGTGTAAATGTTAACGGCAAACTAACAACTAATTTTTATGACAAATGGTGTGACTTTAGCTTTTCCATCGTCAACTTTTCATGTTTATGTAGCAATTTTCTATTATCACCTATATATGGTGTTTATGTCTCTAAAATGATTCGATACGTTAGAGTTTGTTCTGCGTATGATCAGGTTTTTTAAATTAACGATTAAGTCTCGTTTCAACAGTACCGTTTAAAGTCAGCATTTCGCAAATTCTATGGTCGTTATAATGATAAAGTTTGCCAATTCAACCTGCCATTGGTTCAATTGCTGTCTGACGTGTTTCATACCAATTGTTAGGCTCTTCTTTGCACACTGACTTTGTCTATGGATTACTTCGTCTACCTGATCAAAATATAGGGCACACGGCGTGTGTGACCGGTCGACAGAATGCGTATTCCCCCTAGGCACCTGACCCACCTCTGGTATGTTCAGGGGTCTGTGTTTGTCCTACTCTTTATAGAACTTATGGGATCACTGTACGTTGTCTTCACCTTTCATCTCGGTGAACACGAAAATAAAACATGCCACAGTCTTCCACATCTGCTTCAAATTTTGATATTTTATTGAACATAGACATTGTTAACGGTAAATACATATACTCTACTTTGTGATTGGCAGAGTAACTCCGGCTTCCAGTATTTGTACGGCGGTATTCCATTGTTGCCTACGCCCCGTGGGGATCCGGGTTAGAATATATCCTCAGTACACCTTGCTTGTCGTAAGAAGCTACTAAATGGGGTGGTCCTTCGGATGAGACCGCATAAACCAAGGTCCCGTATCGCAGCAGGTGTGGCACGTTAAAGATCCCTCCCTACTCAAAGGCCATAAGCGCCGAGCATAGGCCTAAATTTTGCAGCCCTTCACCGGCAATGGTGACATCTCCATATGAGTGAAAAATTCTCGAGTGGGACGTTAAACAGTATATATATAGTCAATTAATCAATCATTGTCGCCTGCGTCTCTCGGCTGATATGATATGCGAGAACATAGTCTGCGTGGTCAGGTTTCAAATCGAGACAATCGGATTGTTGATATTACAGTGGTGCACGCTTGTTTGCGGTCGGCATTTCGCAATTCCTATGGTCATTATCGTGGTCTAGTTTGCAGGTGTGGCTTTCGTGGGGTCGAGTGTATCTGTCGTGTTTCATTCCAATTTTGCCTTTCTTTGTATGACTTCTTCCTATGTGGATTCAGCCCACGTCATTTGTGACCACCCATCGGGGGATGCTTACTCCTACAAGGCACTTGATCTCACCTTTCTGTTCCCGAGGTCTATGTTTGTTTACTGTCGAATTTGGTTTCAGTGTAGGATTATGATCGTTCTCCCTTGTCTTTACATCTCATAAACATCGATATATTTTCACAATGCTTTATGCCACTTTCTCTCTATCGCATTATAAAATCAAGACCGTATTGTTCACAGAAAATATCAACGGGAAAGAAAACATTACTTGTGCATATTTATCACGAAAACGAATGTAACCGACATTAAAGAATTGTAAAGAACTTAAACATTATCCAACCTTTTACACAGAAGCATTTTACGAGGGACACTGTTTAAGTTCGTAGAGTGAACCTACAACGTTTTAACGCGATTATGAAGTTGCACGATTTTTTACACAGAACTTGCGTAATCATTCCTCTCTCGAACAGTATCACGGTATGCGGCGCACGAGGTCCACGTGCGCGCTGCGCTAGGTATTTTCAACACGTTGTTTTATACATTATAGTAAAATTTAGCGTTCAACATGGATGGAAAAATCTCTAAAAAGAGGGTATATCGCAAAATTCGAGCACACCTCGGGTTTCTGTTAAAGGAAATTCATGCTGATTTGCAAACGGTTTATGGGAATGGTGCTTTAAAATATGCTACAGTTTGCAAGTGGATACGCTGTTTTAATGATGGTCGGGAGTCAATTGAAAATGACCCTCGAGTGGGTAGGCCGGTTTCCGTTTTGACGGAAAAATAACGTTGCTACTGTGAAAACGTTAATTGAGGAAGACGCACGTTATACCGTGCAAGAGATAGAAGAATTAAGTGGTATTCATTCGTCAAGTGTTTTGAAGATCTTACGTGAACGACTTGGGCTACGTAAGATCTGCGCGCGCTGGGTGCCCCATTTGCTGACTGACAAGCAGAAACAAAGTCGGGTTAGACTTGCATCGCAAGTTATAAAAAAAATATGATAAATGTGACCCACATCGTTTGGAAGAGATAGTTACAGGCGATGAAACCTGGATCTATCATTTTCAACCCGATTCTAAGGCTAAAAATAAGGTTTGGATTTCATCTGAGGGCGACAGACGTCATTGCGCGCCGTTGCAAAACATCAAATCGCATGTTATATGCGATATTCTTTGATTCGAAAAGTCCAGTCCTTCAAATTCCAGTCCCGAAAGGTAGTTCTGTCACTGGAAAGTTTTACATAGAATGTGTTCTTAACTCAACTTGTTGATTTCTATCAGAAACGCAGACCGCGCATCGGTGTCCGCGGCATCAAATTACTCCATGATAACGCAACGGCCCATAAATCCGCTACGGTACAGGAATATCTGAAAGAATCTGGGCTCGATGTCTTAGATCATCCCCCATACAGCCCTGATCTGTCCCCCTGTGACTTTTGGTTGTTCCCAAGACTAACGGAAATGCTGGCAGGGCACCGTTTTGAATCCCGTTGTATTATAGGCAGTGCGGTCTATCAGTGTCTGCTACAAATACCTAAAGAGGAGTACCGTTCGGCGTTCCGGATAGGGGTAGATCGGTGTAAAATGTGTGTTGAGGCAGCGAGGCATATATCGAAGGTCTTAGATAAATAAAATTTTGATATTTCAAGCGGTTTTGAAAAGACCACCCTACTCTACGGGCTTAAAAAGTGTCCTTCGTATGTCTTTAATACATGTAGATAGTGCAAAACAAATGTATTTTTTAAAAATCCATCGTTATAGAAAAACACATAAAATCAGTCGGATTAAGACTGCATGCTTTTCATCAAATATATACATGATAAAAATAGCATATTTCATAAAATAACATTTCCCCCCAATAGAATTTCAGAGAGAGAGAGAGAGAGAGAGAGAGAGAGAGAAACTTTTGATATTTGAATATTACATGGTTAAATCAGTTTTAACACATTTTCCAATGTCTATGACTGTAAAAAAAAATCACAGTTTATCAATATTAAATATATTCACTTTGTTCTTTCTCTTGGAAATAATGTGTTTTTCTTAATTAAGAAATCTTCCTCTTTCTTAATATATTGAGAAGTAAAACGTTTCAGAAACCCAGAACAGATATCTGTTTAATAAGTCAATGTGGCCAATGATTTATTCTACAAAAATCCTGAAACGTTTTGAATAGAAGTTTGCCGACTTGTGTTACAGGTTCTTTGAACCAAAACGTGCAATAATTCTGCAAAAAATGAAGAGAAGTATGGAAATTCCTTATAGGAGTAATGAGATTGATCACTATCTTTTCATTGAAAATATTGAACACCTTCTGACTAATCCTATGTGTGGGAAAAAATCAACCACACTCCTTTAAAAACTGCAATATTAGCTGAAAAAAATTAAATTGATATTCGTGAAGAAACATGTAGCTTTTGGAAAGTTCGAATTAATTTCGTATACTGCAGTGGGGATTTTTATATGCAAAATGAAATACAGAGTCAGTGTTATACAAAACTACACTGAATTTATTAAACACGGTGAAACCCAGTCAGTTGATATATCAGTCTATAAACAGTCTTACATACGACTCAAATGATTTCATGCACAGAGTTGAATATATAATTTGAAACATTATTCCATATAGTGATCCATGTAATTAGTAAATCGCTATTTTTCCTGAAAATCTGTTCAAGGAAATAAATCTCTCATATGTCGAAATGAAAATACTACAGTTACACAGAAGTATTCACCGACAGATTGGAAACGTACATGAAATAAACATTGGTGTGTATGTCTCTCAACTGATTTTATACGAAAGATCTTGTTCTGCGTATGATCAGGTTTTAAATCAAGGCAGGCTACTGACAAACAAATTGATATTATAGGGGTTTCAGCAGTCTCGTTCAAAGTCAGCATTTCGCAAAATCTGTGTTCGTTATTGCGATATAGTTTGTCAGTTCAACCTGTCATTGGGTCAAATGCTGCCTGGCGTGTTTCATACCAATTGTTAAGCCGTTCTTTACACACTGATTTTGACTTTGAATTACTCCGTTTATCTGATCAAAATATAAAGCTCACAGCGGGTGTGACCGGTCGACAGTGGATACTTACTCCTACAGGCACCTGACCCCACTTCTGATATATCCAGGAGTCCGTGTTTGCCCAACTCTTAATTTTGTATTCCTTATATAGGAGTTACAAGATCGATCACTGTTCGTTATCTTCACCATTTCATGCTCTATAAATGTTGATTTTTTTTCTAGTTTATTGAAATGAATTTTTATGACATTGTGAATATCGAATGGCGAAGTAAACAATGTGTAAATCGTAATCATAAATCCCCAAGACATATACAAGTTCAAAGACAAAGCGAAGGTAGGATCAGGTACCATGGAGGAGTAAGCATCCTCTGCTGACCGGTCACACCCGCCGTGAGCCCTTAATCGAAAATAGGTATATGGGATTACCCGTAGTCAAAGTTAGTATGAAAAATGACAGTTTAACAAAGGGTATGAAACAAATCATTCAACATATATCCCAGAGACACTTTGTAATCGCAAAGAAGGTCATTATAGCGACCGTAAATTTTGCGAAATGATGACTTGAATTTGAATTGAATTTTATTAAATCCTTAAATCCTTATATATGTTTACATCATGTATGTATGATGAATGTGCAAAACAAAGCAGAGTAGACTTTGGTAGAAAGCCTTTATCACAGTTTGTATTCTAAACTGATGATGGTATAAGTGTGCAAAATGGTTGTAAATATATATTGTTTAACGTCACACTCGAGATTTTTGTAAGATATATATATATATATGTGTGTGTGTGTGTGTGTGTGTGTGTGTGTGTGTGTGTGTGTGTGTGCATTCTGATTATATATGATATATAATCATATCAGCATTCTGATTTTTTTTATTATACTACTGCATATATTGATATTTACTTATATTTTTGATTATATATTGTTTGATTGATTATTTGTTGTTTTCCGTCACACTCAACGATTTTTTACTTATCTGGTGGCGTCCAGATTTACAATTTACCAGGGAAGAGATCACCGACCTTCCGAAAGTAAATTGGCTCACTTTCTCACATTTATCAGAGCGAGCGAGAATCATCCCGCGCCGACTATCGGCACACACACACACACACACACACACACACACACACACACACACATATATATATATATATATATATATATATATATATATTACTGTACTTTAACCAATCAGAAGGGCATATTCTAATATTCTGTAAGTTTTTCTTTTTCTTAAGAATGTCTGAAATGAAGATTTTTTTTTAAAGTTTTGGTTAAAAACTTGTTAGCAATTTATTTTATGTTCTTCATAATCATTCAAAAATGATTGAACACAGTCACATTCCTAAAATATATGTTCTTTTGTTTCTTCCTCACTGTGGCAAAAAGTGCACATCTTAGAGTTTACATTTTTATACGACCGTGTTGTATTCTGGTATGGCGTCGTCCGTCTGTCCGAACGTTATAGGAAAAATGCAAAATGAACCGTAATTTTATCACCATAATGATAGCAAGAAGTCTATTATTTTTCAAGTTCAGCAGTCAGAAGTCAAGGTCATAATACCAGTTAATAGAAACACGTTGTAGGCAGAATACAGACCGAACTATGACTGTCAAACTTGGTACAAAAACTCTTCATGCCAAGTGGAGGGCGCATTTTTTTTCAAGGTCAAGGGTTAAATGAAGTTAAAAAAACGTTTCCCACCAATAATAACGGCAGGGTTATAAAATAAAGGGGATAAGAAGTGACATCATACTCAAAAATAGCATTTTGTAGCAATCCATGCTTTGAATACATTTATTCAAAGATCAGTTTTTTATGGATTTCAAAAATAAAGTGACATATTCAATCCCACAGGATAAAACCTTGTGTAGCTTAAGTCAGAAATGAAATTATTCAACTCCGTGTTTGTAAAAATGAAATGTCGTATCCCAAAAAAATTCATGGAAAATACGAAAGATCTGAGATTTATTATCTTTAGACCTTCATCCTCATATTTCTTAACAAGGACAGCTTTCTTTACTCTGTTGAGTTGAACCATTCCATACAACTGAAAAGAAAAGATTCTATATCAAACTGATGGGTTTGAAATGGACATAAGAATATGATTCAGTACAAGTATAAGTAATGTCGTAATTACTGTCATCTTGCCAATTGCATGTTGATTCTTAGCTGTAAAATAATATCTCTAATATATTCCAAGTATATATCATCACAATGTAAGGAATCATTAAACTTCCATTATCCTCGACATCTCTTAATGAAGTCATTAAAAGTAAATGATAACGATATTGCAGAATGAATTGTTCTGCGACTTGACGCTATGGAAGGTAAGAGCGACTCCGAGATAAGAAGAAGAAAAAAATCTAATCTATTTTGTTTAAGAGGTTTTTTTTCTCCATGATTACCTTGGAAGATTTTCATGTAATTGTCTAAAAGGGTCAACATACCCATTAAGATTCTAAAATTGATTCTAAAATTTTGTTTTTAGCTATTTTATTGTTTATACATTTACAATCAAGATCTGGGCTGGACAAAATTAAAATCTCCACGCCGTATGATATTGCTACACTGCATGTCGTCAATATGTGTTTGATATTTAAAAAAAACTGGTTTGTTTTGTTATTTGGTCCATTTATAGTACTCAACAATACTTCATGACCCTCTACTAATAATTTAAGTAAGGTTATTTCAATCTACATCTGCTTTTCTGGAAGAACTTTACAATGAAAATTTATTATTTATAAGAATGATCATCCCTCTTGAATATGAAGAGTATAAACTTTAAATAAAATTGATAGCCCCAAACATTTGACAACTTTTAAAATAAACTATATTTGATGTAAACTGATCAGTATTACGGTAAAAAAATGACGTCACTGTATTCTATTTATTGTAAACTTTTTTACGATGGTGGCCCTATATTTGTAATAAATCTTTTAATGAAACACACCTTTCAAAATCTAGGGTGTCCAATAATACCACCAAGTACGGTTAAAGCGACATTTAGCAAGTTCGGTTTAGATTCTGAAATTCATAGTATTTGATAAATCTTTGTTTAATTGATGAAGATTGATTGAGGTTCTCCAGTATACCTGTACTAGTAAGTACACACTGCAAGTAACGATGCTGACTGTCAATTTCTACTTGTTAGAAGTATCGTTTTCAGATAACGTCGGGAAAGAATCTTAGATATGAATTACGCTGTTCGCATACTATAGACACTGTTATAGAAAGAACATCATCAGTATTCCCATATCTTCATTAAAATGAATAATACATAAAATTGCCTCATCTTTAAACAAATGAAGTGTTGCACATTAATTGATTGATTTTTTGATAAGTTAGTTTGCTGAACTGAATCTCTATCTTTTTCTTACAATAAAAATAATTTGATTGTACATTCCAGATTAAGAATATATTGTAAAAAAAAGATTAGATATGTAAATAATTCATCACCGCGTTTTCCTTTATAAGAGACAGTGAATGATGATTTGATAACAGACAAAGAATTTGAACTTACTTCACCCCTTTAAAAGAGGAAATAACAGCGAATGAACTTTAGAACTAAACTCACAATGACTAATGAGACACATTATCCTGCCAATTCTGGAATCCCGCATCCTTGTGTGTGTATGTGTGTGTGTGTGTGTGTGTGTGTGGTTCGGTAAAAGTATTTTGATCTTATATAAGAGGTTTTAAAATAGAAAAAGTAACAAAATATGCATATAGAATTAACAAATCACGTTAGATAGCATCCATCTTATCAAATGATTGTTTTAAACAAGAATTTTAAAAACAAACAATGCCATTCAATTACGGTTTAGATTCTGTTCTCCTTGTGCATTTATTTATGAAATAAACTTAATTTTTGAAAATACTAGAAGACATGAACTGCGATGCTTTACGCCAGTATACATAATGAATAGCATGAAATATAAGCTGGCGTGAAGCTTTGATGTTCATACCCACAGGTATTTTCAAAGATTAAATTTAGTTTTGATATTTACATTTATTTTCATTTCTGTTGGAATATCCTCAGCCGTTGAAATAGTGGTACTATGTTCATCAAGATTCATATACATATTGTTCACATTTATGAGGAAATGGCTATCATTTCAACTGGTAAGGATATCGAAGGTAATAAAACATTGCGAAAAGTAAATATTAGATAGATGCAATACAAATAACAATTTTGACCCTAAATTAACAAGTAAACCTTTATCATATAATAATGCATTATAAAACTACTTTAATTTTAAAATACATAGTCTATTTAAAATTCTCATTATGTAGCGAATCGCCATGGTGGTGACATTAATAATTCTTTATTGCATAACCATCAGTTTGCTAACATCAGTAGTTGTAGACTGTCGGAAGGAACAACCTTGGTTCAATAATGCTTAATTGATTTTGAAATAATGATAAAATATTTTTAGCCCTCCTGGTCCCTTATTTGAAGATTTGATCCCTAAAAGTTGATATCGTTCTCTGGTTCTTGTCACTATGTACGAGTATTGTTCTAGACGTTTAATAATTTTTTTTCTGTATGATGATTATTTGGATAGTTGGTTTAAGGGCCTAGTCACATGATTCTTTTAAAGAATTCTCAAAGAATGGCCTTTGAGCAGGGAGGGATCTTTAACGTGCCACACCTACTGTGACACGGGGCCTCGGTTTTTGCGGTCTCATCCGAAGGACCGCCTCATTTAATCGCCTCTTACGATAAGCAAGGGTACTGAGGATCTATTCTAACCCGGACCCCCACGGAGTTGTTTAAATGATATAAGAAGTTGAAGAACATCGAAACGTCAATAATGCTCAACCAATTTGTAATAGATTTTGTCCCCTTCATTTTTCCTACTAAGTCCTGCAATTATCACTATCTTTTGTTCTACAACGATTAACAAAATGTTTGTAGATTTTGAAATAATTAGAATATTCAGTTTTAGGGACTTGTACCGGAATTCCTTTAAAAAGGTCACAAGTAAAAAACAACTAAAGGTGACATCTGCTTCAGAATAAATTCTGGGGAGGGAGGTGGGAATGTTCTATAATGCTTTACAAAATAAATTTTGTGTATGGAATAGAGGGCATCAAAGTTTCGTATATCATTCCCCAGAAATCAATTATTACGTAATCAATGATCATTTTGCAGATTGTTAAATCAAAAAAAGTGAAAAGGTGGTGAGGATAACAAACAGTGATCAATCTCACACATAACTCCTATATAAGGATTACAAAATTCAAAGTTGGGCAAACACGGACCCCTGGATAAATCAGATGTGGGATCAGGTGCCTAGGAGGAGTAAGCATCCCCTGTTGACCGGTAACACAAGCCCTGAGCCCTATATCTTGATCAGGTAAACGGAGGAATCCGTAGTAAAAATCAATGTGTAAAGAACGACTTAACAATTGGTATGAACCACGTCCGACAACATTTGACGCGATGACAGGTTGTATTAGCAAACTAGATCATTATAACGACTATAGAATTTGTGAAATGTTAACTTTAAACGAGATTGTTGAAATAACTTTACTACATGTGTTTAGAATATTCTTTTGATCCCCTTCCTCGGCCCCTTATTTAAGTTATTTGATTCGTATTCATCATTTTTTAATTATTATTATTTTCGTAAAAAAAAAAGAATACGGACAAAAATCTGTGTAAAAATGCACTATATATTATGGTGCTTTCTCGAGCCATACTAAACTCTGGTGCTTTCTTACATTGAAGAAAATTATCGTGAATGCAATTCGGTGCAACTCAATCCTACAATCGGTGAAAATCTTCAACAGTGTTCGAGAACACTCAAGGACAAATTGCCCCTCTAAAAATAAAATAACATAGAAAAAAAAAAAAGAAAAAAAGACCGTCAATATCTTAAGTAATAAATGACGTAATAAAAATCGGAGAATATTCCTATCGTGTTTAAGTAAATATCTCTCATACTTAACATGTCCCAGAAATAGCTGTCACAAAATTAGACCTATTCCTAGCATTTGTGCCAGCATCTGCCGCGACAAGGGACTCCATTTTAAGATCATCTTTCAGATGATGTTTGTTTTGTTTTCTTATTTTACGTCTCTGAGAAAAGTTTTCACTCTTATTTAGACGTCACCAACTGTAGATAAAGTACTACAGACCTATGATTAGGTAGTATCATAGAGGGTTCTTTAACGTGACAACGCCGTTCGCGACACAGGACTCTATGGCCAACTCTCATATATACTGTCTGTTTACGTCTCTTTAAGAATTTGAGGCATCACCAGCTGTACTGAGTAATCGGATCACACTCGTCCATTTCCGTAACAGTTTACGGAAAAATAAGTAATTACGATTGGGTTAAGAGGTGAAATACCATAAATTTGGCCCAAACAGTGAGGGTTCTTTAACGTGCCAACGCCTGTTGCGACACAGGACCCCGTCCTTAAGTTCATATCTGAAAGACCCCTTAACTGTTTCTTTTAAATGCCGAGAGGAATCGATATCATTACCTATGCCTCCGTCTTAAGTTTGACGAGGCCATGTTTTCATGTGATGACATTCCAAAGAAGAGAACGTCAAGGTCACTAAGGACCAGCCCGGCAATTCTTTTATGAATCATTTTGAAGTTAGCACATTATATAGAATAACATTCCGAGCAATTTTCGTTCTATATTAGTTTACAAAATATTTTTCATTTAAAAGAAGGAGAGCACCAATGTTTCTCACACTATCACCCCATAAATCAGTGATCATTTTGATGACATCAGCAGCTGCAGAACTAATCGTCAACAATAATTCTCTTTAGTTTTTGAGATATTTGAATTTTTTTTTTTTTTGACCCTTTATTTAACTGGCTGCCCTTAATACTTCATATCGTCGAATAGGTGTCGTCATTATTTACAAATTCAGTTCTATGTTTTCACAAATTATTTTTGTACAGAACGATATTGACGAACATTTGTGCAAAAATGCAGAACCTTGTGGCGCTTTTTCGAGTCCTACCCAGCTCCGGCGCAGTTTGCATTAAGATATTTGAATGCAATTGGGAATATCTGTGAACTCAACTCCACAATCGCTGAAAATCTTCAATCGTTTCCGAAACCACACGGGGACAATCTAACAGTCTAAAACTACAATAAACGTCAATATCTTACGTAATAAATCAGAAATATTCCTATCGATTTCGTGAATATTTATCGTTCCTGATTTCACAAAAATCGGCCGACACACATCCAAGGAATCTCGATCACAAAAATTGTAAGGAAAGAAAAAAATAAAACTCCACAATAATTTAGGTCTTCCATTGAAAACTGACTGAAATAATTGAGAGCATTTTCTGTTTGAAATTGAGAGAGAGAGAGAGAGAGAGAGAGAGAGAGAGCATATGATTTACTAAGACTGTAATATACCATGACTGTGCACATAGAATATTTTAATATATACTGGACAAAAAAAGTTAAGTATCATGATTTCAGAATTATTTTATTCATAACAAAACCAAATAAATTATGTTAAATATATACTTAAAATGTTCAACGACAATCGAACAATAGATTTTAAACTTGTTTTTACAAATTCATCAATACGTTAAGCAGCCAGAGCAACCATTGTCAGGTAACCCCCCAAAACAGTTTGAAAATCGGTATGAGCAACAATAACAAATTTCATTACAAATGATTGAATCTTTATAAAGGCAATATCAATAGGGTGTATGTCCACCCTGAGCCTGTATAACGGCACGACAACGCCTCTGCATACTTCTGATAAGCCTGCGGAACGCAATTTGTGGCAACCTTGCCCATTCCTGCTGTAAAGCTAACGTAAGCTCCTGGCGGTTTGTCGGAAGTACAGGGCGTCTGGAAACAGCTTGCTGCAACATGTCCCAGGCATGTTCTATTGGATTTAAATCCGGAGAACAACTCGGCCAATCCATACGTTCAATTGTGTCTGTAGCAAGGTAGTCTGTCACTATACGTGCTCTGTGGGGACGAGCACTTTCATCCATTAACACAAAGTCGTTGCCTATAGCTCCCGCATAAGGTCTCACAATTGGATGCAGTATCTCGTCCCTGTAAATTGAACCGGTAAGATTGCCATTAATCACGTGCAAGTCAGTACATCCACCAATACTGATTCCGGCCCAAATCATCACAGAGCCACCTCAAAACGATCATGCTCTGCTACACAGCAATCAGCGTACCGCTCTCCACGCATGCGCCATACACGCCTACGACCGTCATGAAAGTCCACGCAGAACTGTGACTCGTCTGTGAAAAGAACAGGCGTCCAATGACGCAGTTGCCAGTTTATGTGATTTTGAGCCCAATTGAGTCGTGCTACACGATGTTCTTCTCCTCTAAATGGGACGAACAGCAGGTCGATGAGTCCGAAGGTTAGCAGCATGAAGTCTCTGTCTGAGAGTTTGTGGTGTTATGCGCACCCCACTTGCTGCATGAAAGTCAGTATTGAGTTGGACAGCACTCTGAAACCTGTGTCTACGAGCCATAAGTGACATATAGCGATCCTGGCGAGCGGTTGTGGACCTTGGACGACCTGATCTCGGTCTCTCAGAAACATTACCTGTCTGCCTAAAACGATTCCACAACCTTGAAATCACACTTTGGGACACATTAAAATGTCTAGAGACAGTTCTCTGGACTTGGCCAGCTTGAAGCATACCTACTGCCTGACCAGCTTCCAGAGCAGTTAAATGGCGCCTCTTGGCTTTTAATTTTAATTTGACCCCTTGCTTGTGTTTGGGTGAAAAAATCGTGCACTTATGACGTCAATATGAAACCAGGTAAATCTATTGTGTTAAGGACATTTTAAAATTTGTCAAAATAATTATTTGGTTAATAAAAATTTTTGAGGTCCAAATTATGATCCTTAACTTTTTTTGTCCAGTATAGTAAATCAGTCAGTTTTATTTTTTCACTAAATATTAACTTCAATATATCAAAGTTTTTTTTTTTGATAAATAAAATATTTTAATACAGTAAATAAAGTCTTAATGCTTATTTTGTTGGAGTTCACTTACTGTCCCAAAATAAACTATCATCAATCTATCTTATTAATAACTAAGGGCATTTTTAAAATCAAATAAGTTGAAGTTCTTCCTGTAGTGAATCAAATTATTCAAGTTTTTCCTATAAGATTTCAAAATTACTATTAGTAACACAGAGTTAGAAATAATAAGCTATAACTAACAATGATATTTTTTGGCTGAGTGTGGCTTAACCTGCTCAGGAATCGTATACTACAGAAACATTGCTAATCATGACTTTGTACCAAGTTTGTCTGCGAAAAGTTCATAACTAACGAAAAAAATAGAACAATAATGTTTCAAACGTATTACTATACCTTGGGGATCTAACATTCCATACTACCTTGGGGATTTTACGATCTGAAACATGACCGAGGGCCCTAGATTTTACGATAATTATTACAGTTGCGATCTGGTGCATCAGCACTTTGTACAGTTTTAAACATTTTTACACTATTTTAGAGTTGTTGGTCCCATCCTAGAAGCCCTTGAAATTCACACACTAAAAATCTGGGGAGGCGGCTAAAAATGTACAAAAGATGTAGACCGGATAATGAAGAAATTATATCATAGATATACGCAAGTTAAGAGAAATATACACATATGTGTACATGTGTAAAATATATGTATATAAATTTTTTGAAAATGCAACACTTTGATGTTTACATATTTCGAAATACAAGGAAACAGTATTTACTTGTACTTCATGAAATTTTCGTAACTAAAACCACAACATGGATTAAATTTAAAAATAAGAGACTTTTAACCAAAAACTTTTAAGAACTACACAGCTACATATTGTAATTGTAACATGGATATACTGTAAATCGTTTATATTTTGTGAGAATTTTCTCCTACGATCTTGCTTAGTCGAAGTCATCCGCCATTAATCACTTTTAATTTTCACAACGTTCAATTTGTGCATCATCATGTATTGCAATAATTTTCAAAATTATTCACGAGAATATAATTTTCGCGTCAAATTTACGTATAAAATAAAAGATATCGCAAATATAAAGTGATTTACAGTAATTATCCTTCATGAACATTTAATCACGAGAAAGCAATAATAATCATATGGATACACCACCCATTAAACCTACAAATCAATAATCTGCAGCTTTTTGATCCTTAGTATATGGTAATTGCTGGTCCAGATCCGGAGTACTTAGTATATTTCATCACATAAAATATCCATGCATACAATATGAACGTTTGTACGTGGCTTGCAGATTGAAAAGCTATATGTTGAAAGATATCCTTTGTAAGTTATTAGAAATGTGATGAATTTCTCTACTTGCGATAAAATATAATTCAAATCTATTGTGAAAATACCTTTCCACCTAATGGACAGAAGTATAAATTTTCGACATTTGAAAATCTTGAAATTACATAAGTACATTGTGAAAAGGTCTTGTTTATATTCCACGTGTTTCAAAATTCATATCTAAGCTCTGTAAATCAAAGTGAGTGTCCATTTGGAATAATAAGTGCAAAATGTATAACTGGTATTCAAAAAATGCACTTAATAAAATGAAGTTAACGGTTATTTACATAAATTCTAATTATGGTATTAAGTATCATCATCTTCTTAATTAATATTGAGAAAGATATGAAGATTTGATCATCTTAAATATTAGCATCCATAAAATCATCCAGCAACCCATTAAAAATGACGAATCTTGATATGAAAGTTAATTGTGTTCAAGAATTTCTAACTCCTTAATGTTTTAAGATACACTTAACTGTACACTAATACGACCTTGGTGTCTGAATATCACGGCGTATTATTAATTAATGATGGTTCAAATAGCTCTCCTTCACCCTGTATATTTTCATGGTTATAAATTTTACTGAACTTGCATTCATCCATAAGTAATCAGACTTTTTAAGGCAGCATTTCCTTCTCGTAATTCCATGACTACATTATTTTAAAATGTCAAGCAAATAATTTTATTTTAAAAAAAAAACTATCTACGCCAGTATTTTGACCAAACATAAGCAATGTACACGTTTGTATCAATCATCAAGAGGCATTTTAAAACCCATGATTACTAGGTTGCTGTTTCATATCCTAAGGCAGGGTATCATATGTTTGAAATAATAAATCTTTAACATACAACTTTTTCTTATTGCAGGACGTTTAACAGACAAACTGCATATAATTATAAGTATAGATATCTTCATCGATATGTTATACCATGATTCCAGCATCGATATGTTATACCATGATTCCAGCATCGATATGTTATACCATGATTCCAGCATCGATATGTTATACCATGATTCCAGCATCGGGAGGTTCAGGAAAAGGCATTAAATCTATGAAATCCCTGAAGCTAATTACATGCATAATGAACATCTGTGTCAAAAATTAAAAATTTGAACAAGATCTTAGAGGTAGAGTGGTGTAGGGTCATTTATAAAGGTGGCTGATGTTGTACTGAAAGTTCTTGAAATCTGAAGCTCGTATATGGCCATTTTAGAGGTAGATGGGGTTACTGAGGACATAATTTTGTCAATGTTCTGAAACATTATATCTTAACGATCCTTACTTTTGTTAAATCTTATGTTTACCCAGGTGCTGCGTCAAACCAAAGGCATTTAAAGCTGACATGAATCAATAAATACGTACACATCTTTCATCTTATCCGCTATATTTCTTTCAGATAGCATATTTTACTCTATATGTTTATATCCAAATGTTATTGTCACACTCGAGTGATTTTCTAGCTGGAATCGACCAGTGCATGTCTCCAATAGGAATGTATAGGGAGTGAGAGACAAGTGACATCACGTTTTAAAACATTAATATTATGCAATGCTAAAAATTACAAAATACATATTGAATATTAGTAAAACATTCTGAAAATTTAGATAAATGAGACAAAAATGCAAAGAAAGCTTTTTGCATACTGTCATGTGCATGCAAATATTTGCAGTTATCTAGCAATAACATGAAAAAAATCGCGTACAAATAATTTACCAATTGCATACTAATAAAATGGAGTAAGCAAAGAATATTAATAAATATTTGTATCTAGATGGAAATTTACAATACATTGTCATTCCCTTATACAGAATGCGACACACTTCGCTCGTGCCAATCAGGAAAGATATCAGAGTCGAGATGTTTCCTATGTTGAATGCGTAGTTGGTCAGGGGTTTTGCAGTTTATAGAAATCAGCAATCTGACAATGCATGTTCATATACACTGAACGTCTGTTTGGGTATTATAATATCAATATGTGCACAATTCATTATTTATAAATGATCACATACATATACAATAGTGATCGGAAATGTGCATCTGGGTAGAATTTGTTGGTATTAAATATGCAATCCAAAATAGACAGTTGATCACACCAAAACTTATATGATAGGGAATATATAAACGAAAATATACTACGCCATTAAAAATTTGTTGTCTCTAGTTAATTACATTCACTTGTATACCTTGATTAAACAGGACACACACACACACACACACACACACAGAGAGAGAGAGAGAGAGAGAGAGAGATAGAGAGAGAGAGAGAACCTTACTTCAATGTACAATGTCATTTCACAGGATGAAAGAAAATCGACCACTGATGTAAATGTAAGCTTACGATTACGAGGGCTGCGATATGTAATATGTATTGTACCACAGCGCGATAACGCTTTGCACGATTTCGTGGATGGTGATACTCTTGAATAGTTCTAATCAATACTTTCCAACGGTATGAACACGAGCCTTCAGCTCCACATTGTTTTAAACCTATTGTCATTTCAAAAGAGCCAGTCGTTGACCACAGTTGTAAAAATTGCTGGGAAACGGGTTGAGAATAATAAAGAAATTTGAGCTAATACAAAAGTTCGCACAAAAGTCGTTTATTCGGTAATGCAGATTTTTACTGAATTGGGTCTGATAAGGTATCTTATGAGACAGTTCGTAGGTGGAGAAAGAAATTTCTGACCGGCACAGACTCCGTCAAAAGATGCAGCAAAATCTGGCCGACCTGTCATTGTAACAGGTAGGGCAAATGTCTCAAAAGTCAGGGAAATAATTGAAAGTTATGGCAGGTACATGATACGTGATATTGCCAAAGCATTTCAATTCGCCGGTGCATTTCAATTTGAACGTATTTTGAAAGTACGAAAGATGACCAAAAGCGGGAACGACTACAAATCGCGATGCAGTTGCAAAAATATGTTTCCCAAATTCAATCAAAGACAATTTGCGAACATTGTTACTGGTGACGAAACATGGGTTCACTATTTCGAACCAAGAAAAATTGGAAACAGAATATGGCTAACTAAACACGTAGAAGGCCTGTAGTTGCCATAAGAACCATAAGCACAAGGAAAGTTGTTTATTTCATATTCTTCTCATGTGATGGTATAGCCGTACAAATTCCGGTGCCAAAGGGCAAAAGTGTTACAGGTCAGTATTAACTAACAAAGCTCAAGAAATATTATAATAAACGACGCCTGTGTAGGGATTTAGACATGTTCGTCTAATTCATGATAATGCTCCATCACATACATCTGAGCTTGTGAAGCAATTTTTGTCGGAGAAGGTTACCATCTTGACACACCCATCATACTCTCCAGATCAAGACCCATGCGACTTATTTCCTACTTCCAAAAACTTGAAAAGTTCTTATCTGGTCGTCTTTACAAGTCCCGAAAAGCCCTTGGCTCAGTCATCAGTCATTGCCTCAGAGTCTACCTAAATCAGCGTACCAGGACGCATTTCAGAAATGGATTCAGATACTGAAATTATGTATTTCAAACCGCAGAGAATACTTTGAAGGGATGTAATGTTCATTTCACTATTTGAGTCAAATGCCTTTGAGATACCGTACAATACAAATTACATATCGAACAACCCTCGTTTTCATAAATGTCAACTATTTTAAACGTTTGGATTGAAAATATACGGTAGTGGAAACTTGCAAGAGTTGCATCGGTGCTTATCATATATATATATATATATATATATATATATATATATATATATATATATATATATAACCGGTAGCACAGTGGTTAGAGCGTTCGCGTCGTAAACCGGGAGGTCGTGAGTTCGAGTCCCGCTCGTGCCATGGCGCGCGTCAAACCTAAGACGAAAAATAGGTAGTGATTGCTCCTTTGCCAAACGCTCGGCATTTAGAAGTGAGAATCACGGGTCTTTCGAATATGACCTTAAAAACGGAGGTCCCGTGTCACGGTAGGCGTTGACACGTTAAAGAACCCTCACTGCTACGGCCCTGAGCACTAAGCATAGGTTTAAATTTGTGGTACTTCACCTACAGCTCAATATGAATGAAAAATTCTCGACGGGAAGTAAAACAAACTATATATATACTCTGCAAAAAAAGAAACGCATAGCCCTTTTGAAATTTTAAAAATGCAAATTATGTATTTTACCAGGTAAACTGAAATGGTTAATTGAGTAATTGATTTTTTACAGGTAAGTATGAAACTTTAAAGAGCTGTTCATTTGATTTGGCTCTCTGCCAAATTAGCTCGGCGACTCTCTAAAATTGCACATCACCTCTATCGCCATGGAATTTGGCTTACGTTTTTCACGAGAACTTTGTGCTTAATTCAACCACTACATTAAAGCGTATAAAAGGACGAAGTTTGAAGCTTGAATTCATCATAACGTTAAAATGCTGCCATGCCAAGGTTGGACCCTGCTACTCGAAATATCGTCATTGGCCGTCTCCAGGCCGGAGTATCCCAAAGTGAGATTGCACGAACTGAAAACGTAAATCAGAGCACAATTTTTCGGCTGTGGAACAGATTCCAGCAGACTGGCTCTACTAATGACCGACCGAGGAGTGGGCGACTTCGCATTACGACTCCTGGACAAGATCGCTACATCCGGGCCTTTCATCTACGGAATCGAACCGTTGCTGCAACAGCTACTGCAGTCGGAATACCTGGATTGAGAAGAATCAGCTCGCAGACAGTCCGCAACCGACTTCGACAATATGGCATTAGACCCAGAAGACCGTATTTTGGAGCAGTTTTGACACCGTTACACAGACGAGAAAGAGTCCGATGGTGCAACAGATTGAGGGGCTGGACATTCCGCAACTGGCGTAGAATCTGGTTCAGCGATGAGTCCCGTTTTCTGCTACAGAAACGTGATGGAAGAATCCGTGTATACCGGCGCAGGAATGAACGTTTCTCTTCCTCGTGTGTCCAAGAAGTGGGTAGCTTCGGTGGAGGTAGCGTCATGATGTGGGCGGCGATCTCTAATGACCGTAAAACAGAACTGGTAAATGTCCCGGGCAATTTAACGACTCAAAGGTACAGAGACGAAATTCTCCAACCTCACCTTATGCGCGTAATTGACCGACAGAGGGAGTTATTCCAACATGACAATGCTAGGCCTCACACAGCCCGCTTAACAATTGACTACCTTCAGCAGAACAACATTAATGTGCTACCATGGCCTTCCAAATCACCGGATTTGAATCCGATTGAACACTTCTGGGACCAACTGGATAAACGTGTGCGCCTGCGCCAACCTCCGCCTCAGACCCTCGATCAGCTCCGTCAAATGT
The DNA here is from genome assembly GCA_024699665.1 of Ostrea denselamellosa. Taxonomy (NCBI): domain Eukaryota; kingdom Metazoa; phylum Mollusca; class Bivalvia; order Ostreida; family Ostreidae; genus Ostrea; species Ostrea denselamellosa. Next base: position 1,557,083 of record JAMZEH010000072.1, read on the forward strand.
TACAACAGGATTGGCGAACAATTCCACGCAATAACGTAAGAACATTGATTGACTCTATGCCAAGGAGATGCAGAACTGTGTTGGCAGCTCGAGGTGGTCATACACGGTACTAACTTAAACGTGACAGGAAGTGTTCTTAACTGTGATGATCTGACTTTTTTTTCACCAATATCTAAGGTTTGGACTGTAATTTTTTTCAATTGAAACAATTCTAGTGAATATCTACATTTTTTATTGTAAAATCATAATCCAAAATACATCTACTAAAATCTTAAAAAATCCATTATGCGTTTCTTTTTTTGCAGAGTATATATATATATATATCTCACAATCCCTTCTTAATATTAGGAGGGGAGGCAAAGGTTAATTAACAACTATTTTATAACTACTTTAAACATTGCATGTAGAAAATACAGACTTTGCATGCTAAAATAACAAAAAAAAGTAAATTGTCAAATAAGTAGGGGTGGGGTAGTCCAGGTTTCGTGCCTATTCCCAACCCTCCTGTACACGTGCCTGATATAACATTTACAGTGTAAATACCGTATTGAAATAAAAGTACGTTTTATTGATATGTAAATCAGTACCACGGTATATAAATCCGAAGTGTTATCATGTTTTCTAGACTTTGTGAGTCTGACCACACGAATATTGAGAATCTAATCAATAAACAAATTCCACACTCTTGGCTTGTGCAAATCTCACTTGCAATATGTTGACATTGTATCATATCAAACTTTTACTTATTTATGAATACTAATACATCATTCTGAATACATCAATCTGAAATTGAGACACACAGCTGTATATCTGTTTTCATTATGTACGAAATAAAAAATATTTCTGATTTACACCCAAATCTGAACGTAATTATTCCTTACCTGTGTAAATGAAGGAAAGCTTGTTCTAGTGTACAATTATACACCATTCAATTAGAATACATGAATAGCAACGCAAAATGTAATAAACACGCAAGTATCGTCGTTCGTCGTTTTTCAAATGGGAAAATTGGATAATCAAAAATTCTTGCCAATCAAATAAAAAGAAAAAACTACAGAAGAGAGGGGATAAACAATGCAAAGCGTTTGGCCCAAATTTCAAAACCCTATTTCGTAGGGGCGGTTAGAGTCTTCTGCTATGAGTGCCCCATAAAAATTTTACCCATGCAATTTTCAATTTCTTAATTCCTAGGGTGGGGTGGATTCTTTCACTGTTATATCAGAACTTTCAAACTTACATTCTCCTAATTCACCACTGCTGTTTAAAATGTGGGTGCCCCCTCCCCTGATTGTACGAGCCCAAAACATGATAACACATTGATTACATTTTGCATTATTATATTTTGCGTCGAGTTTAACGCAGAATGTAATAACGCAAAATCTCATTGATACATGTATGTACATACAAGATCTAGTGAGCGCCAAATTTGCGTTAACTCGAATAATGGAAGATATCATTCACTTATGATATCATTAATTTTGAATTATTACGTAAATGAATCAATGATATTTGTATTATCAATTAATGAGAACAATACTTAATTGCCGTTCCTTTTTGAAATTAATACGGAACTTTCGGGATGTGCCAGAACGACCGATTACAATTGACATTTATACAATGTGGTCACGTGATAGTAACTAATGGTAGGGCAAAGTTGACATCGATACAAATGTTTCGCAAATAGATAGTCTGTTAAGAACTAAAGATTTAAAGAGAGGAAGAACGCTGACGATATGAGTTATCATTGATGCTCAGTACCTGGGTACAAAGCAGATGGGAAGAAAAGGGTGCATTTAGATGCGTATACTTGGATGCAAGACGTGACGAATTAACGATATCCTTATCCATTCCGGAATAGTTGTCATTCACTTCTACGTCCTCGAGATTTATTTCCCTCGCCAACTCGCATAATTTAATCAAATGTGTTTTGCAATGAATGGTTAATGTAGTGATCTTTTTCTTGGAAAGATAGCGTCGTCCGATTTTGTTTGCATAGATGTTATATTGTAAGATTTCCGGAAGTGACAATTATGTTCAACGTGCGATAAAAGTCAAAGTGGATCCATAACTCGAAAGTCCATTATCGATGATATACGAGAGCAATTATTACATTTTCCGTCGAAATCAAGGCAAAATGTAGTAGAAATGAGATTTATGGTTATGAAATCTGCAGTCATCTAGATCATTTTGGTTTTAATTTCTACATAGCTTTTATTATTTAAAAAAAAACCATGAAAATAAATTACATTTACTACATTTTGCGTCATTAAATTTTGTGTATAGATAAACGCAAAATATAATGATTGAGCTTTTTACATTTTTCTTTATTACATTTTGCATGGCTTCTCGTCTTTTTTATGAAATGATACCGATCTTAAATTTGTCATGTAAACTTTGAGCTTTTCTGGCTTAGTGGTTCTTGAGAAGATCTTTCCCTATATTTTCAAATATAAAACTTTGATCCCCTATTGTGGCCCCACGCTATCCCTGGTGGCCATAGTTTAAACAAACTTGAATCTGCACTATGCCAGCATGCTGCAATGTAAATTGGAACTGGCCTAGTTCTTCATAAGAAGATTGATTATATATTGTTTAACGTTATGGAGACGTCAACATTACCGGTGAAGAGCTGCAAAATTGAGGTCTATGCTTGACGCTTATGGTCTTTGAGCAGGGAGGGATATTTGTTGTTATACACCTGCTGTGACATGGAACCTCGGTTTTTGCGGTCTCATCCGAAGGACCGCCCCATTTAGTCGCCCCTTACGACAAGCAAGGGGTACTGAGGATCTATTCTAACAACCCGGATCCCCAAGGGGCTCTTAAGAAGATATCTAAATGACCCCACCCAATTTTTGCATTTTGTTTTCATTATCTCCCCTTTGAGGGAAGCAAGACCCTTCATTTGAACAAACTTCCCTTCACTCAAGGGAAGGTTTTGATCAGTTTTGATCAGAAAAGCTCATTTGAGCTAAAAAGACAAAACAAAAATTATCTTTGGAAAAATATAACTGAGAAATAAATAACATAATATCAGCCAATAAGATCAACGTTTGAATCTCTCTCTCTCTCTCTCTCTCTCTCTCTCTCTCTCTCTCTCTCTCACACACACACACACACACACACACACATATCAATTCCACAGTTATTTATGCATGTAGAATTTATGTACATAATGATTTCCCGATTTTACAAATCTGCAAAACTTGGACCATAAAGCATAAGAATACACGCATAATACAGGGTAAAAAATCAACTTTGATACTTACCCTGAACGAAGACACCTGATCAGCACGGGCCATGTGTGATGCAGTCTGTACGAAGTGACGTGTTTATGAGTGGAGTTTATCGTTTTGTTTCATGGATTATGATAATAAAAGGAATTTTACTACTACTAGGGGTATTTTCGCCCAGTGTACACGTACATCTGCGGCCCGTTACAGATATTACGAGTTCATTCAGGTATATAGTCCTCTGCATTCGATGCTTTTCATGGCGAGCATGCATGGAATGTGCACAAGTTATGATAGTATAAATTCATGTATTTGCGTTTTGCTTGAAGTGAGTGTGAATAATGAATGGTATAATTTTATTCCCTTTGCTTATTTATTAATAGAATATCATTGTATTGTTTATTGTATAATTTTGACATGTTTACTGATCTATACGTATATGCATGTAAGAAAAGCTTGTTATTCTCAATATATTTATTCAAAACTGCTAGAATCTTTACTGATGTACGATATTTTTATTGTAATTTTTGAACACAGCATTGTGTTGTGAAACTTGATTTCACTTATTCTTGATACCCTTACATGACTATCGGAGATGTACGTGTTACTTGTCGAGACTATCCGCACAGGTAAATCGGAAACACTGATGTGAAGTGAAGCGTAGCAAACATTGTTCACTTATATACCAGGCAAACTCTGATACATATAACAATAGAACATTCATCGAATATGGCGGATGAGAAGAGAAAATGGCGGACTCCGAGAATTCTACTACATTTATCAATTCATGTCAGCTTCAAGGAGGAATAAGACCACTTGAGAAATCTGATTTCCTTTTAGTTCACCTGAGCTGAAAGCTCGCGTGAACTGTTCTTATCACCTTTTGTCTGACGTCAGTTTGTAAACTTTTCACATTTCATTTTTTTTTTTTTTACAATGGTTTATTTTCAGTATTTTACAATTACATACACATTAAACTAATACAATCATACACACATTCCTACATACATACAATCAATCATACAAAAATTATAATTGCATAAATATAATATAGCACAGGACATTTTTTTAAACTACGAATGTTGACAAAAATAATCAGCAAATTATTGAAACTAAAAGTAATCATATTATATACAGATATAGAGCTTTGGTTTTCCATCATTGATTATTATACACAAGATCATATGTCACCCATTTACTAAGTATTTTAGATTTACACTGAAATACATTTTCACAATATTAGGAGTTTGTAGTTCATAACTATTCTGTATTGAAAGTAAATTATTTTTGTATCTTTTGTGCATAATGCTGCATTCACAAAATAAAATCCCCAATCTTTTCCTGAAATTGGCTCACTTAGTAAAATTTCCCACTTATCCTTTTTTGATGTTGGGGCTATAAACTCCTTTCTCATTAAAATTTGATATAAAAATTTGATATTACATGTTGACATCATTTTTTGCACTACACACACTTTCACATTTGCATCATTTTCTTGAATTCTGTATGTACCATCTTTCAATGCAATGATATCTCTTTTGACCTTTGAAGGTATATTTGATATCACATGAAAATAGTCTAAAAAATTATTAGTACCAAGTGTTGCTTTTATTTCATTAAAACATTTAATATTTCCATTTTCAGACACCAGGTCCTCTAAATTTTTAACACCATTGTCAACCCATTTGGTATCAAATGCCCACTTTTTCACACTGCCAACATTTCTAATGTCTAAGCACAAATAATTTGATACCTGTTCAGGGCTTTTCTTAACTTTAACTAATGCTGTAAAAATATCTTTCCAAAAGTCATTCTTGATAGTAAAGACAAATTGAAGTTTTTCTTTTGATAAGTAGAAAACGAATTCTATATTTTTAAGATTAAAAATGCAACGTAACAAATGCTGCCAGGCACCTTCACTTTTAGTAAGGTACCTTTTCACCATTTTATTTTAATATATGAAATGAAAGAGGGTAAATAACCCATGTTTAGTCCTCCATTCTTATAATTACCCATGAGTGTATTTCTCTTCACCCTTTCTGTCTTATATCCCCAAATAAATTTAAAAAATATTCAGTTTATTTCATCAACAGTATTTTTGAAGGGTCAGGCAAAGCTGAGAATAAGTGTATCAGCATGGGTAGCGCTAAAGTTTTGATAACTGTATTTGCCTGATTGGTGTTAAATCCCTTTTTGTCCAAGATCCTGATAATATTTTAATTGAAACAATTTTGGATTGATAATTACATGGTATGATATCTTCAAGGTTACTGGTAAAATTTATTCCAAGAAGTTTAAAACAATTTTTACCCCAGCATATTTGTAAATCAAGACACAAAACTTCCTTTGAACCACTTCTTCTTCCAAGCCATACAGCTTGTGGTTTTAAAATATTCAGTTTCAGGCCAGAGACACTACCAAACTTGTTGAGGACACTCATTGATTCTCTTAAAGAGTTTTCACTTCCATCTAATAGTAGAAAGGAATCATCTGCATACTGCCCCAGTTTATTTTCTTCTCGAGCAATAGTTATACCCTTAATATTGACATTTTCTTTCAATGAAATTGCTAAGAACTCTACTGTAATGATAAAAAGATACGGAGCCAAAGGATCATCCTGTCTGCAACCTCTCTCAAGACTAAAAAAATCCAGATAGGTGACCATTATTTATCACACAGCTGGTACTAGTTGAATAAAATGTAAGAAACCACTTGATTAGCGAATCACCAAAATTGAATGAGTTCAGAGCCTTGACAATAAAATCCCATTCCAGAGAATCAAAAGCTTTTTCAAAATCTAGTAAAAGAAGCAATCCAAACTGTTTTTCTTCCTGTAGCTAGTTGATAAGGTCATATAGGAAACGAGTATTTTCACCAGTGAAGCGCCCCTTTATAAATCCCTTTTGTGTGTCACTTATTATGTCCTTCAGAACGTTTTTGATGCGGTTGGATATGGCACTAGAACCTATTTTGTAGTCTACATTAAGTAATGAGATAGGGCGCCAATTTTTCATATACCGTCTGTCTTTTTCCTCTTTTGAAATGCAAGTTATTATTCCTTGAGATTAAAAAGGAGACATTTGTTCTGTACGATAAGCTTCATTCAAAGAACGATAAATAAATACCCCTAAGTCCTTCCAAATTTTTTTTAATAAAATTCCGCAGTAAAGCCATCTGACCCAGGTGATTTTTGTTTTTCATAACTTTCAGTGCATCTGTACATTCTAATAGTTTCACAGTTCTCCTTTGCCTATCTGATAATTTAACATTGTGATTAAAAAATACCCTTTCATTAAGTAAAGTTTCATTGCTGAAGTTTTATTGTTTTTTGGGGTTTTTTTTGTTTTTTTTTGGGGGGGGGGGTTGTTTGTTTGTTTTTTTCTGTTGTTTTTTTTGTATAAGTTCTTTTAATATTTGGTCTTGATTTGTAATATGTTTTCCATAAAAATCAATGAGTTCTGATATTGTTTTATTTGTGAATTTTCTTTTTTCTAATTTCAAAAGTAATCTGTGTTTCTTTCTCCCTTTTCATACCATGTGGCTTTTCACCTTAACATTAGACTCTCAATATATTTTTTACTTGAATTTTGAAGGGATTGGTTTTTTTTTCTTCAAGGAGTTTTATATCCTCCATATTTCCTGATACCAGTCACCGCACATAATAATTGACATATTTTCGAGATTGACAACTTTAGTCTGTATTTTTTGAAAAAATTCTGGAGCATCTGTATTCGGTCCATATAGGTTGACTAAAGTAAATCTTACCTTATTTGCAGTAATATCTAATAAAATATATCTACCCATGGGATCTTTTTGTATAGAGTGAATTTCAAATTCAAAATTATTTTTGAACAGTATTGCAACTCCAGCAGAGCTACTGGTATAACTACCGAAAACAGATTTAAACCCCCATTCAGACTCCCATAACTTTTCAATTTCCTGTGTACTATGAGTTTCTTGAAAGCAAATAATAGACACATTTTTGTTTCTAACCCAATTAAAAACATCTCTCCGTTTCTGATTGCTTGATGAAAAACCCCTAACATTCATACTCAATGTATTTAACCTTTCTGTCTTTGACATATGAAAATTTTCTTTAATCAGTAAACTGTCAGTGCTATAAATCTTATGCATATTCATGAGATGTTGACATAAAGATACACACACATACACAAGCAGACAAAAACTCTCTCTTACACATACACTATGAGATTGACATGTTACATTCACATATATATTGCTAGGCATACCTTAAAGGCCTTACAGGCAAATGTCACACTTGTCTCTAGCTACTCCTGTCTGATCTGGTCATTTCATTCGGAGATCACTTTTTCACTAATGAATTTTTTGGTCAATGTCATCAGTCACATCTAATTTATGGCATTTCCCACTTTTGTCCATGGCGAATATGTACCCATTAAAGTAACATGCACTATCTATCACCTGTGCTTTTTCTTCTGCTCGTAGCTTTTTCAGTAATTGCGCATTCATAATGGTGATGTGGTCAACCATGGTAAAACTGCTCTTCAACTTTTCCCTCTTTGTGATGACTACAACTTTTCACATTTCCAACTTTCAATCAAGAGAGGTTGATTCTTCAAGTTTCTTCAAATTAAGGCTCATGTCCCCTTCAAAAAGGAGATAATCACAAAAAGGAAAACTATGGTGGGGTCATTCAAAACTCTTCTCAAAATCCACTGGGCTAGAAAAATTTTAATTTACATCAAAGTTTCTTGGCACTCAACTTTGTTCAACTCATGGTCCTCGGGGGTATGGTAAACCAACAACAGGGGATCAAATTTCTATATGCAGATTTATAAGAAAAATTTTCTCATCATTAACAAGAGGCCCAGAAAAGTTGAAATTTACATGAAGGCTTCCAGGCATAGAGTAGATTTAAGTTTGTTCAAATCATGATTCCATGGGGTAGGGTTAGGCCGCAATAAGAGATCAATGTTTTATATGCTGATATATAGGGAAAATCGTTAAGATATCTCTTGAACTATTTAAGCTGGGGCTTTCATATTTTGAATATACATTCTGTACAACAAGATCTTTCATGTGACACAATGCTGTGTGATTCTGTGACCTTGAACTGGAAGTTTGACTTACTTATATTAAAAATCTGACCTATTCAATATCTCCTGAACTCTTTAACGTAGATCTTTCATATTTTGTATTTATATTTCTTATAGCAAGGCCTTTCATATCATATTGTGGCTTGTGGCTTTGTGACCTTTAACTCAAAGTTTTGCCTACTTTTAACAAAATGTAGCCCATTAAATATCGGACGTGTTTTAGGTAGGTGTCACAACCTGTGATAATGGCATGGAAATTAACCCCTCGCTGCAAACCGAACTTTGAAGAAAGACAAAGAGTATATGTGAAAATAACTTTGCCGTGCTCACCAATTTCGGAAATAATATCTGCACACATACGCATTCACATGCACATATACAACACACACACACACACACACACACACACACACACACACACACACACACACACACACACACACACACACACACACACACACACACACACACATATATATATATATATATATATATATATATACAGACAATACACGTGTACCCGACCAAAGCTAAATGTTTAGTTATGTAGTCTTATATAAGTAAACCAACAGACTTGTGTCTCTTGAATGTGAAATAGATCACTCAAGATGGCAAAATAAAATGCGTTGACCCAAAGAGTTACCGTACTTTACACAAATACAATAATTTGTTGTCTTCGTTCGCGTTGTGACACTTTGTCCATAACTCACTCAACGTCTCTGTAGCCGTCAACGTATTATGCATTTAGGTTGTTCTTCAACGCTGTCCACCACATACCACAGAACGCCATAATATATAAGCAGCGAGCACCTGCTCGAGCCATACAATACACACAGCTAGACAGTAACAATCGGGGTTTTCACGTATTCACTACATACATGGAAAAAACTTTAATATATCGGGCATATTGTGTAATACAAACAAATCTGGCTGAAAAAATGACATAATTTCTCTAACTTAAGCAAAAATAAACAGTTCACACTGACCGCTGTCCATTGTTTATTGTTTATTGTTTTCACACACACTCAACAATTTTTCAGTTATCTTGTGGCGTCCAGTTTTTATTGGTGGAGGAGTGAACCCAGATACAATGTATCCGGGAAGAGACCACCGACCTTCCGAAAGTAAACTGGAAAACTTTCTCACATATATCGGCACGAGCGAGATTCGAACCCGCGCCGACAAGAGGTGAGAGGCCTTGTGATTTTGAGCATGATGTTCAAACCACTCGGCCCCCGACCGCTGTCGAAATGCTCAAAATTGCTAGGGAACACCATAACTATGATAATAAAGTAAAACTCATATTTTGTACAAAGATTATTTATGACAAAATCTTGTGGCACAATGTTGTTTGATCTTGAAGTTTGACCTAAGAAACCTGACCTGTTTAATATCCCCTAAACTATTCAAGATAGAAATTTCGTATTTTGTATAAAGATGTGGCAAATCCCTGTTATTCCATTAAGTTTGATCTTGTGACCATGACCTTGAAGGTTGACCTACTTTTTGAAAATTCGACCTATTCAATATCTCCTGACCTATGATAGATCTTTCATATTTTGTATATAGATTTTTCACAGAAAAACCTTTCATTTCATACTATTGCCTTTGAGCTTGTGACCTTAAATTTTGACCTATCTATAGGAAAATGCAACTTATTAAATATCTTTGGAACTATTCAAGCTAGGGATCTAACATGTTATATATAGTTTCTTTATGACAAAACCTTGTGGTACAATCGTGTTTGATCTTGTGACCTTCGCCTACTTTTTTAAAACCTGACCTAAACAATATCTCATGAACTATTGAAGGTAGAGCTTTCATATTTTGTACATAAATTCCATATGACAAGATCTTGTTATACCATGGTGTTTGACCTTGTGACCTTGACCTTGGAGTCCAACTTACTTTTTAACTTCATCTACTCAATATCTCCAGACCTATTATAATAGAGCATTGATATTTCGTGTATATATATATATATATATATATATATATATATATATATATATATATATTTCTTATGGCATCATCTTTCATTTCATACCATGATTTAAGACCTTGTGGTCTTGGTCATAACCAGAACAGCAAGGGCATGTTAGTAATATTAGTGTTGAGGCATATCCGCGTTATGTGAATTCATTTTCAGTTATTTTGAGATCCTATGGAGTCAGAAATTTTATGGGAATAAAAATTGATAAAAAAATCCCAACAGCTGAACAATGATGATTCATTCGGGTGAGTGATGTGGCCCATGGGCTTCTTGTCAGCATAAGTAGTTCACGTTCCATCGCCAAGCGCCCGGCATTAAAAGTGAAAATCGCAGGTCTCTCGGATATGGCCTTGAGGTCCTGTGTTGCGGTTATCGTTTATATGACTATGAACCCTCACCGCTACTACACTGAGCGTCATGCGTAGGTCAAACTTTGTGGCAAATGACCTAAATCTCTACTTAAGTGAAAAGCAGCTAAAGCTGATGAAGTCTCCACAAAAAAATTTGTGGCCTTCTGATTACAAGGTCCTCAGACCGTGAAGGTCCACGAAACTGTTGCTACACATGTAGATTTCATTAACCCCTCAATTTTCTTGTTTGTTAATTGTCTTAACTTGAAATGTCCCACGTTTTAATAAATTTGAATTCCCTTCATCAAGTAATGTTATGTGTGATTGACATAGGTCAAAAGGCGAAAATAGGTAAAGTTTACAAGTTATACAAAGGCATAGAATGACGGACAAACAGTTCAGAAACCTGATTTGACATTCTCGTTCCGATGAGCTAAAGTGGAGCAAACACCATTCGCGTGACCTATTTCCTCCAGCACGCTGTTGTTACCTATAAACATATACATATATGCTTATTTTGTCTTATATTTTACTAGACGTATACACGATTGTTGTACATGAAATAATATTTAGTCCAGACAAGGCCATGGGAAGTCAACTGTTACATTCTCTGGAGCTAAAAAAATATCATTACATATATGAGCGAAGAAACCAACGTGAGGAATTTCTTTTTCCACGTGTGCTGCGTGCTATAGAAGTATATATTGACAATTCCAATGATGTTTTTTCCTTTTACATTGTAATGATAGTCATTTCCTCATGAACGCGCTGCTTGTGAACAATGCGCTATGAATCTTGATATATATTGTACGTGTAATTTAACGAATGAGAATTCCAACAAAAATAAAAGTAGAATGTCGTGAAATGGCATTTGTATACGCATGACTTTATTAAGTGAATTTTGTAAATTACCACTAAGTTTATTATTCGTGTTACTGTTTCATGTAACAATTTCACGGTCAGTAGTAATTGTTGATTTTATTTTTACCACCATACATAAACTTACCCAGAATAATTTCTTTTAGTAGAGTTACAAGATGTTGAAGTAAGCTTGTTTCATCCCCTACTGTGGCTTTACCCCCAGGGGACGATGATTTTAACAAACTTGAATCTGAAGAAAGCTTCTATGTAAATTAGAACTTTACTGGCCTTGTGTTCTTAAGAAGATGAAAATGTGAAAAGTTTACGCCAACGACGACAACACCGACGACAAACAACGGAAAATTTTAATTAGAAAATCTCACTTGAGCTAAAATCACCACAGAGTTTTCCATGTCTGCTTCACATTTGGAAATTTTATTGAACAATGATGTTAACGGCAAACTAACAACTCAATTTTATGACAGAAGGGATAATTTCAGCTTCTCCGTCGTCAACTTCCCATATTTATGTAGCAATATTTCATTATCACCTGCATATGGTTTTTATGTCTCTCAACTGATTCGATACGCAAGAGTATCTTCTTCGGATTATCAACAATTTTTAAATCGGGAAAAGCTACTGATAAATAAGTTAATGTCACAGGGATTTCAACAGTCTCGTTTGAAGTTAGTATTTCTCAAAGTCTATAGTCGTTACAATGATCTCGTTTGCAAATACAAACTGTCGTTAGGTCGATTGCTTATTGCTTTCTGGCGTGTTTTATACCAACTGATGGGTTGTTCTTTGCGTCATGTTGTGATGTCCACAGATATCCTTTTCAATTTTGGGAATAGGAAGAAGCCGCTTGGAGCTAGGTCAGGCGAATAGGCAAGATGTAGTATTAATTCATACCCGTTTCGTTCTACAGCATCCATTGCAACTTTGCAAGTGTGTACTTTAGTGGTGTCCTATTGCAACAAAACACCTTTAGAGAGTTTACCTCATCGTTTTTCACTGGTGGCGGTTCTCAGTTGGTCTAGTAAGACTGCATAGTACAATCCAGTTATTGTATTTCTCTTGGGTAAAAACTCCTTTTGCGTCCCAAATTACTGTGGCCATAACCTTGCCAACAGATGGTGGTTGCGTCTTGAACTTCTTTGGCCTCGGGGACCCCGGCCCTACCCACGACCCTGAGCTTTATTTTCTGACCCATCATAATGAACTCAAGTCTCACCTACAGTCACCAGACGCAAAAGAAAACCATCTTTTGACCTGACCTAATAGGCTTAAACAACGCGCTACATACTGATGCTCTGGTTGTCATTTGCTCATCGCTAAGGGATTGGGGACCCAACGGGCTGTTAGTTTCTGCATACCTAAACAATCATGTAAGACTGTTGAAACGCTACCATGTTTAATGCTTAATGTCTGTGCTATTTCTTCCACCTGAATTCGCCTATCAGAGCATACCAGATCCCGAAATTTGTTACACATTTCTTCGTCGGTGGCATTCAGTGGGCGTCCAGACCTAGCTTCGTCTTCTAAAGACGTTCTGCCGCGTTTGAATTCCCCTACCCAGATTATAACCTGAGCATAAGGTGCACGTGGTGTAGAAGACCCATAAACATCGGCTAACTTGCACGGTGTATTCCCTTGCCTGTTTTACCTTTCAAATACAAGTACCGAATTGTAGCACGGTACTCAACTTTAGATGAAAAGCATGTCTTTGCATCACTAGCCATGTTTGACATGCAATGTCTTATTAAAGAATGACATGATACGTGTACAATTTTGTACCCTGGTATAAAACATGTATTGAAACAAGGCATGAAAATTGTAACCGTCTCGGTCTATGGGAAATGGGATAGGATGGATACTAATTGACTCGCCCTCGTAGTATATCGGGTAGTTTTTCAAAATTTTAAAACATTGTGTAGGGATCTACCCACGCATTTTAGTGATCAACAAAATGGAAAACGATTCCAATTTCTAGAAAATTAATAAACATTTACGGAAATGTGATTAAAAACACGTCTACATGAAATTGTAACGCGTGATGATCCTTCGTTACATTTTCATTAACCCGAGAGAAAACTGTGATATAAGATATGGCTTATTAAACAAAGTAAACGGAGTACCATTGTCAAACGTGGAAAGGCAACAAAGAAGGTTTTGTGTGCGATTTTCTTTGATTCTAACAGAATAGTCGCTCACATTCCTATCAGAAAGGGCTAATGTGTAAAACTTGTCTGAGGTACAAAAATATTACAACAACAGAAAACTGCAGTCGGGAACTATTACACGGTAGTACTCCTGCACACACTGCCAAGTACACACAAGACTGCGTGAAAATGAAATTCGACGTATTGGACTTGGAAAAAGCGTTTAGGGATTTTGATAAATCTTTCGATCATTTGCATGGTGACAGCTCTATTATTCATAGGTACCGATTATAAAGGCCACTCATCCATGACTTATGAATGTTTCATTGCAGGTCATGGTTGAATTGTGGCTTTATGCAAATGTCAGTTTCCAAGCAGTTGTTGGTGATGTGCATAATATTTCAAGACCAATTGTCTCCAGAATATTAAAAGACGTGACTCGGTGTCTTATTGATGTGAAAAATACACACATTCTCACTTCTAATGATTCACATAAATTGGCCAAACCATGCATGGATTTTATTTAATTGCAAATATGCGTAATACATCCTGCATGCATGTACCAGGAACATGGAATTGTTGCAGCGATCATTACCTGTTATTTTATGTGCAAATAAAGATATATTAGGTGACTGCCCCCAGCTATTTTTTATATTGGTTTGAATGAGAAGAATGTAAGCTTTGAAGTTATAAATTGACCCTTGTAGCATAGTATATACCTCCCTCCTTGATTTTGAAAGTTTAAAAAATCGAAACCTTGGAAAATTCTTCAGGCAGTTTTAACTGATGAAGACGTTAGACTCTCTCTCTCTCTCTCTCTCTCTCTCTCTCTCTCTCTCTCTCCAGCGATTCAGGAATTTGAAAAAAGGATAAAAAAAAATCATAATTTAGTCAAGTAAACTTCACTGTACTAATCACTCCTCCGACCCTTGCTCCCCTCCCCACATTTTAGTACCTGTAAACGGAAAGGACAAACTTTTGTGAATGAAAAAGAGTAGTGTTGGTAAAATCCACGGATGATTTCGCGCGCTTTCTACGATTCATCTCAAGCACAACACTATGAAATTTAGTATTTCTAAGATTCATTAAGTATGATGATATTATTTAATAAATTGGCATGCTTTATAAAAAGTTTATACCAAATGAAAACTTACGTTTTACTTAATGTTAGGAATTTCATTCAAAGTAGAAAAACTTTTTAGTAGACGTTTTCTTGATTTACAACAGTCCGAAGTCAGCTTTGATTTACATGCCCGAGTTTGTCTTAGAATCATCCCCAAATTTTGCTAAGATATTTCTTTGGAACATTCTTAAGACGGTTCTTCGGAAAGTTTCGTAAACATTCCGGCTGAATTATAAATTTGTGAAACAATATTCACTGGCAAAAAAACACAACTATTATATCTATGTTATTAGCTTAGTATTAAAGAAACATTTCAAAACAAAAAGGATAAAACATAACAGTTCACTGGTGACGTACAAAATAAAGGATTCTTTACAGCCAAAAATATGATCAATCCCAGCAAATGTGAAAATTATAATTTGTTTAAAATTTTGAATTTAAATGTTCGAATTGAACATATTTTATTGCCATTATAGACAAAAGGATTGGACACAAGTTCTTAAAACTTAGAACGCCCTCTCCTAAATGTTATAATCCAATACGTAAAATTCCAAGATTTAAAACAAATCGAATCTGGAGGTGATCTAGAGTATGGAAAATGTCATTTGTGTAATTCTGATATAGTCGACGAATTTCATTACTTCTCGTCACAAATATCTGAAATAATATCAAAAAGTGTACTTAATGCTAAACTTTCATGAAAGACCAAATGTTTTAACTTCAATTTGCTATCAAACTTGTCTACATTTATCAAAATAATAAATAAGGTGGTCAAATCTCCAGATCAATTAGCAAATTATATACATTCATTATTGTGTATGTACCGCAATCCGCATATACATCAATCGCCTGTGATTATTTATATCTTTCTCGAGGCCACGTTTATTCGTTGAAGATAAATAATTGAACTGAAAAGCAAAGAAAGATGGTGTTTTTCGATTTTTGTTTGAGCTATTTTCTTCTTAATTACTTATAAACTTACTAAATTTTTGTTTCCTTGCAGTTTGCGTGGTTGCATGACAGCTGGTAATCATCCTTTAGGTTATGCATGAATACAGCGATAGGCATTTGTACCCTTCGCTGTGTACAGCATGAAAACATTGATGTTTCCATCAATTGTCACCCGGAGAAATTAAAGTGTCAACTTTTCTGTCAACAGGAATATTCATTGAAATAACTAAAGGCCCATCGCCAGATATACATAACCTTGAAGTACACAACATGAGAATACCTCAGTACTAATATGACTAACATTACCTTGCTTTCTGAGAAAGATTTTTCCTGTATACTTGCATTAATTTGAATTTGATCATTCTAACCACAGGTTTAATACATGTAACTTTAATCTTTTAAAAAACAAATCCATGCAATTTAGGAACGTTTACATTTTGATATGATTGAATTTGGTTGTTCTCTTGGAAAGAATTTGTTTTAATTGATTTTTGTATATTCCCATTTAAAAATTCGATCTCATATAAATAGTCCCACACTACCCCCCCCCCCCCGGGGGGACCCTGAATTAAATAAAATTGAATTTGTATCCCATTTAAAACCTTGATCCCCTATTATGGTCCCACCCTACTTGATTTGAACAGACTTGAATCTACACGATGGCGGAAAGCTTTCATTTAACTTTCCACTTTTGTGGGCCTGTGTTTCTTGATAAGACTTTTTGAAGACCCCACCGTAGTTTTTTTTTTCTTTTCTTGATTATTACCCCCTTTGAATGAAGTATGATCCTTTATTTGGTAAAATCTGAATCCTCTTTACCCAAGGATAATTTTTGTCAAGTGTGGTTCAAATTGGCTCAATGGTTCTGCATGGAGAAGATGAAATGTGAAAAGTTTACAGACAGACGGACGGATGCCATAAAAATTGGATCAGAAAATGCTCTCCTGAGCTAAAACACTACCCCTTAAGTTGAATATTTTGTGAAAATATTTGTTAAATACCCAGACATTGAACATTTCAAAAATACACGGAAGGGGGTTGGAGTAGGGGTTGAAGTCCTGAAACCAAAATGCTAATTTTGTGATACGACCATTTCTCTAAGGCTAGACAAAATGTACAATTTGCCAAATATTTTTCTTCTTTTGCCGTTCATTCTTTCAATTTTGCAAGTTTAAAAATATATACTGAACGTAATACCTCCAATTTTGGGACTTCAAATAAACAAAATAATTCCATTTCAGTTCTTTATGATGTATTGCAAATGTCTTAAAAAGGAACTTTGCAAGCATGTCATGCATATTTGAAAGATTGTGTTCTGCATTATACTTGTATACAGCGTAGCTATTGTATCGATGAATTATATTCATCAAGATTCATATGCGCATTATTAACAACTATAAATCATTATTGAGGAATGCCTATCATTAAAATTCGTATAAACATATCAAAAGTTTTCTGGGATAACTATGTAGTTTTTTAACACCATGAATTTCTTAACTCTCTTTTAAAGTATTTGCATTCATGAAATTCAATTTTTTTTACTACATCAGATGGAAGGACTTGTTTAATTTACTGCATGTTCACTCTAGTGTACAGATATTGACGAGATATTCAAAATGTGTGTTGAATTTTACCCAGGAAAAAATGTTCAAAAAGCCTTTGTTAATTGATGAATAAATGATTAACTAGCACTGAATGGTACACGTAATTATTTTTATCGATTCATTGGATAGGGTTTGTAGATCATCTTTCTGGACCCCCCCCCCTCCCCTTTTTTTTCAAAATCTCTGGATCCGCCTCTGAAATATATTAATATTGGTATCATTTTGTCTTTAAAATGACTTAGAGATTGCTCATGCAAAGCAAACTTTAAAAAGGAAAGTTGTTTGATATACATATTAAAGATACAAATAGCAAAAATGCAATTAGCTATTTTACATATTCCATGGATGAGTTAGTTTTTGGGGTTTTTTTCAGATTGCGTTAGCGATGAACGCTGCTTAATGGTAATATATTATCTAAAATGTGAACAGTAACCTTAATCTGCCAGAATGAACTACAGTAAAGGAACGACTGCAGGGAAAAATAAGATTCGATATAAAAACTTCAAGGTTTCTAAATAGTTTGCATTACATACATCAGTATTTATTGCATTTAATTCATAGATGGTATACAAGAAGTTGAGGTGGAATTTAATGCTTGTGTCAATACTTTGCCAATCGTAACTAATCGGCCAATTCCGCAATTCGTCGTTACAATTGGTTTTTGCCGCCAAATGCCTTCGGCACGTGTAAAAGGATTCCGCGTAAAAAATATTTAGATGTTGTAAACAAAACGAAAATCAAAATACAGTAAATAGCTGTAATATTTAATGGATTAATACCTTAAATAAAACAGCTTATTTATTCAAATAATAACAAACTGTATGATAAAGCGATAAATTGCGACATATATGCTCTATCGTATTTCGAAAAAAAAAAAACCAAAAAAAAAAACAGGGACACGGATACATATTATTTCCTTATGAGCTCCTCAAATACCTTATATCATTACCCTTGACTTAAGATGATATACATATATAAAATGCACTCATTTTCTGAACAAGGGATATATGTGAGAAAGTTTGCCAGTTTACTTTCGGAAGGTCGGTGGTCTCTTCCCAGGTACATTGTATCTGGGTTCTCTCCTCCACCAATAAAAACTGGACGCCACCAGATTACTGAAAAATTGGTGAGTGTGGCAGAAAACAGCAATCAATCAATCAACTGAACAAGGAGCACCGGAGTTATATTTCTAGAAATAGCTTGAATACTCAATTATGACTTTTAACACTCGTGATTACTTCTCCCGTAGAATTACTCCATCACAATCTCGCAAACTCGTATATTTAGAGTAGACCGGTTTTCCGGGTAAAAAAAAAGAAAGAAAAAAAAAAAAAAAAGTTTTGCGTCTCACCGTACGAATTAGTTAAACAAAGGATTACCATTAAGCAAATTGGAAACTAAGTATCGATCGACTAGTGAACCACAGTGCACTTAAATATTACATGTACATAATACAATTGTTTGACCATTCTGTATACCATGAATTTTACTACAGATTACTACGTTTATTTAAGATATCCGATCCATAAAAGCATACATTTTAACAAAAAGTCAAAATCTGTAGCACTGAATCTTTTATGAAAACAAAATGCTTAATCTTTACTAAGACAAAGATGGATGGGAGAATATATGATGCCCAGATCTATTTATAATAAATTATTCTTTTCAGAGTTATCTCCCCTTGCAAAACATCTTTAAAAAATGAAATATTTTCAAAATTTTCATGGTGACCTTTATTTTTCTTTGCTTATTTTGAAAGACCATGGTAATAAGAATCTTTTCACCATGAGCTTTCTTTTGAAAGTATATTCTGGTTGACTTTATTTATCAGAAATGTATTTTTTCTCATAGGGATTAAAGTTATAACAGACATTTCTTACATGTCTTGTCGATTTTGAAAAATCTTTTGGTGAATCACTGTGTATGTTAATTATCATTCACTTGATACCAAGTTTCGTATTAGATAACAATTCTTGTAAAAAAAATGAAAATCAGGGGTTTTGTGGGCTAATGGCAGATCAGTTTACAACGGATGCTTACTCCTCATAGGTGCATGGCTCCATTTCTGGTGTTTCCAGGGGTCCGAGTTTGTTTGACCTACTCTCAATTTTGCATTCTTTATGAGATTGATTATTGTTCGTTATCTTCACCTTTTCATACTACAGAAAATCTCTCTCTCTCTCTCT
Source organism: Ostrea denselamellosa (assembly GCA_024699665.1). Lineage (NCBI taxonomy): Eukaryota > Metazoa > Mollusca > Bivalvia > Ostreida > Ostreidae > Ostrea > Ostrea denselamellosa. Next base: position 1,576,624 of record JAMZEH010000072.1, read on the forward strand.
CTCTCTCTCTCTCTATATATATATATATATATATATCTTTTTCACATGAAATAGTAAACATAACAAAACTGCAGTGATTTAACCTAAAGCATATGTTTCTTTCACTGCCGAAAACCAAACAGCAAATTAAACAGACGTTATTTAGTATAGTTATAAAGATAATAAAACTTAAAAATGAAAACGCATCGACAATTCTTGATTTATTAGTCAGATTAAAACAAAATACAAGTTTTTACAAAATTATTTCAATCCCTCGGGAAAATATTGTTTTTCATTCTTGAACGAGTTGTAATTTTCCTTATATATGTTAAAAAACCCTCACATTTGGTTGACGTGATAACCTCACAAATTTCAAAGGCATGATGTTTGTACCCTTTACAGAAAGTGTCATTCAAATTTGTAACATTTCATTTCCCATCTCTCCCGTATTGTTTTATATCTGTAGAGAATGGCTCGTGATGCTTCTTCACCAATGACAAACTCAGCCTTGTTCTAGGGTCTGGTCTCCTGAACCAGGAGCCAAGAATTTCACACTGGATAGAGGCCTCCATGTTCAATATTACGAAGTTTATCACTAATACTATTATCAGGAGCATAGCAGAGAAAGAGGGTCACGGTCTGCAAGTTTTTTTTTAGATTTAGTCCCCTGACTCCGGAGTTCACGAAAATCACAATTTCTTTAACATTCCAGGCTCCATGGTTTTACAAGTGAACTATGGAACACAGCAAACTGTCAAAATTGCATATACAGTTTTATAGAGGCAAATGTGGAACATGATGACATACATGTACTTGTCTCGTGGTTATACAATTTGCATTTTGGAAAGAACAAAGCAATCTGTCACTAAATTGACTCTTGCTTAAAATAACAATAAAGCACTCAGAAGTAACGTAGAAGCATTTTTTCATGCATCATTTTAGGACCTGGTTGGCTTGCTAACATACATGTAGACAATATCATGCTCCATAAATCCTGCTAGTTTTAAAATTGTCATAATAAATATTTATAGAGTCAATCTGCTTTTCTCGGAGCCAGATATGTGGTCTCTTGGTGTGCAAAAACTCAATCGCTTCCTGGGGTTTCCAGTTGTTAACCTACAAAAGTCATAAATAAGCACATCAGCATTAAATTGAATATCATAATTTATAATCTCCTTACCAAGGGAATAGGATAAACTTCTTTTGAAATCGTACGCTTCGGAAACTTCTACCATAGTCGCAACAAACTGCGTCATAAAAGGCTTGGTATAAAGTCGTACATAGGTTTTTATTGTGTCTTTTCGAGCCATTTGGTTAATTGCTGTTTGGCGAAGATGACATGCCTTCAAAATTTGCTAATCAGCTGAAGTATCAATGAAATTATTGTAAAACAAAGTTACAGGTAACCTTTAGAAATATTAATTAACAAATTTATAATAACAACGACAGTGTCGTGTGGCAGAGATATAAGCTGCAAAAATGAATATATAGTATATTTAGGATTACAAAAGAAAATCAGCTGCTTAACAATCGAAGACATCAACTCTACCCCAAGTATATGTATACACTATAAAAGATCTCCAGTTACGGCGTCTGCCAGCAACAGTATGCACGGGAAACAATTGACCTCAACGAAGGGGTCAATAACCACCGGTCTTCTGTCAAAAATCAGATTGGTGGACATAAGAATAGTATACGACCCAAGTTGGTTTGATACGGAGAGAAGGGAAAAACTCAAGATCTGGATGCACAAACTGAAGTCAGCCGATCCTTGAGGTATCAACAAACCTACTCACTTCATCAGAATGCATATAAGCTAAACATTTACCAGAACCCTAGGACCCGAATGCTAAGAATTTTCTGAAGTACATACTTAAATTTCTTTAAGACATCATTAGCTACGTAAGATACTTAAGTTTCGTAGCATGAAACTTTTAAGCAACAGTTAAGTCACTTTTGTAAAGCATATAGTAACCTACTTAAAAGTACACCGTTGCTATGTCCATAAAGTCACTTTTGCTTTCCTTATAATGTAAACAACGGTATGTGTGAATTGCAAGTGATGGAGAAATAGATAAATTGTTGAAAAATTGAAGAAATTCGATTAAAGGATTCAAAGGTGACTGGTTTCTTTTTTCTTAAATCGAATTGGACGGCTGATGAACGTTTACATTTCAGTCGCCTGGTGCTGGTGGAGGGAAAAAAGGTTCTCCGTGTCAAATTTGCAAATATATATATATATATATAGACACTTAATGACCTTTGTGTTATAATATAAACATCAGTTAATATAAATCTGAGGCAATGACACTCTTGTGAACAGAAGCTTTGTCCTGATGGAACATACCTTTACCTAGTTTTCCACTTTGTCGCGTGCTAATCTGAACCTTTAGAGGTAGATCCTGCTAACTTTCTTCAGAGGTTTGTTACTATGGATGAAACGTGGGTCCATCATTTCACCCCAGAGACAAAACGACAATATAAACAATGGAAGCACCCTGGTTCACCCACGCCAAGGAAGATGAAGACTGATCCATCAGCTGGAAAGGTTATGGCCTCGGTTTTCTGAGATGCTAATGGTATTCTGATGGTAGATTATCTCCAAAAGAGACAACAACCAATGGTACATACTATGCACCACTTCTGACACAGTTACGGGAAAATATTAAACTCAATCGCCGCGGAAAACTCAGTAAAGGTGTGTTGTTCCACCAGGACAATATCCCTGTTCACAAGTGTGTCATTGCCATGGTTACCATTAACAATTGTGGCTTTAAATTGATTGAGCATCCGCCGTATTCGCTTGATTTCGCTCCATCAGACTTTCGTCTATTTCCAAAATTGAAAATGGCCATTTCCATTTCAGTCAGATGATGACCTCATACAAGTGGGGGACTTTCTGAACGGTCAAGAAAAGGACTTCTTTAAAAGTGGAACTGAGGCCCTTAAATATCGCTAGCAAAATTGTATAAATAGTGAAGAGGATTATGTTTAAAAATAATACAATATGTCCGCCAAAATTAAAACCCTTACATATGACGCTCACAACATATCAATCAGCCCTCGCACATACGTACTGTACATTTGATTTTTTTTTTTTTACACATCCTTACGCAATTAAAATTGTCATTATCTGAAAAGTCCAAAATTATAACCACTGCATAACAACAATTTGCCAGTTCATAATATCTAAAAGTTATCATAACTTGTACATGCGCAGCACACTGCGATTTCTGGTAGTTGAACTTGAAGGCATGATATCATTTCTAATCACACCAGTAATAAAATTCAATACCGTCTTGTGTGAATCTAAATCTGGCCTGTAATTCAGTGGCGGCCAGTACTGACGGTGGATCCAATCGAGGTACTGACGGTGGATCCAATCGAGGTACTGAAGGTGGATCCAATCGAGGTTTAAAAGTCCTCATCTTATAATTTGAATGTTAGTCATAATGAAACAAGTTCTTCAGCAATATATTTAAGTACTTATGATAAGTAAAGACCATGCTTAACCTTAAGTATATACACTAAGCGTATACTTATGAGTTATGAAGTTTTATGCAACCTGCTAAGCAATATGCCAAGTAAATTTCAAACCTGCTAAGCAGGAATTTATACTTAAAAGTCCTGTTGCAAACCAGTCTCTTCAGAAGGAATTAATCTGAAATTAAGTATATCCCTAAGGACTTAAGAATATTTATGCATAAAAATTTTAATGCAAGAATTTTCTTAAATATATGCATAATTTTTCTTCGTGTGTGAATCCAACTCTTGCTATAATTCAGCAGTTGTCAGTGATAATACTAGATCCAGTCGAAGTTTAAACGTCCTTTTCTTTCTTGCAATTTGCATGTCAGTCATATTGAAATAAGAACTTAAGACAAGCAAAGACCACGCTTAAATTTATACTAAGTATATTCTTAAGAGTTTTAAAAGAAGTTTTTATGCAAAATGCTAAGTAAAATATCAACTTTTTAAGCTGGAAACTCACGGTGGGTGTATCCATTCAACAGAGGATGCTTACCCCTCCTAGGCACCAGATTCCACTCCTACTATGTCCATGGATCCATGTTTTTTTTCTCAATTTTGTATCTTTTATAGGATTTATGAGACTGATCACTGTTCGTTATCTTCACTTGTTCATGCTTAAGAATTTTTAAGCATTAGAATCTGGACTAGACTGATTGTCTTTATAACTACAGTCATACTGCTCATTTTGCTTCTGAATTTCATGCCACATGCAGTTTACTATAGTAATTTTACCTGTATGTATTGCGTGGTACAAATACCCACTAAAATATATATTCCTATATCATTACAGTTACTGTGAAGGTAGACATTGAAAATGAATAAAAGAAAGGGGAAAAAAGAGAGAAAAAAGAAACTAAACCTAGATGACAAAATACTAACACAAAATCTCATTTGAACATCGACTCAGCCGAAATGAAACTCTCGCGATCATTTAAAAAGTTTAATGAATTGACATTATAATAATAATTAATATTCATTAATTAGGTCTTTCAAAAGTTATCTACAGGTATCAGATGCATGTTCTTAAATGTTTCTTAAAAGTGCATCATTATAAGTATCTTAGTGCGTGCGTCCCATGTTTTAGGTAACTGTGAGCTAGTAAATTAAATCTTGAGGAAAAAACAACAACTAAGAGCTATTAAGGATTCATTACATGAAAATAAGAAAATAAATCACTTTAGAGCATCGTGGAGATACGTACTCTCTCTCTCTCTTTCTTTCTTTCTCTCTCTCTCTCTCTCTCTCTCTCTCTCTATATATATATATATATATAACTTCCATATTCCGCGGCCTTCTTTTCTGTTTGGCAATACACATATTTAAATACATAACCTATATAAATATTATGGATGAAATTAGTCGACTGACAGTTGAGTTTCAATTTAACTCTCACTGAAAGAGGAGGTCCACGTGACTATCGCTCACCTGAGCAGTAGAAGTTTTGAGTGAAAAACTTTGAACCCAAGAGTAGTATCAACTTTGTAACAAGATCATGGTATTAAGAAACTTGAATATCAAATGCACAATTTTGGCTTTTGAAAAGGCGATTTCCCCTTTATCTTCCACAACTAAATGTTAATCCCTACTATAACCCTCCTATAATCATATTTCTATATAAAACTGGCCCGCCCAGGTGTATGATTTATGACCACAATTCCGCAAGGTTCATGAATCTCTCTGTCTTCTGACAACGTTCCCCAACATTCTTGTTTACCGCCAATGTTCTCTAAATTCTACGTTTGCCGCCAAGATTTCCATACTTCTCATCTACCGTCAAAGTTTTCTTATCTCTATGTCTACCGCCAAGGTTCCTCAAATCGGCAATTTCGCAGTTGGCGATTTTTAGAAATACTTTGGCGATTTTATTCACCATTGGATATTTTTTTTTTAAATTGTATTAAACGCGTTTGACAACATTGGATGAAAAGCCCTGCATTTTATAACGGTAAAGCTGCTTCAACAAGCTCCGAAGATTCTTATTTTGTTCTAATCCCCTCACGCCAGATTCTCGGAGAGCGTTCATCAGAAATCGTGAATGATTACCATACCACCTCAAAAAATTCTTTGCAATAACAATAAATAACAAGCATTCTGAGTGTTACAATACAAAGGCAATATAAAGTCCCATGCCGGTAGGATAATTCAGTCGAATGTTGGACAAGCGTTACGAAACTCACATTTGATCCGTAACTATCCAAGACAAAGCCACACATCACATTTCAATTCAATATCTTCATCCAATGCGGAGAAAAGTCTGGAAAACCTCAAGCATTCATCAAGGGGCATAATTCAGTTAAAAGTAGGTCAATTGTAACAAATCTCAAACATGATCTGTAACTATCCAAAACAAAGCCACGTATAATCCAGTTGAATCTCTTCATCCACTGCGGAGACAAAACCGGTAGAGGACTAATAAACTTCACATATTATCAAAGATTACTGTAATAAATCGGCAATTCCACAACCTGTTATCTTACATAAGAAATATATTAACAGTTGCATCTTCATCAAAGATCATTAACTTTTGAATGAAGTTCGGACGTGGGTATCTTGTTCACGTGGTATGGATCGATATGCCTTGTGTTTGCAGCACATCTTGGGGTCTTATCCATTTTATGCAAAGCTATAACCATCTTTGGTTGTTTTTTTTAAAGATGGAAGTCGGCAAATAATTGAATATCAATAGAAAATCAAAATCTTTCCAATCTTATATACGCAAATTTTTGAAAGTAAAATCGCACGGCCTTTGAAACGTTAATTAAATCTAAAATTACTTTATAATAGGACGAAAACGTAAAATCGATTTAAGTCCCGATGGCTGATGGACCGTCAATGATTATATATATATACTGTTTAACGTCCCGCTCGAGGATTTTTGACTCATTTGGGGACGTCACATAATGATAAAATGTTACTTTATTGGAAACAATTTGAGAAAAAAAATTATCATTACTAATTGTGTTTGAAAAAGGACTGAACTTACTTATCAAACTCCAATAATGATGTAAAAATTAGCAATTTAAAGATCATTTTCTTATTACGACTTGCGTTTGACAAAAGGAATGAATTCACTAATATCAAACACTAAATAATGATTAAAATGATTTTAATTATATTCTGCAGTGAAGATCACTTTCGTATTACTACTTGTGTTTTTTACAGTTTGATAAAGGAAAAAGTGTCAAAGTTAATTATGAAAGGAAGAGTATAATTATGTCGATGACCATTGAAGTTGCCGCGGAGCTGGGCAGATGGTAGGAGATAAAACCCTGCATCCTTCCTTAACCTTCTACTGCCAACGTTCTCCACCCTTTTGCCAAGGTTACCCATTCTCTTATTTACCACCAACACTTTCTAAACACTCTGTGTACCGCTAAGGTTCTCTTCTGCCACCAATTCCCTAATCTTTCATCTACCACCTGCATTTCTAAACCACTGTATCTACCATCAACATTCCACAACCTCTCTGTCTACCACCTAAGGCTTTCTCATCCCTATGCCTGCCACCAAGGCTCTCTCATCTGTAGGTCTACCACCAAGGCTCTCTCATCTGTAGGTCTACCACCAAGGCTCTCTCAACTGTAGGTCTACCACCAAGGCTCTATCATCTGTAGGTCTGCCACCTAGGCTCTCTCATCTGTAGGTCTGCCACCAAGGCTCTCTCATCTCTATGCCTGCCACCAAGGCTCTCTCATCTCTATGTCTGCCACCAAGATTCTCTCATCTCTATGTCTACCACCAAGGCTCTCTCATCTGTAGGTCTGCCACCTAGACTCTCTCATCTCTATGTCTGCCACCAAGGCTCTCTCATCTCTGTCTGCCACCAAGGATCTCTCATCTATTTGTCTGCTATCAAGGTTCTCTCATCTCTATGTCTGCCACCAAGGTTTTCTTATCTCTATGTCTGTCACCAAGATTCCCCCATAGCTCTGTCTGCCATTTCTCTATGTGCCACCAAAGTTCCACAATCTCTCCATCTGGCATTAAGGCTCCAAATTCTATATCTGCTACCAAGGTTCCCCAATTCTATATCGACTGACAAGGTTCAGTAATCTCTCTGACTGTCATTAAGGTTTTTCAATTACCTATGTATCCTGCCAAAGTTTCCCTAATCTCTTTGTTTGCCACCAAAGTTCCCCATTCTCTCTGTCTGCTGTCAAAATTTCCTCAATCTTTATGTGTGTGACCATGGTTCTCCATTCTTTGTCATATACTGAAGTTTTTCAATCTGTCTGTCTGCTACTAAGTTCTTAATTCTCTCTGTCTAACACCAAAGTTTCTCAATCTCAATGTCGTTGTCAAGGATCTCCATTATCTGTCAACCACAAAGGTTTTTTAATTCAAATATCTTCTGCCAACCTTCCTAAACCTCTTTATCTGCCACCAAAGTTACACAAGCTCTCTGTCTTGAGTTTCCAAATTTTTCTGCTTGCTGTCTAGGTTCTCCAATTTCCCTGTCTACTGCCAAGGTCCTCCAATTACCCCGCCTACTGCCAAGGTCCTTCAATTTCTCTGTTTACTGCCAATTTTCCTACCTACTGCTAAAGTCCTCCAATTTCCCTGTCTACTGCCAATGTCCTCCAATTTTCCCCTCTACTGCTAAGGTCCTCCAATTTCTACCTACTGCTAAAGTCCTCCAAAATCCCTGTCTACTGCCAACATCCTCCAATTTCCCTGTCTACTGCCAACATCCTCCAATTTCTCTGTTTACTGCCAAGTTTCCCCAATTTCCCTGTCTACTGCCTATTTTCCTATCTACTGCTAAGGTCCTCTAATTTTCCTACCTACTGCTAAAGTCCTCCAATTTCCCTGTTTACTGCCAAGTTTCTCCAATTTCCCTGTCTACTGCCAAGTTTCTCCATTTTCCCTGTCTACTGCCAAGGTCCTCCAATTTCTCTGTCAACTGCCAAGGTCTCCCAATTTTTCTATCTATTGTCAATTTTCTCCAATTTCTCTGTTTACTGTCTAGTTTCTCCTATTTCCATATCTACTGTCAAGGTTCCCCAATCTCCCCATCTATTGTCAAGGTTATCCAATCTCCCTGTCAGCTGCCTACATTCATCAACCTCCCTGTCTGCTGACAAAGTTTCCAAATGTACCCTGAATGTATTTTTTCAATAATTTATGATTTTGAATGTATAATATTTCTTTATATTACTTGCCCTAGCCCTGCTTGTGAATGTTGAAGTGGGGGGGGGGGGGTTAAACAAAATTTAATCTACATTACACGAGTGTGCATGCATATCAATTTAGTATACCAGTATTGTTCCCAAGTGGTTCTTTTGAAATATCTTTGTTTGAATCCTAAATGATACGCTTTGTAATACTTTGAAACCCCTTGTGATCCTACCCCTATCCCTGAAGGTCATGTGGCATATGTGAATAACCTTGAATCTGTAATACATGACGATGTTTGCATATTAATGTGAGTTTGGTTGAAATTAAACCAGGAGTTCTTGAGGAGTCAAAAATGTAAAATGCTAACAGACAGCAGACTGAGACAACAAATTTAAATCAGACCTTTCAACTCAAGTGAGCTAAAATGCAAGCAGCCCAGACAGTATGGTAGGACCAACAATATACAGTTGAACTTTGCTATTTTGAATATTGATATCTTTATTCTCATGAATATGACAAAGTGACATTTTCCTCATGCATTTTAACCTTAATATCTCAAATCCTAGGATATCTTGAAGCTTTTTCTTGGCCCACTGAGTTTGAGATAATGAGGTTTGACTGTAATTCAATATGATTCAATGTTGAGAGGAAATATGTAATTATTAATACTAGTGAATGCAATCTCATAGACATCAGCAATATAAAACAATACAAAACAGTATTTCTACTCAGATTAAAATGAAAGGGGATTGCTCCATACTGAATTAAATGGTGCAGTCAATAACTACACACAGTATCAAATATTTGTGCCGTTCTTAAATATCATCAAGGTCATGCAAACAGCAAACTACCATGAGATTTGGTAAATGAAATAAAACCTTATATTATCTTTCAAATGTTTCTTGAAATAAGAGAGCATACAAAATATCAAAAGTGAAATAACTTCTGATAGGATATTAATAATATGCTCTGATTAAAATGACCAACACAATGTCAGGATTTCACATTTAAAATCACCACAACATTTGGTATGTACACTAGTAATTAATACAGTGATTTTTTTTTAAATATTTCTTATTATTAGATAAATCAATAATTCAAAAATTCTAAATATCAAAGATTATAAAAAAATTCTTGCATATTTTTTATCTCTGATTTGGATCTGGGTCTGATAAGCTTGGTTCCAAATAGTTACGTGTTGCAATTGAAATACTCATATATAAATAAAATGTTGGTGGCAACTTGCAATAGTTTGGTTTCAGTCATAATATTCAATCCTGGCATTGATTTTAGGATTGAATTGCTTTATCAAAAAATGGAATTAATAGTCTGTAATAATTTTTTTAATCAACGAGAGAATATCAACCTTAGATACTTGTGTGTCCGGGAGATACATGACTTTTTAACCCACATTAAATACTGACTTGTATAGTTACGTGTTTCAAACTATGTAGAATTTGAATTTTGTTTCATCTTAATTTGGAGTATCTTCAATGTCCTCCTAAACTAATGGTTTGTAGGTGTGAAACCCAACGACCAACGTGTACTTTCTGTGTAAATGGTTTTCTTGCAGACAAACAACAATTTAACTGGACAAATAAATGATATGATAAGTCTTCTGACAGTTTGATAAGTAGATTGAAATCAAAAGATTTGTTATTTCAAATAGATTTTAAATGGTACAAATATTTCCAAATTAAAATATTATTCAGAATTTGATGATATTAACAGCTAAACAATTGCGGAATGTGTTATCTATCATTTGAGAAATCACAATAAGTAAACTACAGACTAAACTGAGCTGACTAGGGATCTAACCCCATACCAAAATCCATTGTGACAATTAACTTTCCACTTTGCCAGTCTTGTCATTTTCTAACCAAATCCTTGCACCTCACACTTACCTTGATTAGATAGCAAGCTACGATTGTTGCACTACGGGTTCTTCCAGCTTTACAATGGACATATACACTACTCTTGTTTTGTTTGTGTTTTAGAATAAATGAAACTCCTTTGTCTATGAATTCTTGTGAGGGTGAGGCCACAAAATCAGGTGTAGGCAGCTTAAGTTGTTCTACTCCCAAAGCTTTCCATTCCTGGAAAAGTAAATTTAAAAATAATTAAAATCCTGACAATGATTTTGTGTACAAAGTTCAGTAACTCTAATAAAATAAAAAACAGCTTGCAAACTAACCTCTGCTGAATTTGTTAGACCCTCTGTCTCAAAATCTTCAGTAAGTGAGACAATTCCACGAATATTTTCTTCTCCCACCAGCTAAAAAATAAATGAGTTTTTATTAAAGCATGTGTTTTGATCTTCTCATTAGGTTAGCATTAATTCAAGATCAGTATATTATCTCTGAGAAATTAAATGGAGCAAAAGTAACTTATATGTAACAGGAAGGGAGAAAAGGAAATGGACCAAATTGGGATTGGAACCCAGACCCCTGAATTTCAAGTCAGCTGCGCTACCAACTGAGGTATCAGGCCATCAGCAATCGAACTGTCTGACCACCAAATTCCTCCCTCCTTTAATGTCTTCACATCTTAAAGATATATGTATCAACCTTGAATCTTTATTCCCTGGCAGGCATTTTCACCTGTCAGTTCCAGGGGCTGGTCTATGGCACCAAATTAAACAGGAAGGGAGAACACCTGGCTAGAGATTCAGGGGCCTCGAGTTTGAGTCCCTGTCTGGTCCTTTGCATTTTCTCCCTTCCTGTTACACATGCATTCATTTGAATTAAAGAAAACATTGAACTCATTTGAGAGAGGTATGTGGATTAATTCATTTAATGAAAACTTGAAACTTGAGGGAATATGAAAACTTCTAGATGGTAACAGGCTTTTAGATCTGTGAGACCATAACAGTCTCTTCAACATTGTTTGTTATTTGAACAAGACACATGTGTACAATGTAACAGATTTGAATAAAATGCAACCATCAAGACTAATATTTGAATCAGGGCCTCCTGAATCAGTTATCTGGTCACTGGTGATCAAATCCATCTGACTCCGATATTTGAATTTCTCCTTCTTCAAATGTCTTAGCCCCTGGAAACTCAAAAAACAAGATCTTTATCCCCTGGCAGATATATTATTTGTCATTCCTAGGGACTGGACACAACACCAAAGGAGAAAATGCATTGAACCACACCCTATGAATCTCTATTCAAGTGCTATACATTTTGCCACATATAGTCAAACCCGACTGACACGACCACATGTAACTGGAACAACTACAAGGTGTGATCACTGGCTTATGCTCCCATTCTCCAAGATCCTTAATCTAAATTACAACTAACTGAAAACAATACACATATTAATCAAAGAAACCACAAATTAGCTGTTTATACGAACAATAAAATTGTGTGATAAATGCTCTTTAAACATAGAACTGAAGAAACATTACATATGGATCTAAATATAAATACACATACAGCCTATACATGTGTTAATAAACTTACTTAGTTTATTTACATACGTATAGGCTATATGTGTATTCAAATATTACTTAAGACCCAAGCAGTGAGCACCTGTGGTTACAACTTACTATCTGGTTCCAGCTTTTTAGTGGTAACGCACCAAGTATGACCGTTTCATCTATCCGATCAAACCATCGTCTGCTTGTGATGTATGTCATTAAAATGTTGTATCCCAGTGTAGGATAGAACAAAACTTTCGTTAGTAGCGACATCCTTTACAACTAAAATGAAAGTACATGCGGCCTCTTCGAAAATGAAAGTAAATCTTTTAAGGATGGAGGTAAAAAGAGTACTGGGGATCATTTATTGCACAGCATGTACCTTAAATTACTCATTTGGAATCACCAAAATAGAATTAATTGTAAATTATTTTTTTATTTAGATTTTCAAATAGGACATTGATTATTTAATATATATGACAAAGACTTGATGATAAGAATATATATAAACTCATATACGATTCATATCAACATATTCTCCTTACAGTCCAAAGGTGAACAACTGTGTCCAACAAAACAACGACCGCAAAATGTCAGGGTTTAGAATTTTAGTTGGCTGCAAGCGTGTGATTGACTATGCTGTGAAAGTAAGTCACACAAAATTCTATTTTGCATTATCCCATTCATACAAGGACTAATATACAACAGGTGGTTGGTTCCTATTTTGAGTGCGTTCATCTGTTATGTTTTATCTACTTTCTAGTACGTTGTGTTGTTTGGATCCGAATTTCCTCTGCCCTCTCTCTCTCTCTCTCTCTCTCTCTCTATATATATATATATATATTTCTCTCTCTTGTATAAGTTTGCTTCTGAATTTATCACTAGGTTCGTGTGAAGCCAGATAAAACTGGAGTGGTCACTGAAGGGGTTAAACACAGTATGAATCCATTTGATGAAATTGCTTTGGAGGAAGCAGTTCGTATGAAGGAGAAAAAACTAGCAGCCGAAATTGTTGCAGTGTCCTGTGGTCCTCAGCAGTGCCAGGTATTCAATTCAATATAAATATATCAACATCGCAATTTAGAGAATGTAATCATTGACACTGGAATTATGCTGAATTTATGCTATTCTAGGCCAGGTTCCTGATAAAGCATAGGTATAATCATGTCATAGTATTAATATAATGCATGTGATCATGATAATATTTCACAAAATTCTTACACTGACAATTTAATCTGATAATACATTTCAAAGGAAACCTTAAGAACGGCACTTGCAATGGGTGTGGACCGGGCTATTCATGTTGTAACAGAACCAAAAGAATATGATACACTGCAGCCAATCCATGTCTCAAAAATTCTGTCAAAGATTGTTACAGAGGAGAAAATTGATCTTGTGATACTTGGTAAACAGGTGTGTGACATATTTTAATTAATAATCAATTATAATCAACTAAATACTGCAATTATCTTTATTTATTTTGCACATGTATCATTCAAAGTAGAGCTTAAATTGTTCTTGCCACATAACCTCTCAGGTGTTTTAACATGTTAAATGTCTGGGTAGATACGGTAAGTAGGGTTTATTTGGAATCACTACAAAGCTAAAATTTCCACAAAACATTTTAAAATAACAATTTGTGTATTATTAAACTGAAAAATCTAAAGAAAATAAATTTACAATCATTATTTAAGGGAAAATAGCATTTTAAACACAGAATATTATACAGATTTTCAACCAGGCATCTCAATTTGAACCTAGAAATGGAAAGTCACAGTGAAACTGAAAGTCAGCTATTTTACAATGATGGTGATGGAAAATCAAAATCGATAATTTGAAAATATTTGTTTTGAAGACTGTTTTTTTTTTTTTTTTTGGTGATGTTTCATCTTAGTCTAAGTGACAAAATAAATAAAGAGTCGAACATTGAACTCATTTTGTCAATGATTTAATTTTCAGATTCAGTAAATGTTATTCATGTAGAAATGTATGTTTTCCATTTGTAATAAACAATTAAACACTTGAAATGATTAAACTACTGAATACTGCATATAAGATTTAATCTTTATTAGATTTAAAATTAAGCTACTATACATAAAACCTAGAGTCTGTTCATTTCCCATCCTCAGAACTAGTCAAGGGCATCATCAGCCTCTGCTTGCTATTTGAGAAGTAGACAAAAGAGGTCTACTGCAAACAAGAAAATTAGGATCTCTAGTGTAGCTCCTCACCCAACCAAATGAATACAGCCCTCCAAGCCATTCAAGACGAATGGTTACTGATTCGATCACTGGCCAATCATCAGTCTTTCAGAGTTAACCAATGCTGCCAATTAGATTAATTATGATTTTCAACAGATTTTACAACAATAATTGAGCCAAAAATTTAATGGCTTTTTAGATCAAAGTCCCTTGTTGTCTATCTCTTTACATTTTTCACTTCTTCTCCAGGACCACTGGGTCAATTTTATTCTGACTTGCTACATTGTATCCTTAGTTAAAGGGAATTCAGATTTATTCAAATGAATGGCCAAACCACTTTCCAAGGGACAGCTAAGGTTGGAAATTACAAAATTCACAAGATAGTTTGGTGGTCAGGCTAATATTAACAGCCAATGTACAACAACAGATGTCACAAATAATCTTTATTGGTACTTATAAATTTTATTTGTGAAAAATGATAAGCATCACAAAACTGAAAATTGGGACTGGCACATTTAGAATAGGACTGGCAGCTTTTTGAGTGACTGGCTCATAATTTCATTGAGTTTCCAATTTGATTAGGATATTGTAAAGATTAAGAATAACTAGGTCTCAAGAATAACTGAGTGAGATATCACAACACAGTTAAAGCTTCTTTTCATAGTGTAGATACAGGGCTCAAACTAGGTATAAGTATAGTGACAACAGTGCCACTTTTTCAATCAAAATGCATGCAGTTTCATGCAAGTTTGCAGATTTAAGTTTGTTTGAATTATGGCCTTTGGGGATCACAGCATGGCTACTTTGGGAGATAAAAAAAAATTGCATTGTTAAAAAAAAAATTGCATTGTTTTCTATATAATATAAAATCTTTTCAAGAATGACAAGGCTATATTTAGTCAAATGAAACATAATCATTCTTTACATAGTTTAAATTTATGTTTGTTCATATCATGACCCTCCCCCTATAGTAGAGATTTAGACATTTTGTGTAAATTTTTAAAAATCTTTTCGATTTAATTAAAGTAAAAAATGATCTGCAAGTATTTTGAGATGTACAGTTTATATGTACATGTTAATTTTAAATATTTACAGTTTCAACTTTCTGTATATTGAAATGATATGGATTTCAATCTATTTTTAGGCTATTGATGATGATTGTAATCAAACTGGACAAATGACAGCAGCTTTGCTGGATTGGCCCCAGGTATATATGCTAACTTTAAAATATGGATTAATGATTTATACATACATGTATGTATGTATACATGTGCAATTTCATTACAATTGATTCATGAGTGAAACTATTAAGGTTACATACTTTGACAGGCTACCTTTGCATCAAAAATAGAGAAATCGAATGGTGATTTAGTTGTAACGAGAGAAATTGATGGTGGTCTAGAAACTATCAAAGTGAAAGCACCGGCAGTTCTGACAGCTGATTTAAGGTTAAATGAACCCAGATATGCTACACTTCCTAATATTATGGTAAGTACAAAGTTATGAAAACTACTTCTCATGGGGTGTTACATGTATTTCTGAGTTATGTAGTGAAATGACATTGAATTTTAATGCTAATTACTTCTCATAACCATTTACAGGCATTTGTCTTAAGGAAATTATCACGTCCTTTTAATATTCAAAAGACTTTTTAAATCCCCATGGTCTGCTATATATATCATGCATTTATAGAGTAAAACAAAATGTTATCACATGACTATAAAGAAAAGACTGTAAACATGGTTTCTGTGAATAAAACGACATTGTCTATCATAAAATATTATTTATTGTGAATTATAGTATATGTCACTGTCAAGTTTTAAAGTTAATCTCAAAACATATCTTTTTAGATTAGCTTTTAATTTGTGATTATTTTACTCTAATGAATTACATTACTAGAAATAAAAAAACAACCTGTAGTTTAGTATTATGTTTATATCCTTTATATGTATTTAATTATTCCTAAGGGTTGTTTTAAATTGCTTTATATGTTATTATGCATGGTAATTATTTCATTACATAAAGCACTAAATTTTATTCTATTCACATGTATAACGTATGTTCACATATATTCTATTATATTATCTGTATAGTGCTTTAGAAGATGCAGGTCAATAGAGCACTATATAAATCGTCTGAATTACAATTACAATAGTATATGATTACTGTCGATCATAAACACAGTTCTTGTGAGACCCCAACAGTCAGTATAGTTTGTGATAGTGTATGTTGTTTTATTTTATTACACCAATATTTCAATCTCCACATTAACCAGTCAAACCAGTTGTTTATAAATCAGAGAACTAACGAAAGACTGTACAAGATTTTTTATTGTTGACAGTTCTCTAAGAAATTATTGGGCTAGACAAATTGCATGAAAAAATAAACAATATTGATAGAAAATAGACATGAACAATCATATATTTTTTTGAAAGTGCTATTGGTTTTTCCCAGCTAGGGGAATGAATATTATATCATGTTGTACAATAACATCAGATGTTCACTTTAAGCATGTAAAGGTACTTAGAGTTACTATACTTTGTGAATATAAATAATACAGAAACTGTCGAGTGTGTTATGTTTGCAGAAAGCAAAGAAAAAACCTTTAGTCACAAAGAAGCCATCAGATTATGGAGTAGACACATCTCCCAGACAGGAAGTGATTAGTGTAGAGGATCCACCAGTTAGACAGGCTGGACAAAAAGTGGAGTCTGTGGAGGAACTAGTGGGGAAACTGAAGGAGACAGGGCTAGCATGATGTAATATCAAAAGCCCAGATGATCTATAAAAAGGTATAGAAATGGAAGATTTGTATACAGTCTAATTTTAGACATTAGATTCATTTGTTTATTCAATACACTAACAACTAATGACATTTCACTGGGGTCATTTGATAGTGATCTGATATGATGAATGATTATGAAACTGTTTTAGCCAATCACAATACAGGTAACATTGAAAGCTGAAAGAGTTTTATAATATTTACTTTTTCTTTGCACATTCAGCTATATATATATATATATATATATATATATATATATATATGCATTTGGTGATTTTACACATGATGATTATAAAGTGAAGCAGATGGGGTAACCTAGATTATATATTTATATGCCATTTTCAGCGATGTTGGTGCAGGGCTGTTGAGTTCTCTATTAATCTGTTAAACAGTGCAGTTAAAGCAAACTCTGTTTTTGCTCTGTGAGTCATGTATTGTAAGTGTGCTGTATGTTTTGCATTAGTGTATGTAGAAGCACAGGTGTCAGCTCATGTGGAAGCTAGCTGGTAGAATGTTATTTATTGTTATAGTCAAATATGTATGTGTCATATAACTGATCAAAATAAAATGTTTGATGGGAGAACCCCTTTCTTAAATATCAGTAACTATCACAATACATTCTGATCCTTTCATGTGTGGTTTTTGTGATTAAAAAACAAATAGGTCTAGCACACAATACTTTCCATAAGCATATTATCTTCCCAAACTCTGAGTCTTCTGTAAGACCTTAGGATGTTATATGTATGATGATGGAAAATTTTGAAATTTCCAAACAGCCAGTTAAGATTTCTGCAACTGTGATTTCAGTGGCAAACAAAAAGGTCTCTATGATGTGACCCCAAATGGGGTGTTGTAAGATCCTTGAGTAGGAAAGTACTTTAGTGGATCAAAGGATCTTATTTGGATTAGGTTGGTGTGAATATTGCTATAAGTGATGGGACATTGGATAATTTTCATAATCAATCATCGGTTGGAATCGGTTGCTGCTTCTGATGCGATTTTACCGATTATAATTGGAAGACATGTTTTTATCATAAAAAGCATACTCTTAAGAAGTATTTCATGATTTTTTTTCATTAACATAGGTATATTTATATATTTAGACATTTATATAACTATATATAGAGATATGTGTGTTCAAAAGTTCATTACAATCTTTTACTTTATGTAAAATATGGCAAATGCAGCATGGATCTAAATTTACGTCAAATATCTATTTTCAATGACCATGTAGTGAGTGACAACATCATCATTAAAGCAAGTTTTAATGACTTGCCTCTAGAGATGGTCTAGCACACTGGCCATACACTCTTAATAGATTTGGTTTCACAGGTTGCGAGTTCAACCCCGGGCAGGGCCAGAAGTGCGTATCCAAAATATAGTAAATTTTTCTGTGCTCTATTTCAAATATTTCTTTACTTAGGGCAGTTATGTATGTTAAGAAGTTCATAATGCAATCTTTGTGCTTTGTAGAAGTGGAAATGGGCTAATTCCTGAATGCATTCTGTAAGAAGTGTATATACATCTGGTGATCGATTATGGAAAAAAAAATCGATCATCAAAATCGGCAGCTTTTTTTTCATCAACAATCGATGTTTTCTGATTATCGATACAACACTTATTGCTGTTATTGTTGAAAGCTGCAATATAAGAAATGAACAATTATTTTAACAAGAGTACCATAAACTGTACATAATACACTCATGAGAAGGTTATGTAGGGTGTAATTATAATGTTTGTTTTGTGACATTGATTAGCAAACATGGCAACAAGGTTTTCCTACTATGTGATAATATGAATTTGACCTTATAGAACAAAATGCACCATCCACTTGGCATGAGGAGTACATGTATGTGTATCAAGTTTGACTGTCCTAGCTCCAATAGTTCGGTCTGTATCCTGCCTACAAGGTTTTCTTATCAATTGATACTACAACCTTGACCTTTGACCTAGAAAAACAAAAGGCATCTTCCTCTCATCATGGTGATCAAATATATCAAGTTGTAAGATCCTGGAGCTTACGGTTCATTTTGCATTTTGTCTACAAGGTCTGGATAGATGGTCGGATAATGCCAATCAAGTGATACACGTCTACTTACAGCCTTGACCTTTTAACTTGAAAAAGAAAAGTATGTGTACCAAGTTTGACAATCTTAGCCCAAATGGTTCAGTCTGTATCCTACAAGGTATTTCTACTAAGTGATACTATTACCTTGACCTTTGACATCTGACCTTGAAGAACAAAAGGCAAGTTGTAAGATCCTGGAGCTGACAGTTCATTTTGCAGTTTGCCTACAAGGTCTAGATGTATGGATGGATGGATGATGCCATACCATAATGGGTTGAAAATTGATTTTAATTATTGATAATTAAAATGATGGGTATAAAATTGTATTCGAAGTATTTAATGTTATTTTGATGTTTATTGATAAACAGTTGAACAGGTAAATTTTGTGTTTGCATGTACTATCACCCATTAAAGAAAGTGGATGCACGATACATACATATTATTTCTGCATAAAGAAGGTAAAAAGAAATTACTCTTCAATGATAAACAGCATACTTGTAATGGAAAATATCAAAAACATTGCCATTTTCATTGCATACAATTGTTCAAACTTGGTAGTATAAAACAGTAATGGACATTGTCTGAAGAACCAAGGGATGTTATTGGCCTAACTCAGCCAAGCTTCAAAACAAACAGTATTTTACATGTAGAAAGGTGACAGTTTTCTCGTTTCAGTTATATATAATATTTACTTAATGCTGATTTTGAGAAACTAATATTGTTAACTCGAACACTGTTCTCCAGTGGTCACTTTTTTGTTATGATGTCATAATTTACTGTCTCTTAATTCTCCTAGAATATATTTCTAAAAGTTACAGTTAACATTTTTGCAGAAGGATCTAAAATCAAATTCATGAGTGAGAAAAACAAAGTGTGTATTCGCCAAAAATGATTAAACAGAGAACACAATCATATTTTCAATGGTGCTGTTCAATGTCTCCCTATTCAAATGAAGAAAATAAATGATTCTTAAATTATTATTTTTTTTAAATTCATGAATATAAACAATTTGATAAAGATCGTTAATTGACTTTCTTGCATTTAGGTGTTGCTCTATGATAAGTGAAATATACCTGCATCATGCCACTCAATTCCTGCATTATCTCAACTTTACATGAAATGGTCACTTTCTTTGACAACAGAAAATATTTGATAATGTATTATCATACCCAACAAGTAAACATCTTCATGGCCAACTTTTCTGTTAGACTGATGTTATTTAATGTGCATTTAGATCCGTGTCAGGTTATGATATTAAATATGACTTTCAGACACCAATTTTGCTGCTACTACTTACAATGATTTACATGCCGTACAGTATGATTTCCATCAATTTAATGATATACATTGTACCTAGATGCTAAACATACAAGCAGTATTCTAAAAAAAAAAATGAAATAGTGGGATGATCAACTACATGTCTGATATATTTGTTTTCTTTTTTCAGGAAAGAAATATTATGCAACATAATAATCAGGCTTGTGGACCAAGGAAAATCAATTAACTGTTAGTGAATTACTCAGAACAGTTTTGTACACTGAATGTTAACACTTTACAAAAGTTGCATAATATGTAAAAACAATACAAGACTCAATGTGAGACTATTTAGAACTCTCTGATTGTGTTAAAGGGCATATCAGTATGTGGTATATTTGTGATGAAATGAAGAAAAACTGAAAAATAAAATGTTCATTTTAATTGTTGAAATTTAGTTATCAATGACAGTATTCCATGGAAAAATTGAAAATGCCAATCCCCAATAGGAATCTAATATCATGACACTTTCAGATAAAGTGTTTTTTATTTAGTGAGAAGTATGCAGAATGAAGAAAGTCAATGAAAGATTTCTACAGTATAAAAACTGAATGTATATTTTGGAAAACATAAAAGGATGTACCAAAATTGTGAATTTTGCAACCCTAGGGTTTTGACTCTAGGATGGGTCCAAATTAATCATATCATGTTATAGTTCCATATATTATGTAAAGTCTTTCATCAGTATAAGCACTTTCAAGGGCATTTAAGTTTTTAAGACAACATCTTTTTTCATACTGTTGCTTAATATTATAATTTAGATTAGATATACAGAACAGGATTTTTTTTCTTGGGACTAGTGAAACAAAATTTTAACTAATACTCAGGTGACTGATAAGGCCTGTGGGCCTTTTGTTTTAATTTTACTGATTATTCTCTATATAAAAGAAATACAATAAAAAAGAAATACAATAAAACTGTCTGTTTCCTTGAAAATGCACAATTCCCTCTAGGACCACTCCCTGGAAATTTTGTGCTACTCCCTGGGACTACTAGTACATCCGCATAATAGTCATCATTTTTAACTGTAACAGGAAGGACAAAATGCAATGGACAATACAGGGATTGAACCAAGGCCCCTTGAATCTCCAATCAGGTGTTCTACCAACTGAGCTATCTGGCCACTAGTGATTGAATCCATCTCCACATTTCTCCCTCCTGAAATGTCATCTCATCTAAACACATCAACACAAGATCTTTCTCCCGTGACAAGCAATTTTACTTGTTAGCTCCATTGGATGGTCTACGACACCAAATATAACAGAAAAGGAGAAAATGCATGCAAAGAACAGACGGGGGGGGGGGGGGGGGGGGGGGGGGGGGGGGTCGGCACAGAATCTCTAGCCAGGTGCTCTACCAACTATATCAGCCACATTCCTGTCTCCTTAAATGTAATCTCATCTTCAGCTCATCAACCCAAGATCTTTATCCTGTGGCTGGCATGTATACCTGTCAGTTCCAGGGGCTGGCACAAATATAATAGAAGGGAGAAAATGCTACAGACTAGACCAGGATTCAAACCCAGCCCACCTGAATCTCTAGTCGAGTGCTCTACCAAATGAGCCACCTAGCGATTGAACCTGTCCGACTGCGACATCAAAATGAATCGCGAAATTTTGCAATTGTCACAAGATAATTGGAGTTATGGCTGAAGCTAGGTCTGAGGAAAATAATCTTGTTAAATTGTTTCGGTCTAGCAAAATAGTCATAGAATGGGTATTTCAGGAAATCAAGAAATATCAAATCTCCCCCCCCCCCCTTCCCTATACATATATATGTATACAATGTAGCTTTTTCTTTCTTTTTTTTTTGTATTGGGGACCATATTTCTCTCATTTCCATTCTATATCTGTACATTATTCTGTGAGAAAACTTTCTTCTTGCAGCATATGAAAAATAAAATTGACATAATTCAGACTAGGAAAAGACTAATAGCATTTATACAGTACATATACTACATTTCATTTAACTTATGTAAATCAAACACCAACTGATGTTCTATTTTATTTGAATTCAATAGATAAATGGAATAATTCTGTATTTTACAATTCGGCAGTATTTGTCCCAGTCTGTTCCATACTTCTCTTTACATTCCTGAGAGTCCCGTTTCTCTCTGTCAATCAACAACATCAACAGGAAGACAAAGCCCACATAAGGCATGAAATGTCCGATACCTTTTAGAATAAAGAGAATTATTTCATTTGTGGCTATGAACTATTGAAACAAATGTAAAGTCCATGTAATCACCAGTCACGGTTGATGAGTGATGGAGCGTTCGCTTCGGGAGTTCGAGTCCTGCTCGTGCCATGACCGCGTCAAACTTCAGACATAGGTAGTGACTTCGCCAAACGTTCGGTATTTTGAAATGAGATTCACGGGTCTTTTGGATAATACTTTAAAAACGGGTCCTGTGTCGCGGCAGGCGTTGGCACGTTTAAGAACCCTCACTGCTACGACCCTGAGAGCTAAGCATATACAAATTCAGACCAATAGGTCTAAATTTATGGTACTTCACTTATAGTTTAATATGACTGAAGGAACGTAAAACAAACAAACAAAATATTAAATAATATTGAGGGTACTTGGAATCAGATTCTGCTGGAAATGTTTTCTGATCCCCAAATTCAAATAAATGTTTCGAGATTCGTGTTTTATGGGAAAGAAAATTTGATCGTTTTATTATCATTATTACTATTATTATTGATTTAGTGAAAGTAATTAGACTTACCTGTGGCATAATGAGTAGCTCAAAGATATTAACAGATCGCCCAGATAATTTGGATGTCTACACACTCCCCACCAACCGGAGATCAACAGACGCTTTCCAGATTCTGTTGGCATTGATTTCAAGTCTGTCAAGATATAAAAATTAAATGAAATCTGTGCACAATAATCAAATATCTATATGGTTAACACTCTTAAGTTTGATTTATTCGGAAAATGGCGTTCAATATACAAACATGCTAATGCAGGATCGTCTGGATTCTGTCTGAATTTATTTTTTCTCTGAATTACTGGCTCTTGTAGATCCAGTATCCAGTCGCTGTAAAATTGAATAAAATTTCGTATGCAATTGTCAATGTCTGTGTATTAATGACAAAAAACACAACTGAATTATTAACATCTCAGCTCAAGATTAATTTACCATAAATGGCAAAAATTATCAGAAGCATAATCCAAGAAGATGAGTGTCCAGTTGTGGCTACGTATCTTGATTGGGTACAAAATGAGAACGGGATCATCAAGAATTGCATGGCTATATTAAACCCAAAACCTTCGTGTACTATGTCACGTGACACAAGAATTCCCTCCTCCAACCAAAAGTAATCCAATACGTAAAACAGTTGAATCACTACCAACAGAACCAAGTTCGGCGAAACCGAAATTTTGCTCTCTGTGAATGCCAAAATTAAGCTTGCAAAGTTCAGCAACATCCAACCAATTATGCCACTCCGAAAACATGGCGTACTTCACGTCGATTGGTCCGATTCGAGGATTGAGCTCTCTTCCAATAAACCAATCGTAAAAAATATGGCCTAAAAAAACAGCAACAAATTGATTATAATTGAGTTTCATGTTACTGCAAGTTGTAAGCCTTTAGACATTATATGATTTGAAATAGCATTGTGCTCAATTTTAACGATATAGTCCAAAAGATCCCGAAATTACTTCCGAGTGTTTAACAAAGGTATGGCCAGTACCAATTCTAAAGTGTCAGATCACCCACAGCATCCACGATTATCCGCTTGAAAACTGAGCAAACGCTCTACTGACTGATCGATGTTGGATTTGAAAATAAACAAGCACCGGTACAAATTTTGAGTTTTCAGATGTTCTTTGTACCTGTGTTTCCCTTTGGATTCAGCTTCAGTCTTCAACTTGTGCTGCACAGAGGTATGAAACACAGCTCAACAAAAGACATGCTAAAATTCCAGCTGTCAATAACTGCAGCATGTTCTGAATGAGGGCATTGATAGGTAAACCAACAAAGAAAGCCATAACGAGGCCGAGCAGATTTATGTCCAGTACAAACAGAGCTAGAAATAGAAAGATCTTAATACATAATTTGACTACCCCCCCCCCCCCCCCCCCCCCCCCCCCCCATTCCGATACATTAAGTTCTTGGAATGCAGATTAAGTATGGAACGACATATAACTAATGTAGGATCGGAAATTTTCGAGACAAGATTCGCAGTCCGAGAACGATTTTTTTCTCTCATTTTGAAATAATTTTTATTGTATTATGTGTATCTAAGACAATTATTTTTCTTACATTTGAAATAACTTAGTATTGTTTTCTTCAGGTTTTGATTAGACATAACATTTTGGGGAACAGTTTATGTTTTAGTTAACAAATTTAGATTTACTTTAAACTATTTTAGTTTATAAATCTTACCATTAAGTCTGTACTGCAATCTCTTGCCCCCTTTTAGTGTGGGCCCATGTCCTATTTTCCCAATCGGTACTGTATACAGGAGTAGCTGGACCAAGAACCATGCCAACAGCCAAAGGGAACTGGACATATCAAGCCAATGTCGAACATCCCAATTTATTTTCGGTATTCGGAAAATAGTCCATTCACCCTACGATTATGAGGATTATATGATGTGAAGAAAATTTCGTTACTTGCAACTTATTCTAGAAACTGTATTTTCTTAATTTACCAGTAACTGTTGCCATACAATTGAGTGAAGTAAAAAGAAAATGATAAAAGAGGTTAGGTAATTCAATTTTATGTGCTGCGTTTTGTTCAAATATGTTTAATGAATCGACATTATAGGATAAAGAAGTGTACACAAATAACAGCATAATGGTATGCAGTGGTACTTATGTACACGTAGTAAAGCATGTTTTATTTGATCGTTGATGAAAGTACTCTACTTTAAAGTACTTTGATATAGCACAGACAACATAGTACAATCATAAGGGATATTCAATTTAGATTGAAAAAATATATATAGCATTGGTTTGGAAATCTATGAAAGCCTATTAGTATTATGTAAAAAAGTAAATTCACATTCCACTATGTTGTAATTACGAATAATTATCCCGTAATTACGAAAAATTATCTTGTTATTGTTACGAGATAATTCCCTCGTATTATGAGAAAAGATATCAATTATCTCGAAATTACGAAAAAAGATTTCGTAATATGAAAAAATTTTCTCGTAATTACTGGACAAAATATGTATATAAAGTTTATGAATAGTCTTGGAAGCGTTTATTTTGGTAAAGGGGAAATGTCCGATGTGAATAATTTTATCGAAACGTTATTTTGGGATAAAGTTATGCTGAATTGATTAAGATGAAAAGATACTCAACAAGTTTCTATTTCCTTCCATGTTGCTTGGTCAACAAATTACTGTGCACTCAGTGCCGGAATTACAAGAGTCTCACTCGCATTAAGCATTATTAGATTATGATAGTTTAATTTTATTATAAGTTTATATTATCATGAAACTTGTAAAAATTGATTCATGGTGCAGAATCTTACAATAATAAATCATCGTTTTCTTTCCTTTGCATTTTAAATGCATGAACAAATTTTCACCTAGTAACTTTCTAACTATTCTAATGGGATGTTTCGATCAGAAAGTAATTTCTTATATTTGAGACAGCAGTTAAAGACGTGGAAAAAGAAGAGAAAATAGTTTATATAGAAAAATATCACATGACCACCATTTATACATTGTATATTATCTCGTAATTACGAACATTTTCTCGTAGTTACTATATCTTTTCTCCGTATAATTAACTCGTAATTACGAGCTCGATATCTTTGCTCGTTATTACCACAAATAAACAAGGACATGTGACTTACTGTGACGCATTTTTCTGTGTTGAAGTATGTCAAAGCAATGAAAAAGACGGACAGCACAGCAACACCGCAAGGTCCACCCATCTCATACTGTTTCTTCTCATCTAAGTCGTGATCAAAAACGAGAAAGTGAAGTAATTAGCAAAAGAAAGGAGTAACTGTGATAATGCAATGGAAGAAATAGGAAAATGATCGTAAAGCTGTCAACAATTGCTACTTCCTGATCCTCTCTCTCTCTCTCTCTCTCTCTCTCTCTCTCTCTCTCTCCGTGTGTGTGTGTGTAGATAGATAGAGAGAAAGTTGGGTGATGATAAATATATGTACTGAAAGTACTGGAAGGATCGAGGTGCTAAGCAACACAAAATGTCACAAATAAGATAATGATATATATATATATATATATATATATATATATATATATATATATATATATACTGTTTAATTCCTATGCTACTAGAGAAGAATTCTAGAAAGGAATTGGTGTCTTGAAGGTGAAAAAAGAAAAATTACAGGAAGTAGATCAAAATCTAAGTTTGAAAAATTAACAAGTATATTGTTAGTAAAACAGCATTACAGAGAAGTTGGGTGATATTACAATGTAGCTACAGAAATTCTAAACAGTGCTTGATTTAGGAATATTGTATTTTTTTAGGTATGCTTCATTACGATGAACTATATTTTTGGTAGGCGTTATTCAACTGATGAAGTGCAGGAACAACGTTTCTTCCCAGAATCCTCTTCGAGATCAACAATAAACAAATACACATGTAGTTACTATTTATCGGGTGAATACCTTAATTGCGAACGTAATATAACTGGTTTTCATTTTTGTATACAATAACTCTTTAAAAATATGTAAAAATATGATAAAGTGGATTTTCCTCTTCAAGTATAGAAAGCATATATTTTCATAAAATATCATTACCCCCCCCCCCCCCCCCCATGAACTCTATTTCAAAACGCATGGATAAAAGAAAATAAATCAGTTATATAACAAAGAATTGTTGGTGATGTATCTCACTTGAAACTCAACAACTGACATTCATATTGCTGACCATTAAAAATATCTAGGTCCCCAATCAAAAGAATGTAGGAAGTGTAATACCAGTGCACAAAAAATGGTAAAGGTCTTGTTAGTGATTATAGACCTATATTTCTATCAAATGTACGAGGAAATTGTGTGGAGCGATGGATTTTCAAACATGTGTACTGTATAACTTCATTCGCGATAAGAGTATCTTAATTCAAGTACAGTCTAGGCTTCGACTAAATAATGTTAATCAGTTATTAAAGAGACACTACAGCTCATTTTGCTCCAAAATCGTAAAATAACAATTTTCTCAGAGCTTTTTCTAATTTTGCTGCATAGTTGAATGTATAAACTTTGCAAAATTAACGTATTTCGAAAGTTGAAAATTCTTGTTTAAAAGCAAAAATTAATGGTTTTTGAAGGCCCTTTTTTAACAACATTGACTTCTTTCGGTCTTCGGACGCATGCGCACGGAAGGTAAACAATCCCGTGAGAGTTAGCGTATGACAAAATCAAACCCACCAATGTTGCGGTGAACCCGTGAACTCGGTGAATACAGCAATTTTTAGAAGGTCCCTTTGTCGCATGTCAGAAAAATCTGAGTTGAGCAAAGAAAGTACTGAAACTTCACGCTTGTTTAGATACTTTACAGATTTAGGTGATGCACTAAGTAAACCCAGTACAAATAACGCATATCATATACTGTAAGAACGCTGATCTCATTTGTTCAAAGAGTAAATCCCTCTTACCTTTTGGTGACATAGTAAATTAAATGTTATCTCAATTCAAGGGTGATAAGATTAATAGAAAGTAGGACGATGTGGTACGTAATATATCATGGAATTATTTTATATTGAATATATGCTAGACGGTGCACATGACATTATTTGTTAAATCACTTATCACAAGTTGTTTACAATTATGTGCAGTTGTTGATAATCTAAATATAGATTATATATCCTTCCCACACATTGACGTAGGCATACATATAAAAGCAAGATAGTTCCGGAATTTTCTAGATTCGTTGTTTATTAAGATATAAAAGCTCCGATCGATACCAGGATTTAAACAAGAGTTGAATACTTTTCTGCACCAGGTCGTCAATTAACAATAGTTTGCTACAAAAAGTGTGAAATTGTCCATGTTAAAACGGAGACGGCGGATTCATTAAAGACGGAAGACCGGCGTGAAAATGGAATCATTGATTGTTAATGGGACTTCCTCCAGCAATTTTCCACCTGATACTTCAACTGACTGCCCTGTTACCGAACTACCGTTG
Source organism: Ostrea denselamellosa (assembly GCA_024699665.1). Taxonomy (NCBI): domain Eukaryota; kingdom Metazoa; phylum Mollusca; class Bivalvia; order Ostreida; family Ostreidae; genus Ostrea; species Ostrea denselamellosa. The sequence continues at coordinate 1,605,168 of JAMZEH010000072.1, forward strand.
TACTATGAGGAGTGTGTAAAAAATCCACACATGGATATATCCCAACGGATGAAATATGAAATTGTCAGATACTCCACATTCAGTACTTTAAAGAAGAAGTGCCCCATCGCACTCATGAAGCTTTCTAAAGCAGGTTTTTACCACGATGTTGCTTCAGAATCCATCAAATGTTGGCAGTGTGGTTTTGTTTACAAAATTATCCAATCAAACGATGATCCAATGGAAATTCACTACAGAAATTCGCCAAATTGTGATTTTGTGAAAGAAATTTACAATAACAGTCATTTAGCTACAAGTGAAGTGAGTGAAGAGAGTCCATCTGTGCACATTTCTGATATTGGAGGGGCAATAGTCGGATCACACGTTACTCATCCAAATCCACAACAAAGAAACATCACTCCATGTGAGACCCAAGCATTAACGCAAACAGTACCACTGTATTCTACAACACAAAACCAATCCGTCTTTACAGAGAGGAACACCTTAAGTCTGGCCCCATCTTCTCTTCAGCAAATCCAGCCAGCTTCTAATCAGGTGATCCGTAGTGAAAATCAGCGGAGGGGAGTTAAAACCGAAATATTCAAAGACCTTGGAATTTGTGTTGAAAAACCCAAGTATCCAAAGTATGCTATCTTGGCCATAAGGAGGGGATCTTTCAAAATGTGGCCAAAATCAAATATTGTCACTCCAGACGACTTGTCTCGAGCTGGATTTTATTATAATGGTGCGCAGTTTTAAGCAAATTTATTTTCAGGATTCAAAACGTAATATAATTTAACTTTTCGTTGAATGATATAAGTTATTCTATTGTTCAACGAAAAACACATTTTAAGGAGAGATTTTTTTCCAGATTTGTGAAGTTTGAATAAATGGAGGAGAAATGCAGTCAGAGTAGTTTATATACATCTAATTTTAACAAGTAAGTGACCACTGCGTAAAACGGGCTACTCATCAGATGACTGCATCTACAGAAATGTTTTTAGCAACCAGTAACTTGCAGGTTTTTTTTTTTCAAATGTCCAAAAAAAATTTACATATATAAAACAACAAAAAACCAAAAAAAAAGTTATATGCGAACATGTAAAGTTTTGATCATTTTAATAGGGTCTAAGGACAGAGTTCATTGCTTCTTTTGTGGGGGAGGCCTTGGAGAATGGGAACAAGACGACGATCCGTGGATAGAGCATGCACATTGGTTTCCCAACTGCCCATTTGTGCGGCAGTGCAAGGGGGACGATTTCATCAAGTATGCCAAAGGAAAAGTAGATGTGGAGTTAGCGGTGAGGTTACTGATAATACTGAATATGTTGAGTTGAAATTAAATTTAATTTTACAACAAATAATAATGATTAAACGAGTTACTGATTCTGTCATACAGGAAATTTTCTTGTAAATAACACTCAAAATCAATGTACATGTACTTATTTCTACTAACCAGAACTGCGAAAAAGACCTATTTCAAACGGCTGCGTTTCAAAGTTTGTTGGAGATGGGATATACCAAAGAACAGGTCAAAGAGGCGTATGAGCAAACCAAAAGCAAAGGTTATATTCAGTGTTATCAATATATTACTGAAAAAGTAATGCATCATTATATCTATTGAGAAATCGAATTATTGTCATTTTTTCATGAGTAAACAGATCATATACAGGTAATATAAGAATTTATTTCTCTCCTTAGAAATGCCTCTTTCTGGAGAGCAGTTGCTGGAGCTAATATGGGATACGGAGGACAAAAGAAAAAGAGAGTGCAAACAAGAAAGAAATCGAGGAGCTTGTTCACGAGAAAATCATAATCAGGAGATACAAGAAGAACATCATAAAAAACCCTTACATCCACAAACCGCAGAGGAGAAGCAGGAAAAACCAGGTAAAACAAACAAGGAACTAATTCAAATGAATGAATGTCTGGGAAGCATAGTGGTTCTCTCTCTCTCTCTCTCTCTCTCTCTCTCTCTCTCTCTCTCTCTCTTCTCACTGCTGCTACCCAGTTCTGATCCTCCTGATTTGCAGCGGTTGTCTGTGAGATGGTATAGTGGCTCTTGTATGTATGTTTTCTACGTGCACTTCCGCTTCCTCTCACATCTGGACCCCAATATCCTAGCCGATGAAAGATATTGATATAAATTGTAGAATTTATTTGCTAATCGTTTTAATGTAAATGAATTAAAAAAATAATTATTATTATTATTTTTAAAGGAATTTAAATTCTAATTTCTTTTTTTTTCAGTGTTTTATTTAAGATTTTTTATTTTCCATTGCAGATTTTAAGGCATTGGTTACTGAATATGAGGACTTGAAAGGACAGAAAATGTGTAAGATATGTATGGATGAAGATGCAACTGTAGTGTTCTTACCCTGTGGTCACATGAGTACCTGTGTCACCTGCGCACCTGCCATGCGTAATTGCCCCATTTGTAGAACATTTGTAAAAGGAACAGTTAAAGCAATTCTAAGTTAAGATCACTGATATATGTACCTACAATAGTATCAATCACTGATATATGTACCTACAATAGTATCAATCACTGATACATGTACCTACAATAGTATCAATCACTGATATATGTACCTACAATAGTATCAATCACTGATATATGTACCTACAATAGTATCAATCACTGATACATGTACCTACAATAGTATCAATCACTGATACATGTACCTACAATAGTATCAATCACTGATACATGTACCTACAATAGTATCAATCACTGATATATGTACCTACAATAGTATCAATCACTGATACATGTACCTACAATAGTATCAATCACTGATACATGTACCTACAATAGTATCAATCACTGATATATGTACCTACAATAGTATCAATCACTGATATATGTACCTACAATAGTATCAATCAATGATATATGTACCTACAATAGTATCAATCACTGATATATGTACCTACAATAGTATCAATCACTGATATATGTACCTACAATAGTATCAATCACTGATATATGTACCTACAATAGTATCAATCACTGATACATGTACCTACAATAGTATCAATCACTGATACATGTACCTACAATAGTATCAATCACTGATACATGTACCTACAATAGTATCCATATGTGCCAAACAAAAAGTTTAGAAATCAATGTTATTCTGTGATTTTCTTGTATGTATGTATGTATTCTTGGACGAAGTTCGTTTAACGTTTCTTTTTCTTGTTATATTGTCATCACTATTTTTTTATTATTATTATTCAATACAATTTGTACTTGAGCCTTTTTTGTTGTATGAATATTCTTTCAGATTTTCAATTCAGAGTATATTTCATTTATAGTTTCATTACTTATTTTGTTTTACATATATGAGCAATTAAAAGAATTAATAAGTTTAAAATGATTTCGTCATTGACTAGTGTTTTCTACTTTACCAAATATTCAACGAATGACCTCCTTTCTCTGTAAAGTGACCAAATTGGTAATTAGATTTTTTCTCTCTCTTTTTTCAGTAGAATAAAAGTGGTCCACTTCCTAAATATCGCTAGCTATACACAATTAAAATACTTAATGCGCAAAGCTGTTCACGAATTGGATGCTGTATCTTAATCCCCATTTTATAAATTATTGAAGTTAAGCTTATTTAAGTATCACAAACTTATTATTTCAAGCAATACTTTTCCCTACTTTATACTACTTTTATTTATACAGATATTTATTATTAACATATTTATAATCCTTTACTATATGTGAATTATAAAATTTAAAATTTTATCCAATTCCAAATGTATAATTACAAATATGACTTCGTTATTAGACTTAGGATTGTGATCCGGAGCACGGCAAAGTTTTAATAAAAAAAAAAGTTGTTGATCATTTTATACATTTTATTTGTGTTTGTAAAATTCCGCGGATATCGAGATGATTTTTACATTATGAAGTTGACAGTAGTTTCAACGTCAAATGAACGTTTAAAGTTTCGAAATGGCAGAGAAAGCGAGGTATATAGACCGGATCGTCACTGTCCGAAAAAAAGGACATTTTCTGAAAATGTGGAGCAGAGAGCAGTGATAAAATTTTGTGTAGACATCGGAAAAACACCCACAGAAACCCATAAATTGTAATGTCGGCCGTTCATTAGTGTTTAAGTGTCACAGAAGATTTCCAGACGGAAGGACAGTTACGGGTTGGCATGTGTGAAGGAAGACCATCTTTCCTAGATTATATACAGTGCTGTAAATAATGAAGTTCGTGACGTGATTGACAGTGATCGGCGACTAACAGTTCGTGAAATTACACGAAAATGCGGAATTTCAAAGACTACGATACATTTTATCCCATGATCTAAATATGATTCGTGTCTGTGCTCGATGGATGCCGAGAATTCTGACAAATGAAAATTTGACGAAGAGAGTAGAATTGTCAAGACAATTTATAAAAAAAATTAACCTAGGCGGCACAAGGTTTTTGGACAGAATTATTACAACCAACGAAAGCTGGTTCCACTATTATGATCCTGAAACAAAAGAACAGTCTAGTCAATGGAAAAATATGAACTCTCCTCCACCGAAAAAAGCGAAAGTTGCAAAATCTCTTGGAAAGAATATGTTCATTCTTTTTATGAACCGGAAAGGAAATATTCTAACACACGCAGTACCCAATGGCTATACTGTTAATTCTGATTACTATTGCAAGGTAATAATACTAAATCGTTACTTTTAAACTTAATACATAAATAATAATTAATGAAATGTTCCTTTAAATTTGAAATCAATATTAACAATTTATTAATTTACATTCTAGAAATAATGTTACTTAAATTGTTGGTACGGTATTATCAGTAATTTGTTTTCGTGTTAGGTCCAGAGACGATATTTGGTACAAGCACTTAGAAAGAAACGCCCATCTCTAGCTGATAGTCTACATCGTACCCAAAGTCGTTTTTACACGGGCAGAGGTTTGATGATTTGCAAAATCTGAGACGGGAAGTGTTAAATGCTATTTTACGTATGAAACCAGAACAGTTTGTGCACATTTTTAATGACTGGTTAAAGCGACATACGAAATGTGTTGAGTTAAACGGTGACTACGTCGAGAAAAGTTAATGAAATTTAGCGTTTGGCGTCGGATAACATCAAGATTTTCATTTTAGTGCTCATGGTATGAGTTTGTGTCTTTTTTTGCTTGTGATATAACTATTTGTGCTTTGTTTGTGATGACGATTTGTACATTAATGAAATGAATCATGAATTTAACGAAAATAATAGTTTAATATATTTTATCAATGTTTGTCAACTTTTATCAAGGCTGTACACGAACATTATGGACAACTCTCATATATATATATGTGTGTGTGTGTGTGTGTGTGTGTGTGTGTGTGTGTGTGTGTGTGTGTGTGAGTATTTCCAATAATAAAAGTAAAGAAACACAGAACTCGAATTAATTACATTCCACTGTAAGCGAATTAAAAATTCGTTTAATAACTTTCTGAAGAAGATTAAAGCCAAAAGCGCTTACAGTGGAATGTAATTAATTCGTATTTTGTGTTTCTTGACTTTTATTATTGGATCAAATACTGAAATATATTGCAAATTATATATATATATATATATATATATATATATATATATATATATATTACTTCTTAACTACATTTTCCCGTGGGGATCCGGGTTAGAATAGGTCCTCAGTACCTCCTTACTTGTCGTAAGAGGCGACTAAATACGGCGGCCCTTCGGATGAGACTGCAAAAACCTAAGTCCCGTGTCACAGTAGGTGTGGCACGATAAAGATCTCTCCCTGCTCAGAGGCCGTAAGCGCCGAGCATAGGCCTAAATTTTGTAGCCCTTCACCAGCAATAGCGATGTCTACATATGAGTGAAAGATTCTCAAGCAGGACGTTAAACAATAGACAATCAATCAATCAACTGCATTGTCCATGGAACCACTTGATACTATAGTTACTAAAGACTTAATTCTTGGATCTACTAACATTAAGTTGGCTCATGACACTAACATGTTATTTAATGACTAGTTTAAGCACCTCGTATGAAGCATGATTTCACCATCGAACGAGGGATACAAGCCCTCAATTATTTTATATGATTTTTTTTCTGATTTTTTTCCGGACTGACAAAAAGGTGTTTTGTTTGCAAATAAGAGATTTTTTTAAAAATCCAAACTTCGCTTTGATTTGATCCATGATATAAACATGCCTTAGACAGTCGATCTAATTTTTTAAATAAAAAATATTTATGAAAATTGAAAACGTTATTTGTTAATATTTTTTAAATATACGGATAAAACCTGAAAGAAAGATGTCAATTAAAAAAGAATACATCTTATAAATGTGTTATAAGAAGAAATTGAAATGAAATAATAAATATTCAAATATTTTGCGATTTTTTAGATTAGAACCAAAAAAAAAAAAACCAAAGGAAAAAGTACTATCCTCATCACAATTGATAGAAAGTACTAAAATAATCATATTCTTGCTAATTTTATGTACTTTTCATCAAGAAATTAGTTTTCTTTATAAATTCCATACAGGCCACGCAAGAGCGCGGTCTGTTCTGATATGGGTTTTCAAAATGTACATGCGTTTCTGCGGGATTAGCGTTTAATGTATTTTTCATTTTCCCCCAAAATTAATGTAATATAACTACTTAATCGGGGATTGGAGTTATTGTTAACATTAGCGTTCGATTTATATAATCTCTAGATACCAATCAAGCGTATTTAAAATAATAATAATAATGCACTTATATCGAGCCTTATCTTAATATATTCTAAAGCGCTTAACAATATACTAAAATGCAAATCAAAATTATACAGAATACATAAAATAATTAATAATGCCAGATATCAATATCGCAAAATGAACAATTGAAACTATGAAAGAAATAAGCTAGGAAAAAAAATAGAAATTAATTCATATTATAAAAAAATCACAAAATATGTGCTAGAATTTTGTTTTTTGGGTTTTTTTTGTTTTTTTTTTATTGGTTTTTTTTGGATACCGTTCTTCGGCATGCTAACTTTAAAATGCAATAAGCATTATATAGTTGCCAATTTGCACTGCGTTGTTTTTTTTTTTTTCGGGTTTAATTTTTTTTATGTGAAATACGAAAAGGGTTTACAGTGTTTTGTGGATTGAAGACTACTTTTGCGGATTCATACAAATAATAATAATATATCCAAGTGGTTTTGTGATGATGAGGGTAATTGAGTCCAGACAAGTGCATGGAAACTCCTTTTCAAGTCGTTATCCTTCTTTGTAAAGTTGTTTCTACAAACGAATTTTGTTTACTATAGCAATTAATATATCTTAATTAAAGTATGACTTAACAATTAACTCTTCATCCTACAAATATTCTCGAGCGGGACGTTAAACAATACATAATCAATCAATCAATCCTACAAAATGCATATCGCCCGAGTGGTTCGATCTTAATATAAAAATTAAAATAAAGAAATATGTAAAATATAATGTCTTTCGTATCTTCTGCAGCCGGATACTTTTGACGCTTGCGTTGATTCCTTGTTCATTTGTAAACATTTTACATCAAGGGAATGTAATTTTCTGATTACAATGTTCTTTATGACTATTGTTATATAATTACAGTCGGGTTTGGTTCAGATTTTAAAAATCGCAATATTCCTGAATTTTTATCATTGCATTCCAATTTCTTTTAAAATTCATTTGTACGAAATATCTTTTCCTAAATGAGTGGTTAAAGCATCGCGCTCAAAATCACAAGGCCTATCATCTCTAGTCAGCGATGGTTCGATTCTCGCTCGCGCCGTTATATGTGAGAAAGTTTCTAGTTTACTTTCAGATACATTGTATCTGGGTTCTCTCTTCCGCCAATAAAAACTGGACGCCACCATACAATTGAAAAATTGTTGAGTGTGGCCGAAAACAAACAATCAATCTAAATGACATGTTTCTTGAAGATTTTATCCATAGAGTTAAAAAAAAAATTTATTAACAAATAAGGTTTTCAATTTTCATAAATATTTTTTTTTATTTTATAAATTAGAACGACAGAATTAGAATTAGGCGTAAGTTAGAATGACTATTGCAGTCTTTTATGCATGCTTTATTAGTTATTCATGCATCAATTCACAACGAAATTTGGACTCTAAAATATCTTATTTGCAAACAAAACACGTTTTTATTTTTTATCATTTCGGAATGATTGATTGTATATCGTTTAACGTCCCGCTCGAGAATATTTCACTCACATGGAGACGTCACCATTGCCGGTGAAGGGCTGCATACTTTAGGCCTATGTTCGGCGCTTATGGCCTTTGAGCAGGGAGGGATATTTAACGTGGCACACCTGCTGTGACACGGGGCCTCGGTATTTGCGGTCTCATCCGAAGGACCGCCCCATTTAGTCGCCTCTTATTTCGGAAAAAATCACAAAAACTCCATATAAAATAATTGAGAACTTGTATTACTTTTTCGATGTTGAAATTATACTTCATGCGAAGTTCTTGAACGAGCCATTAAATAACATCTTGATGTAACGAGCTACCTTAACAACTCAACTGAATTGCGCGTTTTGAAATTTCATCTCGTATTTTTTTTAAGTATCATTCTGAGAATTTCTGCATGTATTTCTCTTATCTTAATCAGTTGGAGATGCACTTTATTCATCCACAATGGATCCCGTGGGGATCCGGGTTAGAAAAGATCCTCTGTACCCCTTGCTTGTCGTAAAAGGCAACTAAATGGGGACAGTCCTTCGGATGAGACCTCAAAAACGTAGGCCTTGCGGCACAGCAAGTGTGGCACGATAAAGATACCTCCCTTCCCAAATGACATAAGCTCCGAACATAATCCTTAATTTGGCAGCCCTTCATCAGCAATGGCGACGTTTCCATGTGAGTGAAAAATTCTCGAGAGGGATGTTAAACAATATACAATCATCCACAATGGCAATACTGAATGTCTGTAATAAAGAATTTTTAGAGATCTTTACAACTGCTGTATTTAACAATGCCTGCAAAGAACAAGTTTTCTGCTGATTAGAATAGGTAAGTTTGGGCCCTCAGAAGAGAGTAAATTAGAATTAATGATGAATCATATTTTCTCTTTGAAATTAGTAGACAAGGATGCTAAGCGCTGGATAACTTCACTCAGAATCCATCCATTTTGTGTAGTTAAATGGATTTTTAAGTTTTTGAATATTTAGATTTTCACATATTCATCTTCTTCTCCAGAACTACTAGGCCATTTTCAATCAAACTTGGCAAAAAGCATCCTTGGGTGACGGGGATTCAAGTTTGTTTAAATTAATGGCAACAACCTTCTTCAAAGGGAGATAATTGCGAAATAGTGAAAAATACTGACAAATTTTAATCTTCTTTTCCAGAAGGAATAAGCCAATGTAAATCAAACTTGGTGTAAAACATTCTCAACATTCTTGGGTGAGGGTCAAATGAAAGGATATGCCCCCCTTCAAAGGGGAGATAATCACAAATAGAATGGGTCATTTACAAATCTTCGTCTCAAGAACCACTGGGCCAGTAGAGTTCAAATTTATATGGAAGTTTTCTGACATAGTGCAGATTCAAGTTTGTTAAAATCATGGCCTCCGGGGGTATGGTGAAAATATAGGGAAGAAATTTAAAAGTCTTCTCCAGAACCACAGGGCCAATTTCAATCAAATTTAGTACAAATCATTCTTGGGTGAAGGGAATTCAAGTTTATCTAAGTGAAGGACCATGCCTCCTTCAAAGGGGAGATAATCACAAAATTATAAAAATAGAGTTGGGTCATTTAAAAATCTTCTCAAGAACCATTGAGCCAGTAGAGTTCCAATTTACACTGAAGCTTTATTACATAGTGCAGATCATGTTTGTTAAAATCATGGGAGGGTGGGGCCACAATAGTGGGATCAAAGTTAATATGTGAAAATATAAGAAAAAAATTTAAAAATCTTCTCATGAACCACTGAACCAGAAAAGTTCAAATTTACATGACAGCTTCCTGACATAGTGAAGACTCAAGTTTCGTTTAAATCATGACCCCCGGGGGTATGTGGGGCTACAATAGAGGGTCAAAGTGTTCAATGCGATTATATAAGGAAAACATTTAATATGGGCCAAGGTGACTCAGGTGAGCGATGTGGACCATGGGCTTCTTGTTTAAATAGAAAATTGACAAATTTAAAAGAACTTCCTCTCTAGAAAAGGATGATACTCGCAAACGTACTATGCGTGTTTTTTTTTTTTTTTTTTTTTTTTTTTTTTTTTTTTTTTTTTTGCAAATTGAGGCGTTTTATTTTATTCGTGTAATATAAATAGATATTAAATATTTTAGGGGAAAAGTTTGTCCACATAATTAACCAATCCAACGAGAAATTATTAAGTTGCGAACTTATTTGGTAATCGTCGTGAATAAATAATGCGTAAACCTTATTTTTATATTGAGCTAAGAAGAGGGTACGCTAACGGAATTGAGGGAAGAGGATCAGACCATTTTGCGTGACTGCGACGACGAAGTGGTATGCACATGTATATATATATATATTACTAGATATACATGTAACATATATGCATGGTATTTAATTCCACCTTGATTACTATTAATGCACATGATTTATATTTGTATCCGTACAACACTAATGTTTTGACTTTCTGGACGCCGTTAAGACGTTACATTTAAATTGTGATAGTTGCTCTATAAACACTGGGAATTCCACTGAGGTGCGTCAGACATATCGTTCCACAATTTAACTGCGCCTTCATTATCGACTTGTCTTCGAAAATAGCATCAGACATATTAAAATACATAAAACCCTTAAGGTAAGACGTGTACATTGAAAATTGATATTTACATTATTAGTTTAAACTTTTAGCCTTTGATGAAATACACTATATGGCATGTATATATTTAAAATTTTGTACTTTGTTAGGAACTGTTTTTCAAATATATTTTTAGCTTTGTTTGAATTGTCTTCTGTTGTATATTACACGCCCGATAAAGTGAAAATGACATACACTGTGGACATGAATTTCAAATCTCAATATCGATTTGTATAAAGTATATTACATTATGGCTTCCCAGTTAGGTTATCACTAGAATGACGATCTCAGAATAAACCTCTCTGTGTAAACTTGATTGATTGATTGTATATTGTTTAACGTCCCGCTCGAGAATTTTTCACTCATATGGAGACGTCACCATTGCCGGTGAAGGGCTGCAAATTTAGGCCTATGCTCGGCGCTTATGGCCTTTGAGCAGGGAGGGATCTTTAACGTGCAACACCTGCTGTGACACGGGGCCTCGGTTTTTGCGGTCTCATCCGAAGGACCGCCCCATTTAGTCGCCTCTTACGACAAGCAAGGGGTACTGAGGATCTATTCTAACAACCCGGATCCCCACGGGGACTCTGTGTAAACTGATTGATATAAGATTATCAGCCTTTTAAAAGGGGTATGGGCACGATGTGAGCTGAAAATGTCCAACTTTTTTCAATTTTAATGTTCATAATTCCTAGAGACACAACAGTTCATTTTCCACAGTTTAATTATAACAAGTTTTATGCATCAATTTCCTCTCAACTGCGCTTTGAAGATCATCCAGAATTCAAACGTTTTTTTCATGCTGACTCTGACTTTTACATCACGTTTAGAAGATAGGCAAACGCGTTGTGTAAAAACTTATTTAAATACCCCTTAAAGGGTCCACATTCGCTTTTCAAGAAGAGGATTATCCCTGCTTCATATGATTAATCATTATTGTAAAGCAAACCGTCCATGTCACTATTTTTAAACTAACACCTGATGTGTTCAGATAAAAATAGCTGGTCAAAGACTAAAATGTAAAACCATAACGCTACAGTTCTGCAGCTAAGATAAAAATAGCACATGCTTTTAAAGCTCTGCGTGTGGGTCTCCTAGCTCTTGATTACTGATCTCCACGTAAATGTTATCCTTATCCACGTCATAATTCTGGGTCTACCACTGTATGCCCTCTCTCACTGGACTTTACTGTGTGCACACATGTTTTCTGCAGACCGAAAGATGGAGTTTCAATGTATATTAAAGGGCCTTCAAACAGTATTAATGTTTGCGTATAAAAGTAAGATTTTCAACTTTAGAAATGTCTTATTTTCGCAAAGTTTATATTTCCAACTATGCAACAAAATCTGAGAAAGCTCTGTGAAAATTGTCATTTTACTATTTTTGCGCAAAGTGAGCTGTAGTGTCTCTTTAACTAAGGTATTTCTAAGGTCAATCAAAATTCGAATGCCAGTTGTTAAGTTACAAGTGAGATACAGCACTCACAATTCTTTATTATGTAAACTAGGCTCGTGCCATATTTTTATTTACATATAGATTGCTTAATAGAAATAATCGCGTTTAAACCAAAATGAGATTCGACAAACCCTAGAAACTGTATAATTGTGTTCAGAATTAACTTGTAAATTGAAAAAAATCTGCTTTAAATGAAAGTTTTACTAGGTAAACAAAAACATTGGCTTTAACTGAAACATGGCTCGGAGGTGACACAGACAGCATAGTTATAGGAAAACTTGTTCAAGATAGTTCATGTTCCCAGAAAGAACCGTAAGGGTGGCGGTGTTGCATTCATTTATAAGTAGGTCAATAGAGCGTTATGTAAATGTATTGAATTACAATTAAAAACCTTGTTTAGAAAACATAGAATTGCAAGCTCTGAGCTCTGTATCTCTCATGTAACTCAACGACTGACATTCAAATTTTTGCTAGCCATTAGAAATATCGTAGTTAAACATTGTAAACATTAAGATATGGAATATAAAATTTGAAATTTTCAGCTCAAATCGTGATCATCCCCCTTTAAAACAAAATAGATTGTTTTCGGAAATGCGTGTACAACTGCTGCCGACAAGTTTCAATAAAAAGGAAAGTGATCTCTAGGTGTCGCTTTGCTTGACATTTGATAATAAAATATCAATATTGACCTTGACCAAACTTAGTTGTTGACATTGTCTGGCATGAGTCTGGCCCAGTGTCCTGACCTCAGACCTATGGACCACAAATATCACAACTCTAGGCTCATTATAACTGTGCACCCTCTGCACCCCATTTGTATGATAGATGTGCAGAAAGAAAATAAATTCTAATCATTAAATCTTCCAATGCATTTGGATTATCACCTCCATGAAACCTGGAACCTTCAGACATATAGATCGTGAGCTTTCCAATTTTGGATATGTAGGTTTTGAAATTAGTACAAATATTATCTGTGTCAATTTCTTTCTTATAAGATGGATTCTTGTCGCAGCTGTAACGAGAAAATGACAGAAGTTTTGAGGACAGTCAAAAACTTGGAATCAGATTTAGACGATATGAAAACTATGATGAGTGTATTGGTACAAAATACACTACAAAATAGATACCCTTTGGGAGAAGTTACAAGTGTACCTGGTAAGAAACGGCGTGCTGGTAGATCTTCACATCGTTGTACAGAAAGTTCAGTGAAAGGTAATCACCATTATATCAAGTGAGCGATTTTCTAAATAAGAAAAGCTTCTATAGTCACTGTTCCAGTCATAAATGCTTCTAAAGAACAACGTGCAATAGCATACATTTTAACATTGAAATTCATGCTTCAATTTCTCCATACTCATTTATTTCCATATAACAAAATTTTCCAACTGATTCTAAATTTGAAATATGACGCCACATATCTTAAAAAATCACTTTTCATGAAAAACATTAAAATGATTAAAATCTAAATATTGTCAACTTTACAGGTATTGTTTCACGGTCTTTATACGTTGACGTAAACAAGCTGTCTTTGTATGTTTGTAGCGGGAAATTGACTTATTTGTGACGCTGTACTAAGTAGATTTACAACCAAACTATAATCAGCTTTGTGTATTCCATTTACCGAGGCTGTTTCTCCTCTCTTTAAAAAATCATTACATGTAAAATGTTGGATGTTTTAAATCGTATTCTGAATACTTTGTAAAACAATGAAACAAATACATAATTACAAAACTGATAATGAAATATTTTATGAATATCAATCTGGTTTTCAGCCTGGAGTTTATACTGTTAACAAACTTGTTGAAATATATAATACTTACTGTCATGTCAAGTCTTTACGAAGGTAAAGGTGCAAGATATTTTTTGTGACATTTCTAAAGCATTTGACAACGTTTAGCATAAAGACCTATCATTTGAATTACAAATTACGATATTAATAGTAACATTTTAGGTTGGATTGAGAATTATTTGTGAGACAGAAAACAAAAAATTGTAACTGATGATGTTGCATCTAACACAGAAACAGTTAATGTTGGTAACCCTCAAGGCTCTTTACTGGGACTCTCCTAATTTCTTTTGTGCGATATTGTAATGATTTATTAAATAATATGACTTTTTGTAAATATATAATGATTTATTGATGAATGGTCTACGAAATAACTCGTTATATTCAATCCTGATATTTTTGGCTAGGGAAAACATCGTGTACTCTCATGGAAATTTTGGTAAACATGGCTACCTATTGATCAGATTAAAGCTCATACCCACACAGGTCTAAAATCTCAAAATGATGTAATCACGTATATATTCAATCCATGATAAAGCTACAAGACTAAATATTCTCCGTATGGTTAACTGTGAATCACTCGTTAAGATTTATTGTGTATTTATTAGACCAGTCTTAGAATGTTCTGATATTGCCAGGAATAACTGATCAGAAAGAATGATTCTCAAAGATCTTAATTCAAGTTGAAGGAGATAGAATAATCACGGATTGAGATGTAATTTCTTCCGTTCAAAATTGTATGATGAATTAAAATGGATTTTTTTTACAGAAAAGGCGAAAATTCCACCAGTTAATATCGTTTTATAAAATTATAAATGGCTTTTCTTCTCAGTACTTTTATGATTTGGTTGAACCCTATTGTTCGCCAAATCATTCTTGAAAAAGCGAAGATAACAAACAGTGATCAATATGGAGTATAAATTAGAGAGCTGCGCAAACACGGACTCTGGATATACCAGAGGTGGGATTAGGTGCCTAGGAAGAATAAACGCCCCCTGTCAACCGATTACACCCACCGTGAGCCCTATATCGTGACCACGTAAACGGAGTAATCAGTAGTCAGAATCAGAGTGCCAAGAACGGCTTATCAATTCGTATGAAACACGTCAGACAGCATTTGACCCCGATAAAAGGATGTTTGTTTTGTTTGTTTGTTTGTTTGTTTATAGCCGCCTGAGCAATTTTTCAGCTATCCGGCGGCTGTCACCATTACCGGTGACAGGGCTGCAAATTTAGGCCTATGCTCGGCACTCAGGGCCTTTGAGCTGGGAGGGATCTTTATCGTGCCACACCTACTGCGACACGGGACCTCGGTTTATACGGTCTCATCCGAAAGACGTAATGGCAAACTAGATCGTTATAACAAACATAGAATTTGAAAAATGCTGATTTTAAACAAGACTGTTGAAAGCCCTGTAACATCAACTTTGTCAGTAGCCTGCCTCGATTTAAAACCTTGTGCCCAGAACAAGCTCTTGCGTATCGAATCAGTTGATAGATGCAGATAATACTGGAATTTTGCTACATAAAAATGGAACGTTGACCACGGAGAAGCTGAAATCATCCCGTTTGTCATAAAATCTTACAATCTTTTATCTAGTAATGTACAATTATCAAAACTACATATATGAAAAATTATTTCCCTTCCACTGTTAAACAATGGAACTTGCCAGACCACATTAGAAATGTCTTTCCATTTTTGTGTAGTTTTCTTTTTGTATTGTTACTCTGTCTTCTCTTCCTCTTCCATTTTCTTTTTAATTTATTTGCTTTGCTTAATTTTCCCTTTGTAGTGTAACATGAGTTAACATCTCACTTTACATACGAGAGAGAGTCAATAAGTAACCAGTCTAACTGGCTGAGATCTACCTCTTCTTTGTCGATGTAATTGCCCTCTAGTGTGATACACTTAGACCAACGGTGGTCAAGTGCCATCAGCCTAGAACTGAAAAAGTCAGGGTCCTTTCCTTTGACCCACTCTTCAACTCTTCGTCAGACCGGAAATGACTTCCACGGATATCCTTTTTTCAAGTTTTGGATTAGAAAGAAGTCGCTAGGAGCTATTTCAGGCGAATAGGCAGGATATGGTATTAATTCATACCCGTTCCGCTGTACAGCATCTATTACAACTTTGCAAGTGTGGTCTCTCGCCTTTTCCTGTTGCAGCAAAACACCTTTGGAGAGTTTACCTCGGCGTTTTTCATGGATGGCAATTCTCAGCTGGTCTAGCAAGTTTGCAAAGTATACTCCACTTATTGTACTTCTCTTGTATAAAAAGTCCAACATAATAACGTCTTTTCAGTCACAAAATACTGTGGCCATCACCTTGCCAACAGATGGTTGCGTCTTGAACTTTGGCTACGGCCCTACCCACTGACGACTCTGAGCTTTATTCTATAGCTCATAATAATGAACCCAAGTCTCATCTACAGTCACCAGACGCAAAAGAAAATAATCTTTTGACTTAATACGCTTCTACAGACGCTGCACACTGGTTGCCATTTGCTCATCGCTGAGGGATTTGGGGACTCAACGGGCTGTTAGCTTCCGCATACCTTAATGATAATGTAAGATTGTTGAAACGCTACCATGTGAAATGCCTAATGCCTGCGCTATTTCTTCACCCTGAATTCGCCTATCAGTATACCAGATGTCGAACTTTGTTACACATTTCTTCATCGGTGGCATCCAGTGGGCGTCCACACCTGGCTTCATATTCTAAAGACGTTCTACCGCTTTTGAATTCCCCTACCCAGAATTTATCCTGAGCACAAGATGGTGCAGAAGACCCATAAACATCGGCTAACTCGCCGTGTATTTCCTTCGCCTGGTTAACCTTTTAAATACAAGTACCGAATTGCAGCACTGCACTAAGCCTTAGATGAAAAGCATGCCCTTGCATCACTAACCATGTCTGACATTCAATATATAATTAAAGAATGACTCGATACGCGTGCAATTTTGTACCCATGTATAAACCTCTAATGTATATATTAAACATCGTCATAATGTATGAATTCTTTTTGGAACTTGAATGAAAATATAAATATCAGCAATACATGTATATTCCTTATAAATCTAATCGCCTAACTGGATAGGTCAGTAGCTTCTGTGTCCGAGTGTAGCAAGGTTTTAATTTATTTTTACTAAAACGACAAGTACAATCGTATTTGATATATTTGTTTCTTGTTCCATATTAAAGCATAGAATTTCAAAGAAAAAAATATGAAATACTGTTCAACATAAGTTTTTATCCCGCATAGGTGTATAAATTACAGTTTGTCTTATTACTGTATCTCAACTGATTCGATACGCGAGAGCTTGTTATGCGTATGATTAGTTTATAAATCAAAGCAGGCTACTGGCAAACAAGTTGATGTTAAAGAGGTTTCAACAGTTTCGTTTAAAGTCAGCATTTCGCAAAATAACGATCTAGTTTGACAATATAATCTCTCACTGGGTCAAATGCTATCTGACATGTTTCACAGGAATTGTTATGACGTTCTTTACAAAAGGTCTCCGTGGCCGAATGGTTAGAGCATTGAGCTCAAAATCACAAGGCCTATCACCTCTAGTCGGCGCAGCCCCGTGGGGATTCGGGTACCCCTTGCTTGTCGTAAGAGGCGACAAAATGAGGAAGTGCTTCAGAGGAGACCTCAAAAGCCGAAGCCCCGTGTCACAGCAGGTGTGGCACGAGAAAAATCCCTAGCCTCCTTGTTCAATGGCCATACGCGCCGAGCATAGGCGTAAATTTTGCAGTTTTTTCACCGGCAATGGTGACATCTCCATATGAATGAAAAATTCTCGAGCGGGACGTTAAACAATATATAATCAGCCAATCAATCTAATCGGCGTAGGTTCGACTCTCGCTCGCCCCGATATATATGAGAAAGTTTTCCAGTTTACTTTCGGAAGGTCGGTGGTCTCTTTCCGGATACATTGTATCTGGGTTCCCTCCCCCACTAATAAAAACTGGACGCCACCATATAACTGAAAAAATTGTTGCAAAACAACAAACAATCATTAAACCGTTCTTTACACACTGTTCTGACTACGGATTCTCCGTTTACCCATCAAGATATAGGGCTCACGGCGGGTGTAAATGGTCGACAGGGGATGCTTACTCCACCTAGGTACCTAATTTCCCTCCTGGTATATCCAGGGGTTCGTGGTTGCCAACTCTTTATTTTGTATTCCTTGATCTTCACCTTTTCATTCTTGGCTCTAAATTAAATTTAGCAATGATCTTCAAGACGGTTATTAAGTGACAACTATAACTGGTATAATTGCTTGAGCTCAGTCTTGTGTATGTGATCGTATAAATGTAATTTACAGTTCATATCCAGAGAATAAATTTGATCAAAAAAAGATACCTCACTTAGTAACTTGTATGGCTTTTTTGCTCCAATCTATACTACAAATAGATTGCTGCAGCTTTTATGATAAGCAACATTGATACATGTACGTGTATGTTAAAAATTGCATGCATTTATGATACAGAAATAAAGAAGTTTCCACATATTTGACATGTTAATCACCTCTATCCACATTCAAATGAAATAAATCAAAATGATTAAACATGTATAGTGAAATGATCCGATAACGTAAACAGTCACAAGTGCCACGTGGTTAGCATACAAATAAATAACGAGTTCTAGAATTTACAGAATATTAAGTTTACTAATATTTTGATGGATATATTTTCCTCTTTGTAGAATATGTTCACAAAGAGGTGTTGCAAGAGGAGTACCAAAGAATTGTCAACAGACTTGATTTTTCAAAAGATGACATACTAGATAAACTTCTTGAAGATGAAGCGATTTCACAGTCAGACCATGAAACCATCCTCAAACTCAGCAACAGAAGAAAGGATCAAAACCGATTTATAATTTCCCGTTTTCGGCGATACGGAACAGACAACTTTGAAAAATTTTTGGAGGCTTTAAGAGATGATTACCCAGACTTAATGAGTAAAATTAGTTTATCGTATGAGGAAAAAATGAAAGCATCTATAAAGAGAAAGTGTGCATACTGCATGATAATACAGACTGTTGATATTTCAGATGTCTTAGACCCACTTTTTGAAAATAAGTTGATCGATGATGTAATCATAGAACAGAAAATAAATGGGACGTCTGTGGCTTGCTTGTGGATGCAAGTTTTTTATCAACTGAGAATCGCGTCATCGGCACAAGACTGCAAAGACATTCTTGTCGACGCTTTGAATAGTAAGTACCGAGATATAGCAAAAACAGTAAAAGTCAGTCAGTTTCATAAACTTTTTTCATGTTCTTGCAAGTTAGTTGGTCGAAAAAGAATGTCAATTGCTGGAGGTTTTCAAACTGATGGATCTGGTAGTTTGTCTGATGTAAGTTCAACAAGTACCATTAACGAGCAATCCAGATCACATTGGTCACATCCTTCACAAGAAAAAGCATCATGTACCGAGATCAGCATTTCTGATAGTTCAGATACAAAAAAGTCCGTTGATAAGTCTCGATCTAATGAGAGAGACATCGATGTTTTTCGTAGTACATCGGGAAGTGATCTGCTGGACTTTGAAGATGTAAAAACTATGGATAATATTCCAAACTCTGTAAGGAGGGGCGGTACACGAAGACATACGGTAGAAATTTCTGAGAACCTTTCCAAATTCCATGTTGTAGAAAACTCAATGGAAATGAAAAACACATGGCCAAAAAAGAAACTAAAAGCAAAATATACTTCAGAGTATGAAAAATTGAAAAGAAAGCTGAATTCTGTAATTCTGCCAACACTTCAAGGTGATACTCAAAAGTCACTCACACCACACAACTTTTCTTTAAAAGAAACATATACTTGCATTAATTCAAAACGATACCGACAATCAGTTATTACGGCGAAGGAAGTTTTGATGAATAAGGAAAGGATAGCTGAAGTTCCTATAGGTTCACTCACTGATGCCGATTCTTACTGCCAAATTTCCAATAAACCGCGTTTTGGGGATGACAAAGAAAGCTCCTTTGAGAATACTCAACAAAATTCGGAAATTATATCAAAGCTGTCTGTGCAGAGGAGAAAAAGAGAATCGCCTAGGTTTAAAACGACATAAATTGTACTGATTCATTGCAGAATGTGATTGATTGATTGTTGTTTTACGCCACACTAAACAATTTATCAGTTATCTGGTGGAGTCCAGTTTTTGTAGGTGAAGGAGAGAACTCAGATACAATGTACCCGGGAAGAGACCACCGACCTTCCGAAAGTAAACTGACAAACTTTCTCACATATATCGGCACGAGCGCGAATCGAACCCGCACCGACTAGAGGTGAGAGGCCTTGTGATTTTAAGCGCAATGCTCTAACCACTCGGCCACGGAGGCCCCTACAGAATATGAAATGCCATATACATATAAGTGTATATGTCTCATTTTCAGTATCCATAAACAACTATGTCGATTATTCAATTCTGGAAGATTTGACCATTTTCAAATTACATAATTGAGTCAATAAATTGCATAAACTTTTTACCATTCGTTGTTAGATTGATTGATTGATTATTTGTTGCTTTCCGCCACACTCAACAATTTTTCAGTTATCTGGTGGAGGAGAGAACCCAGATACAATGTACCTGGGAAGAGACCACCGACCTTCCGCAAGTACTGGTTGTTAGAGAGTGTATTACAACATGCAACTACTAATCGGAACTGGATGCCAAGTTCCTGTTAATTAGATGGGGAAAATATTTTTATCTTAATCTATGTTTGACACACAGATATTTTCGCATGCTTCATATGAAATAAGAAACATGAAGACCCTCAAAAGGCAAACGGGAATATCGACACTGTTATTGTATATCAATGTTTCATATGCAGAATAAAATGTTAAAGGGAATATTCTTGAAGTAATTGCATCAATAAGATTATCTAATTTCTAATCGTTTTCCACATATTGGACAAAACAATAAATCACAAGGACAGAACTACCACATATGTTGCAAAAGTGGAACATTTAGCACAATTGATATATATTCAGTTTCTTGACAGTAAGCCAATTCATGACTGCAAAGATTTCGACATTCTTCAGATGTGAAATGCATTTTGTTTTACTGAGCTTGAATTGAACAGCGTGGGACAGAAGGCGCAAATTTAAAAATTTGGAATTACTAGACACTATACATTTGGCATTTATAAGACAGCCTTTCGGGAAATTTTCGTGGGATGTGCTTCAGAATAAATCAAATGTTGCGAAGAGTTTTTAATAAACAACACGATGCATGTACACCAATAAACGATCCAGCCCGTTTCTGGATTTCCCCAAATTCTAAGTCAATGAAAAACATTTATAGTTCATGTACAATCAAAACACCCACAAGGGAAGTAACATTGAACAATCAGAAGAGCGTGTTTAAAAGAACTGACAATCTTATATATTACAGTAAAAACCAGTGGTGGATTTACAGACCAAAAATAAAAAAGTAGTAGAACAACAGCAGATATATAAGACTTAACATTTTACATACAAACAAGTACGTAAAGATAAACAAATCAATTATCTGTTGTTATTTAGTGATTTTATCATGTACAAAGTAAAGCTAGAGTAACCCATAAACGTAACCCTAATATGTCTCAAAACTCGGGCCATTGCCACTCTTAAAAAATCCTGCATCCGCCAATAACAACTATCGACTTTTAGACCTTTATGGTCTCCCACAAACCTGCTTAAAACGTTCCAGACTTTTATCTTGCATAGTTCTAGGACTCATACTGCAACTTCAGCAAACAGCCAAAGAAAAAGTCAAACAAATATTGCGATGATTACATGACAAAATTTGAATATTTGAACCAGTAACCATTGTAGTAACATCAGGTGAAAAGATCTACAAGAAAGGGGATTTATTATTTTCTCGAGATTCTGCTTACATCCTACTTAAATACACACGCTAATTAGTAACTTAAAATTCTACACACAATCTGTAAAAAAGATTCTTCCTCGTCCAGGTGCAAAAGAATACTAGTATTTTCTAAAGTAAAAAACAAAAAAGAAATTCACACGCTAATTAAGAATACATATTTCAGTGGTTTAATGTTCTCAAAGCGTACAAAGAAGAATCTAATACTGCTTAACTGTGTCAAGAAATTACGGAGAGAGTTTTGGTTGTGCCACTCCTTTTGCTAATACTGGTCCGTTCTCGTGTAAATACAATGCCGGCCAGACAATAAAATCCAGATACGCCCCTGTTTTGGTGTACCGCTTCAGGATATCTGTTTTAAATTCCGTTCCTTGTCTGTATTCGAACCGAACAAATACCGGCGGGTCACGGATTCTCATTCTCCAACACAAACTTGCACAATGGCGAGCGTACACCTTTGTTTTAGTAGACACCGCAACATCAACATTCTTTAAAATTGAAGGAAGTCTTGTCAGAAACATCTGAAAAAATATAAATGTTTTCTACTTATGACCTTCAACAAACAATTTCTTCGAACAATAATTTTGATAAATTCGATTGTATCCCATTTACCAAGGATGATGTGTGTTTATTGTTTTGAGCGTAACTAAGCAAGAGGTAATGAGAACGTAGAAATGATTTTTTTTAT
Source organism: Ostrea denselamellosa (assembly GCA_024699665.1). Lineage (NCBI taxonomy): Eukaryota > Metazoa > Mollusca > Bivalvia > Ostreida > Ostreidae > Ostrea > Ostrea denselamellosa. Next base: position 1,627,765 of record JAMZEH010000072.1, read on the forward strand.
TACAAAAGTTAGGTCTTGTTAGTCTAAACTTGCAACGAATGATTCAGTGCTGAAGATAATCCGAAGAAGGTACATCGAAGGTTTGAACTCCTGAATACCCTCGCCATTATTTGTTGTCTTACCTCTTCGATAACTGAGCAACAAGCATTGCCCACTGACAGCCTTAACTCTGTGAGGGCTTTCTGTACAGGGACACCAGCATCAGTGATCTGACGAGTCTTGAAATAATTCATCAAATAATGTGAAATTAATATAAATATCCACAAAATTAGTAAAAGTAAAAATGTACTTATTTCAACTTCAGTAAAATTTGAAATCTACAACACTAAATACCTCTCTAGTATTTTCATCTGCTAACGTAAATACTGCTTGTCTAATCCTGGTTTCATAATTCTTCTCTGTTCTGTCACAAAAAGTATATGCATCCTGGCCGAGTAAAAGAGAAAATGCTACATTTGAGATATTCTACCTATATTAATGAGCATAACTGATATGCAATATGAAAAGGACCGGAAAACGATAAAGCTAATCGATTAAACAAATATAACCTGTAAAATTTTCAGGAGAACTTGTATTATTTCCTCTTCGTTGTTAAAAGTATTGTCAAGCTCTTCAAAGGCATCTGTCCACTGATTGTCATACAGCTCGGAGAATTTCTCTGCTAATTTTGTCGGCCGGTTGGTATCACTAAGGTCAGTTATTGCAGCATTGCCTTGAGTTAACTTTGCGCCTGCCACTTTACTTAGTCTGCAGTGAAACATACCAAATATCAATGTCCATTTCTTCTTTCCATTTCTACATGTAAAATACAATCTATGAAAGTACATGAAGCATTCATTATTGTACCTTGTGAAGACATTATCCTTTTCTTTTGACACTTCGGCAATATCTTTCCGCAGTTGATTATTTTCAGTGGCTAACCGAGTTATCCGTTCTTCCAAACGTCTAGTTTCTGTATTCATATCGGAGAGCTGCAGTTCAGTTTCAGCAATCTTCTTATTTAATTGTTTATGTTGCTCTTGAAGATTTTCATTTTCTACTTGAAATTGATTCACATTATCCTTCAAATGCTGGTTTTCTTGCTCAACTTGATCTTTTCTATAATAGAAGAATAATGTAAAATGTATAAATTTAACAAGTCTTCCACACGGGAACCGGTTTTTATTATGTTTTAAACCAAAATAATAATAATAAAATTAAATGAGCATCACTCAGCAACAAAACACTTTCATGTTGATTGTGCTATGATTACACTTTTCAAACTCTAGTAGGATGTTGTCAGTTATCTTCTCCGTCACAAACCATGGCCTGGACAAACATTTCTGATTATTCATCTTTGTTAAAGGTTAAACACATTCTTTAGTCATACGTAAATTGTATCATATATATACTTAAAACTTTTAACACGTATTTCAATATATCTGCACGTAACCTAGACTTTGATGAATTAAGGACATGGCACCACGTCTCATAATAAGCAACTTGCCCTCCGTCACAAAAGTCATAATCCAGACAAATGTTTTAAATTTTATTTGCCAGTGACTAACCTTGTACAAGTGATCTTGACAAAGACACGCATTGCCTTCTAGCAAACTTTGTGCCAAATATCACCGTTCGATGTCTCTATCATTTTACCGATGATTTTAATGATCATATATCTAAAGATATTGTTTGATGCATCATACTCTTAAATCAGGCACCATGAATTTGACAATTTTTAGAGACCTCCATACTCATTTTAATTCTGCATCCAGGTGATGAAGATTACTAAAGATAGCATGCATTTTTACTACGTGAGCCATAGAGATTCACTCATATACCAAAAGCCCCTGACACAACCGGGACCATCAATTTCACAATTAGGTACAGGCCTCCATATTCATTATTTCTATACTCTCAATATGGCTGTTTGATGACCAGAAGATAGGAATATTTTTAAAAACAAATTATACTTTTTATTATACTAGACGTAAAGATCTACCGTATTTCAAGAATCTCTGAACCACGGATCATGAATTTCACAACTTTGGTGAGGCATCTTTGCTTATCATCAATATGAAATGCACACAGTTGATCTGCTACAGATTTTGAAAGGATATGAATCATTTTTAAGGATCTTGCTCCATCTCATGACTTCCAATAAAACCATAGACCATACATCTCAGTTTTTATTGCCCGTGCTCAAAGATCCTATTTATCAAATTTGGTAGATGTTAATGTAGCAGTTTTTGAGAATGAGTCGAAAATGATCAAACACACGGCTCCATAGGGATCTGTGTTAGAATAGGTCCTAAGTACCCAATGTTTGGTGTAAGGGTCGACTAAATCTAGCGGTCCTTCGCGATGAGACCGCAAACACCGAGGTCACGTGTCACAGCAGGTGCGGCACGATAAAGATCTTTCGCTTCTGAAAGACCTAAATTTCGCAGCTCTTTACCGCCAGCAGTGCCGTCTTCATATGAGTGAAAGATTCTCGAAACAATTAAACAATATACAGCCAACTACGGCAAGGGGACGCACAAAAACATTTTTGCAAAACGTCCCCAGAGTCAAAACGTGACTTTGAAATCAATTACAATGTATTATGCTTGTCTCTTGAGGTGTTTCCTTCTCTATGTGTTGTTTCTTCCTTCTAAAAGTTCTGTCTTTAGTTTCATAATTTCATTTTCCTTACATTTGATGCGTTCCTGCAATTCCTGGACATCTCTCCATTTTTCTTTGAGCACTACCTCTGAATTTTTCAATTCAAGCTCAGTTTTGGAATGTCCACTATGGAAATATGTGGAGTATGATCATAATCGTGGTATGCTATTAGAGCAAGGCTGATTCTCAAATTATAGTTTTCAAAATCGGAATTCTATATATTTCGTATTTAAAAAGTATGAAAAATACAGTATTTACAATCCAAGAAATCGATTAAAGAACAAACTTTAAAAACAGTCTATTTTGGTCCTGATTCTGAACATAATTTTAACTAATAAATAATAAAATTGTATGTATAAATTTGTTACTAAGGTGGGAACTACAAAACACATTTTAATTTTGGAGAGGAGTTTACAATTTATAATGTACGTGCATTTTCCGTCATTTTCCTTTAGATAGCTCCCCAGTATATTCAAGTAGTATTGGTTCATAAAATTTGGGCCAGATGCATGTATCACAATCAAGCTAAGATATTTTAATAATACATATTTTGTCGACGCACTAAACCCATGACTTCTATACGAAAAAATGTTTAAAATTTGACATAGTTGACCGTTTTTAGGAAAATATATAAAATGTTCAAATTCAGGGTCGCAAATGCCTTCTGTTACACATATTCCGTTGGTTAAGAATAGTTAATATCGTACATGTAGTTGTAAATTTCAAACCACGGATAATATTGAACTATAGACCCCTAATCAAGTAAAGCAACATCAAAATCAACATACAATACACAAGAGGTTTAAGACTTTTGAAATATTTTGAATTTATTTAAAAAGCATTTATTCACTTTAGTAATACTAACCTTTCCAAGACAATTCTTCCTTCTGATAGCTCTTCACTTAACTTCTCTGTTTTTCTTTCTTCTTTTGCTAGCCGTTCTTCCAACTCCTGTCTCTCTATCTGTCTTTGTCTAACTTCAACTTGCAAACTTGCAAGTTCACTTAAAATCGTTTCATGTCTTCCAGAAATATTAAAAACAAGAATTTATAATGTTTGTCGTAGAAAATATAATCAATTACCAATATGAAAATAACATGTTCTAAATATCTTACCTTGCTATTGCACTGTCCTTTCCATTTTGTAACGATGAAATGTGTTCACGGAAATTTTGATTTTCTGCTCTAGCATTTCTCAATTCTTCCTCCAACTTGTTTCTTATTCCTTCTTCGTGAGCACACCTTAATGGGAGAAATTTTAATTAATGAAAGTTCACATCTGACCCATAGTCATGGATATATAACTATTTTTTCATCTTAGTGATATCGTGAAACCATACAATATTATACATAAGGATGAAATTGTTGTTTAGAATAACTTTCATTATTTTTCTGTACAAACAATATCCTTGTGGTTAGGGCGCTTTCTTTTTAACCAGGACCCCTACGTTTAATTGTCCTCTCGGCGCCGCATCAAACCTAACATGTTTAGCATAAGTTGTGAAAATCCCTTCGCCAAGCTCCAGGCATTAAGAGTGAAAGTAACGGGTATTTTGGATTTGGCCTTTAAAAAGCCAGGTCCCGTGTCACGGCAGGCGTTTGCACGATGAAGAACCCCCGCTAATCAAAATTTGTGGCACTTCATTTACAGTTGGTGACGTCTCTACATCAGTGAAAAATGACGATGCTATGAAGTAAGACTTCCCCTGGAAGTTTGGCTCTAAAGTAAGACTTCTTCCATGAAGGAGATCTTCTCTAGAGCAAATCTATCCCCAAGTTAATTTTTCCCAGGAAGTTACACTCTTTAGTGAGAATTTTATCTATTGAAATCTGGTTTTAGAATGATACTTCCCAACTGGATGTATGGCTCATTAGTGAGACCCCCAGAAAATATGGCTGTAGGGTTAGCCTCATTTCAAAATCAGCCTTCTCTCTCCGCCAATTCAATATTAGAAGTGAGACCCGCCAAAGTTGAATTCTGTGTCTGGAGTGATTTTCCTCATGGAGGAAGACTTACTCTTACTCTGGAACCACTCTCCTTTCACCTTCAAAGTCTGCCTCGAAAGTTAAGACTTTAACCCAATCTAGCTTTAGAGTGGTACTTCAACCTCCTATATCGGCATGACCCTTCTCTTTCACCATCTCATTTAAGCTCCCAGGGATGAATTTGAATTTATTAGCTTATTTGTGCAGTAAACTGTAGTATTTTAAATAATAAAAAAATGACTGTTCAAGAATACATAATGTATATTAAAACTTGAAAGTTAGTTGATATTAAAGATCAGGACAGAAAATTTTTGAAACTTTTTCCGAGACAGGCGTTTTCCTTATTGGTGATTTCCATTATAAGAGTCATTCTCCGAACCATAAAAAATAATGTGAAACTTAACCGTAAAAGATTTTGGCCAAATTTTAAACAAAGTATGCATATTTCAGTCTTTTCAATCGGTCGCAGTAGTTCAGTGGTAAAGCGTTCGCTTCGTAACCGGGTGGTCGTGAGTTCGAGCCCCTCTCGTGCCATGGCCGCGTCAAACCTAAGACGTAAACATAGGTAGTGATTGCTCCTTCGCCAAACGCTCGGCATTTAGAAGTTAAAAAATCATGGGTCTTTCAGATATGCCTTAAAAACGGGTGTCCCGTGTCACAGCAAGCGTTGGCACGTTAAAGAACCATCACTGCTACGGCCTTGAGAGCTTAGCATAGGTCTAAATTTATGGTACTCCACGTACAACTGGTGACGTCTCAATAGGAGTAGAACATTTTTGATGGGATGTAAAACAATCAATCAGTTAATCATTACACTTTAAATATGTTCTGTGGTTCGTGTTTCCAGAACATGAATGTTCATATATTAGGAGAACGTGTTTTTATTTTTCAGTTAACATTCCGCTACCATTTTACTACGCTATGTCGTTTGTAATTTTGTAAATGAAATTAATTGGCTGGAACACCATAACTCAAAATAAATCCTTGATTATATTGATTGATTATATATTCTTTAACGTCCCGTTCGAGAATCTTTCACTCATATGGAGACGTCACCATTACCGATGAAGGGCTGCAAAATTTAGGCCTATGCTCGGCGCTTATGGCCTTTGAGCAGGGAGGGATATTTAACGTGCAACACCTGCTGTGACACAGGGCCTCGGTTTCTGTGGTCTCATCCGAAGGACCCCCCCCCCCCCCCCCATTTAGTCGCCTCTTACGACAAGCTAGGGGTGCTGAGAATCTATTCTAACAACCCGGATCCAAATGCTTGAAATATCAAAAAACTTCAAATGCTTTGTTCTTAGATGCATAAATCTATAGCGTATTTACTAAACAAAGATACTGAAAAACAAAATGTGTTTGTGAAACACTGATGCTCTCAGATTACAACAAAGTGGAACTGTAAGAAATTGTAGTTGAAACTTTTGTAGCAATACTGAGAATGTGAAGTAATTTTCATTTTGTTCAACTTTTAAAACCAACGCCTTTCGGTTGAAAAGATATGACTTACATTAGAATTTTCTAAAAGCAAGACAAACGTAAATGTAAAGGTCATCAGGTCGAAGATATTTTAATATCAATGGGATACATTGTTCACAATGCTGCGCGAGTTATTTCCCCCTGAATACAGAGGGCACGCAGCACATTGCTGTCCTAAACTGATGGCGTCATGTAAGGAATATATAGAAAATTTACAATATCTGATTGTAATTATTTGCCAGTTAATGAATCTTTCTAAGAATTAAGCGTAAAGACTAAAACATAGCATGACTGAACAATAATATCTTAGTCAATGATTACATTTTTTTTTCCAAAAGAAATAGGACAATGGTCAATGTCAAGGTCATATGGTCAACAAATCTGGTGTCCTTAGAAAGGATTTCTCACATAAAATAAACATGCTCAATATAAAAACAGTACTTCTTTCGATTTGAAAGATATGGGCTTATATTAAAATTTTCTAAAAGTAGGTCGAAAGTCAATGTAAAGGTCACCAGATCAAAATTTTTGGTGCCAATGCATAGTCTTGTCACAAGGAATACACATACCAAATATGAAAGGTCTACCTCTTATGGTGTAAAAGATATGACCAAGGTTAAAGCTTTTTACCACAGACAGAAAGACCGACCGAAAATTATATGCGGACGAATCTTCGATTCCGGGGGCGTAATTATTATTTCATTGGATGTAAAGCAATTTTACCCCTGCGGTTGTGATGATGAAATGGTTTGGAAACTCCTGACTGATAAGATTGCATAATTGGCACAAAAGGTGTCCAGTGACATTACGATTCCAGTTTAGGTCCGTGAGCACTTTATAATGTTTTACCCCCGTTTCATAAAATCACTAGACATTATGCAAATCTGGAATTACTGCAACATGTTATATGGACGTAAATCTTGAATGAAAAGGCGAAGATAACGATCAGCGATTAATCTCATAACTCCTATAAAGAATAAAAAATTAAAAGCATGTCAAACACGAACCCCTGGACATACTAAGAGGTGGGATCAGGTGCCTAGGAAGAATAGGCATCACCTGTCGACAGGTCACACCCGCCGTGAGCCCTATATCGATCAGGTAAACGGGGTAATCCGCAGTCAAAACCAGTGTGTAAAGAACGGACTAACAATTGGTATGAAACAAGTCGGACAGCATTTTACCCAATGTATGTATATTAATAAATTAGATCGTTATAACGATCATAAAATTTGCGAAAAGTGCTACAATAGCAAACTTCTCCAGTAACTACAGCTACCTCCTACAGCAATGACCTCTTTGCTCAAATATCTAGAACTGGGGAAGTCTTCCTCTATATCAAGTTGTAAGGCAGTCTTGCCCCTAGGAAACCTGGCTTTGAGTGGAACTTCCCTGGGGTTGCTTAGCTAAAGATCAGAACTTCCACGGGGAAAGCCGCATGAGGAAGTCTCACAATGAGAGAAAATTCACTCTATTACACCAGGCGTTTGGTGAGGGTATTTTAAACCATGGTCATTCCAAGCGTCACATTCAAGTTAACATTCAGTTTAGCGCTCAGGCCTGTACCAGTAGGGGTTCTTTAACGTACAACACTTGCCGCGATACGGGACCTCCGTTTTTAAGGTCATATCAGAAAGATCCGTGATTCTCACTTCTAAATGCCAAGTGATTTGCTAAGAAGCAATCACTACCTATATTTACGTCTTAGGTTTGACGCGGCCATGGCACGAAAGGGGCTCGAACTCACAACCTCCCGGTTACGAAGCGAACGCCCTAACCACTGCGCTACCGCGACCGCGACCGGTCCCAGATGTTTGTGGAGAGTATAAACAAACGGTGGGATGATCCAGATTACATGGAAAACAAAATAGTGGTGAAAGATTTGTTTGATTTAAATAATATAAATTATGAATGCTAAACTTTCTGTGAATCACTTTGATGTTGTTCACAATCATCAATTGATAATAATTACCGGTAAATACATCTACCGTATAAGAAGGTCATCATTCTTGATATACGACGGCGAGTCAATAAGTAACCAGCCTATTCCATTTCCGATGAACCGAGACGGTCACAATTTCCATGCCTTATTTCAATATATATTTTATACCTTAGTATAAAATTGCACGCATATCGAGTCATTCTTTAATAAGATAATGAATGTCAAACATGGCTAGTGGTACAAAGACATGCTTTTCATCTAAAGTTGAGTGCCGTGCTATAATTCGATACTTGTATTTAAAAGGTAAAACAGGCAAGGAAATACACGGCGAGTTAACCGATAAACGTTTATGGGTCTTCTGTACCACATTATGCTCAGGTTAAATTCTGGGTAGGGAATTCAAACGCGGTAGAATGTCTTCAGAAGATGAAGCCATGTCTGGACGCCCACTGGATGCCACCGACGTAGAAATGTGTAGCATAGTTCGGGATCTGGTATACTCTGATAAGCGAATTCAGGTGGAAGAAATAACACAGGCATTAGGCATTTCAAATGGTAGCGTTTCAACAATCTTACATGATCATTTGGGCATGCGGAAACAGCGTGGTGGGTCCCCAAATCCCTTAGCGATGAGCAAATGACAACCAGAGAATCAGTATGCATCAATATGCAGTGCCTTATTGAAGCATGTTAGGTCAAAAGATGATTTTGTCTTGCGTCTTTTGACTGTAGATGAGACTTGGGTTCATTATTATGAGCCAGAGAATAAGGCTCAGAGTCGTCAGTGGGTAGGGCGGGGGTCCCCGAGGCCAAAGAAGTTCAAGACGCAACCATCTGGTGATAGCCACAGTAATTTGGGACGCAAAAGGCGCTATGTCGGACTTTTTACCCAAGAGAAGTACAATCACTGGAGTGTACTATGCAAACTTGCTAGACCAGATGAGAAGAACCGCCATCCATGAAAAACGCCGAGATAAACTCTCTAAAGGTGTTTTGCTGCAACACGACAACGCGAGAGTTCACACTTGCAAAGTTGTAATGGATGTTGTAGAGCGAAACGGATGTGAATTAATACCACATCCTGCCTATTCGCTTGGCCTAGCTCCTAGCGACTTCCTATCCCCAAACTTGAAAAAGTATATTCCGGTCTGACGAAGACGTCGTGACGGCAGTTGAGGAGAGGGTTAATGGAAAGAACCCTGACTTTTTCAGTTCTGGGCTGATGACACTTGAACATCGTTGGCATAAGTGCATCACACTAGAGGGCAATTACATCGAAAAAGAAGAGGTGGATCTCAACCGGAAATAAGTTAGGCCCGTTACGTATTAACTCGCCCTCGTAAGATTCTCTTTACCGTCGTTTAAGTTCTTCCTCTAATTCCTTATTTCTCTTTCCTAGGTCAGCAAGTTCTTGGCGGAAGCTAAATATATCACTAGCGGCTTCAACAGTTTGATTTGAAGGGGTGGTTGTTAACCTAGCAGTACCAGAAAAATAAATCATTAGCCGTCAGATATATAAATGCGTTTTTATAAGTGAACAAAACGTTTTAATTGATATACGTGTATCATTTTTTAAAATCAAAATCGGGTGTTTATTTTTCAATTAACCAAGAGACAAAACTGGATGGCTTACGATGCCAACACTTTATCTTCTGCTTCCTTGATTCTTTTCTTCAATTCTGAATTTTCGTCACGGAGATTTTTCAATTCACTTTTGAATACATTTTCAGTATGGCTGTATCTAAATGTAAAAAAAATGAACAAGTTATTCCTTAAGGCCATACAACAACGTTAATATTTCAGTAGTATCTTTACAACTGGCGTCTTTCATTATTGATGACAATCAGTGAAGTAAGTTCATAGATAAAACATGCTTACTTCCTTCGTAAATCTTTAATTTCCTCTTCGAGAGTGCCGTTCTTTGCAATAACAGTTTGATTTTCTTTCTGGAGCTCAGTAAATCTAGTAGAATGATACATTATTACCCATTGTATCTGTTATAAACATACATGTATATACACTGTATCCGTTATACACTATGTATCCGTTATATACATTGTATCTATGGGACGTTAAACATTATATAATCAACCAATCAATTACTCAATGATACACATTGTATCAATTATACACATCTCAAGTGTCAAATTACTTACAGTATAAATTCAATGTCTATTATATTATTATCATTATAACTGGAAAGACCCATACATGCATTTATATTTATAAGAAGACGTGGTGTCTCTATAAACATAGACTATTGTTATTTCTCCATCTGTTTAATACTCTATAATGATTAGGTTAAATCAAATTTGAAAAGACACCGTAAGTTACGTATTGTAAAGGAAATAAGTTACACGTAGTGTTGGTGGATAGTTACTTGTAGTCAAGTCAGTGAATTTCATGCAATCAAGATGGTAAGTAGTTAACGCAGTAACTTACATAGAGTCAAAGTGGTGACTAACATATGCTCGGTGTAGTATCTTACATGTTGTCAAGGTGATAAGTAACATACATGTATTGCTAAGGCAGTAAGTTACATGCAGTTAGACAGTACGTCAACTTCCCATATTTATGTAGCAATATTTCACCATCACCTGTATACGGTGTGCATGTCTCTCAACTGATTCTATTTGCAGGAACTTGCTCTGCGTATAATCAGTTTTAAATCGAGGCAGGCAACTGAAAAACAAGTTGAAGTTACAGGGGTTTCAACAGTCTCCTTTAAAGTCAACATTTCGTAAATTCTACGGTCGTTATAACGATCTACTTGCCAAAACAACTTGTCATTGAGTCAAATGCTGTTTGGCGTGTTTCATACCAATTGTTAGGTCGTTTTTACACGGTAATTTTGACTACGGATTACTCCGTTTACCATATCAAGATATATGGATCACACGGGTGTAACCGGTCGACAGGGAATGCTCATTCCTAGGCACCTGTAGTCATGGCAGCAAGATACATTCGTCAAGGTGTAGGATGCATGTAGTCAAGGTGGTAAGTTAGGTGTGGTCAAGATAGTAAGTTGAATGAGATCGAGTTAGATATTGCATGAAGTCAAGAAGTACGTAACGTGTTGTCTAGGTGGTGTATGTCATATATATTTAGCCAAGGTAGTAAATTACATGTAGTCATAGCAACAAGTTGCATTCAAACGAGTCAGTAAGTTACATTTTATCAAGAAGGTATGTTACATGTCGACAAACAGACAATTTCCGAACTATTCAAGCAATAAATTAGGACCCACCGAGAGTGTGTAGAATCATCCTTCTCATACAATGCTGAATATCGAGTCTTCGTTCTATCGAGTTCTTGTTCATATTTTAAGTTGTTGAGACGTTCATTCAATTCTTCTTTTTCCTCTTTGACCATCTCAATTTGTAGCATGTAACTAATATAATCAGATAACATAACAAATAAACAACATAATATCGTATTCTTTTATCATATCGAGAGCATATACAAGGATTCTAATACACGAAAATTCATTGACATTAAAAGCTATTCTCGGGAAAAGTATACTTGAATTCACACAACGGGACTTGTTTCAATATCAGTTTGACTGATAAGATCTTACTGTTCTTTCGAGCCCCAAACTGGATATGCTTTTCCTGTTTTGCATATCAAACCTAAGACGTAAAAATAGGTAGTGACTGCTCCTTCGCCAAACGTTCGGCAATAGAAGTGAGAATCAAGGGTCTTTCGGATATGACTTTAAAAACGAAGGTCCTGTGTCGCCGTAGGCGTTAGCACTTTAAAGAACCCTTACTGCTACGGCCCTGAGCGCTAAACATAGGTCTAAATTAGTGGTACTTCACCTATAGCTGGTGACGTCTCAATATGAGTCAAAAATTTTCGACGGGACGTAAAACAAAACAAACAACAACAACCTTACTGGAGAAATCGTTTTAAAGATTTTCCCTCTATATCCATACACAATGTATTATGTAGCCACACCTAACCGCAGGGTCCATGACGCAAGACGCTCGTAGGCCTTATAGGTCACCTGGGTGTCAGTTAAAAGTATCACTCGTCTCTAAGAAATTTATAATACTTTTCCTATTCTGCATATCCAACTTAAATTTAATATTCAGCAGCAGTACAAAACAAGATGTATTCTTTAAAAAACACAAATGTCCCCATAAGTACCCGTACTGATGAAAGACTGTACATAATATAACATTTAATACATTAACACTTTATCACTATCCTAGAGTCAGAATCTTGAGTTTGCTAATTCACAATTTTGGTACACCCCTTTTTGCTTTTCCTAAATATATTTTTAGTTTTCATACAGTATCAGGAAAATTAAAGAAGCCTTTCAAATTATAGAGAAAAGAATCACCATGATAATTTTAGCCCCACCCTAGAACCAAAACTCCTACCCATGAGATCATGAAATTTACAAGTTTGATAAAGGGTACTTGCTCCTTTTAAATATCTATTTAGATTCGCTTTACTATCAACAGCATTAGAGAAGATAACATTCAATTTTTTACACATTATCACTAAATTACAAGTTTGATACCAACTAAGAGTCAAAACCTCTACCCCAGGGATCCTGAAATTTACAATTTTGGTAGAAGCTTCCCTGTTCTACATGATTATGCATTTAGGTTTTCTTAGTTAATGAATGCCTGCTCTTTCTAAATTTCATTTAAATTTAATTTAGCATGAACAGAATTAAAGACGTTATTCAAATATTTAGATATTTTACACATATTCACTATATACCAAGTTTGGCCCCGCCCTGCAATCAGAACTTCTACCCCGCCCCGGGGATCCTGAAATTTACAATTATGGTAGACGTCTTCCTGTTCTACATGATTACTTTTGAAAAGATTCTTTTCAAACATTCTATATATTCTCAAGTAAAACTTTGAATTCCTATTTAAACCCAACCCTTGTCAAATATGAATGTACTATATTAGGATGCGTGCATATTAATGAGTACGTAAAGACAACGAACAGTAGTCAATCTCATAAATTCTTTAAAGAATATGGCGAATTATGGCCAGTTGTTCTTGACGAGAAAATTTTGAAAGATTATATATAGTCCCAATTAAAATGGGTATCACCTATTGAGGATCTGCGTCCATGAATCTGTAATACCTGAGGATACTGGCATATTAAGATCACTAGTCATTGCCTACTGGGTTTTTTTCTTTTAAAACACTCGCCCCATATGTTGCCTTGTAAACATTTTATCCCCTTTTGTGTCCATGACTTGAATGCACTGGAAATCTACACTACTTGCATATCAATATGACTAAGCATGGTCGTACTGTTCTTGGGAAGGTTTTTCAAGATTTCCCCCACATATTACCATGAAAAACTTTGATCCCCTATTGAGGCCCTATCCTAACCCTAGGAAAATGATTTAAACGAATTTGAATCAGCACTAGCTGTTGATGCTTGCATACTAATTTGACTAATCATGACACTGTTCATGAGAAAAAGACTGTTCTTCCCGTATATACTTAATATTTTCATGGCCCATTTATATATTGGTAACGAGTTGAAGAAACTTCAATCTGCGCTACCTGAAGATGCTAACATACTAATACAACTAATCATAGTCCCGTTCTTCTTCAGAAGAGTTATTTTTAGAGAAAATCTTGTATATCTCCATTTATAACTTTAATTCATAATTGTAGCCCTACTCTACCCCTGGAAGTCATAATTTGAACAACGAATCTGCACCATCTGTTAATGCTTGCATATTAATATGACTAATTATGACACTGCTTAATTTATAAAAAAAAAAATTAAGTCTTTCCCCTATATATCCCCATATAAAATTTTGTTCCGGGGCCATGGTTTGAATCAACTTAAATCTACACTACCTGTGAATGCTTGACTATTAATATGACTAATTATGGCCCTGCTGTTTTTGAGCAGAAGGCTAAAGTTTTTAAAGATTTTCTACAAGTAAAATTCGTATCCCTTATTTTAAATAGATGTCACCATATTTTCACAATTTATTAACTATCTACCCTTTGCAAAGGAAGTTACCCTTCATTTGAAGAACTGTGAATTCCCTATTTCCAAGGATGCTTTATAGCAAGTTTGCTTGAATTTGGCATTGTGGTTCTGGAGCACAAGTCGAAAAATTATAAAGTTTACAGATTGACGGACAGACAGGCGATCACCGGACAACAGGTAATCAGAAAAGCTCACTTGTTTATAGCTCACGTGAACTATAAAGGAAGTCACCAGCATAATGGATTTATTCTTTTTGTTTTAGGGAGATGCGCATATATACGTTTTTATGACATTTCGTTTGATCACTGACATGAATTAAGGACTGCAAACACACACACACACACACAATAAAAATAAGGAATATGGATTTTCCAAATTATGCTCTTACGTTTTATGAAGATTATTCTGCAATCTTTCCATTTCTTTTTTATCAGCAAACTTAATGCTGTGCTTCATATCCGAGATTTGCTTTTGTAGATCTGTTTTCTCCCTTTTCAAATGGCAAAAGCTGTATAAGGAATACACAAATTAATGTTATATCCATCAATAAATCTGTCAATCCATCAAAATACAAATCAAGTACTAAAAAGACCATTGCAATTAAAATGTTTATATGTGATTAACTGCATTGTGAGTGTCTTTGACTGCCGTTCATTGTCTGTGCTTAACTATCTCACCTTGCATACAGGTTATCAAACTCGTCTTCTCTCTTCTTCATTTCATTTCTGCATCTGCAAGTGTAACATCAAAATATTCATATATTGATTAAACACATTAATTTTTTTCCCGACTTTCTACAATTCTCATAGCTTAAAGGCTTATCTAATGTTACTTTGTTTTATTTTCCATTATTTATTTTAATTGTACTGTAATCGCTGTTTCACAATCAAAGTACAATTACAAAGAACTACAATTTTACAAGAAAATTCTCACTGTCCAATAGAAAAGTTGTAAAACCATATAAACTATTTTCAAAACCTATGATTGTTAAAAATATATATACATACAAACAACAAAACTCGTGCATCAACATACAGTGTCAATTTAATTTTTTAATAAACCATGGGGGATCAGATTTTGGCCAAAATAGAGGTCACTAGTTTTACATGGAAATCCATTGGAAAAGATATTTTAAAACTGAAACTCATGAATTCATTAAAGATAAATCAAGGCCAACATGAAAATCTAAAATCATGGCATCTGATGTCAGGTACTGTTACACAGAAGAATACTCCTGCATACATGTCTATCGAGCAAAGCTTCACATGATACTGAGCTGACAATATTTGTCCGAAGTAGTTAGATCCCTGACCTTTGACCTTGTGACCAAACTCAAAAGGCTTCATAAATTCCTTAATGGGTACCAATGTAACAAGTTTGAAGTAAAGGTTCTCGGAATATCAAGCGGACAATATTTCCTTACGTGCAGGAATGTTTAACACCTGACATTTGAAGTTATGATCTCAAAATCAATAATGACTATTAACTTCTTACGATTTATATGCACATCAAGTTTGATGTCTATCAAGCAAAGTTTTCACAAGATACTGAGCGGACAATATTTTCTTATGTCCTGAGTAGTTTGACCTTTAGCCTTGTGATTCAAAATCAGTAGAGGTCATCTACTCATTTGGATGTACTAGTGTACCAAATTTAGTGTCTGTTAAGCAAAGGATTCTCAATATATTGAACAGACAATATCCTTTTATGTTTAGAGTAGTTTGACCTATACCTTGTGACATCAAAATCAATACGATTCACTTACTTTTTTTTATAGATAGAATCAGTGTATTAAAAATGTCTGTCAACCAGGGGAATTGTCAAGATATTAAGTAGACAATATCTTTTTATATCCACAGTAGTATGACCTTTGACTTTGTGACCTCAAAATCAATAAGAACATCTACTTCTTAGGGAAAACCAGTGTACAAGTACCAAGTTTTTTGTCTGTCAAGCAAAGTTCTCTCAAGATATTGAGCAGACAATATCTTTCAATAGCCAGAGTATATTGACCGTTAATCTTCGATCTTGAGATATCAAAATCAAAAGGGGTCATCTACTCTTTAGGAGGAAAAGTAAAATAAGTTTGCTGTCTGTCAAGGAAAAGGTTCTCAATATAATTAGCAGTTTGACCCAACACATGGGGATCTGGTTAAAATAGGTCCTCAGTTCCCCTTTTTTGTCATAAGAGGCTATTGAATGGAGCAGTTCTTCGAATGCCGCAAAAACATAGGCCCCGTGTCACAGCATGCGTGGCACGATAAAGATCCCTTCCTGCTCAAAGGAGCCGCCCGCGTGGCGCAGTGGTTAGAGCGTCGGGCTCAAAGATCTGATGATCCTTGAGTCGGGGGTTCGAATCCCACTGTGGGACGTGGGTGCCGGTCTTTCGGATGAGACCGTATAAACCGAGGTCCCGTGTCGCAGTAGGTGTGGCACGATAAAGATCCCTCCCTGCTCAAAGGCCCTGAGTGCCGAGCATAGGCCTAAATTTGCAGCCCTGTCACCGGTAATGGTGACAGCCGCCGGATAGCTGAAAAATTGCTCAGGCGGCTATAAACAAACAAACAAACAAAATCCTGCTCAAAGGTCGTAAGCGCCGAGCAAAGGCTTCTTTTACAGTCCCTCACTGGCAATGGTGACGTCTCCATATGAGAGAAAATTTTTCGACCGGGATGTTAAACAGCAACCAACCAACCAGTCTGACCCTTGGCACCTTAAAATTCAAAATTAATTTGGGACATTAACTTCTTAGAGGAAACCAGTATACCAAGTTTGATATTTGTCTGGCAAAGGGTTTTCAGGACATAAGTGCGGATAATATCTTTCTATGCCCAAAGTAGATTGACCCTTGACCTTCGACCTTGTGCTATCAAAATCATCTACTCTTTAGGGGAAACCAGTATAACAACGTTCACGTGTGTTAAGGAAAGGATTCTTAAGATATTGAGCTGACAAATCTTGGTTTACCGACCGACCGACCAACACATTGACAAGTGAATACTAATATGTCCCTCTTTTCTCAAGAGGACATTAAAATGCAAAATATTACTTGATATTGAACGAATTGTACATATTGAATATATTGAATGGTCTATGCAAGAGAGAAGTTACATATGTATCATCATAATACATGTATATATTCTCACAGGACATTTTTCTGCTGAGTTTGATAAAGGTTGTGAGTCAACTCCCGGATATCAGCTTCTCTCTTTTCCAGTACTTCTTCTATGCTAAAAATAAATTCAAACTTCATATGTACATCAAAATAGTTCATTTTAAGCAAACTATGTTAATTATACAGAAATATATAGATACAAAATGACAGAACATCCAAAATGAATCATGGCCAAACACGCATTACATGGTTGTCTTGTGGTCAAAGTGATTTTGGGCCAAAACAATGTTCAATGATCTATCATGCATGGAACTTTAGATAACCTTATCTTTTCTGACTCCAGGTCTCTCACTTCCCATCGCAAACTCCACACGTCGTTTTCTCTTTTTTTTATCTGTCTCTCTAATCTGTATAAATGTTCATAAATTTAAACTATTCATTATTCATATTTACATATCCAAATGAATTTATCTTTGAAAGTGTTTAGCTACGAGTAAAATAGCACGAAATATCATTTTCCAATGACATCTTACTCTTGATTGTTCATAAGCGATGTGTGGTATCTCTGTCCAAGACGTGAAACGCGGTTATCGTGAGCTTTCACCATATTCCGCTCTCTAATTTAGAAATAAAATCTTAGTACTTTGCAGGAGGCAGTCTGAAATCTTCGTCAGAAAACTAAATGCCCTTTCTTGAGAAGCACTTAAAATAGTTGAGCTCCCTTTTCACAGTAGCAAAAACACAAACAAATGAAATGTGATTACGCGTAAATTTATCCAATTTAGTTGATTGTTGTTGATATACAAACAAGCAAAATACATCTATTAACACCCTCTTCCAGTAAACGTATCCTGGTTATTCTTACGTGTCTAGCTCCTCTTCAGTGGCTGACAATTTCTCTTCAAATCTATATTTGATGAAAACAAAATCCAAATTATGCAATTTGAAAGCTATTCAAAACAGAACCTATGTTGCAAAATTGATCCAACAGATATACATAGTATATTTGTAATAACAAAAGACGTAATGACGTTATAACTCTATTTGTTCATTCTATCTTTAATTTCTCCCTAAAGAGAGTTTACATATTATGCTTTATTTTTACGTTACATTCTAAACATCAAAATATAAGTAAATGGTAAAAAGTGAAGGTGAAGATTGATAACCAATCGCTTATATCCTATAAAGAATACAAAATTAAGAAAAGGCAATTATTGGCATAGGTGATCTACTCAGTGATAGCATGTACATGTAAATTAGATTATAAACGACCATAGAATATGCGAAATGTTGAATTTAAAAGAGGCTGTTGAAAACTCTGTAAAATCTGCTGCCGCGTCACGGGACCTCCATTTCTTAGGTCATATCCGAAAGACCAGCGATTTTCACTTTTAAATAACGAGCGTTTGGCGAAGAATCATTCACTAACATTTTACGTGCTAGGTTTGATGTAAACAAATCTGAATTTACGCTACCTAATAATGCTTGCATATTAATGTGACTAATCATGGCCCAGTTGCTTCAGATTTTAAAAGATATTTCTTATATATCGCCATGTAAAACTTTCATCAACTAGTATTGTGGCGCCACTCTAACAACGGAGGTCATGAATTCTAAAATTGTGAATTGAAATATCCACTCAATAAGCAGCTTTCATGTAAGTTTTGTCTTTTCTGGTCCATTGGTACTTGGGAAGATTTTTAAAGGTGCCACCATATTTTCATTTTCCTTTGAAAAAAAATTTGATACTTCATTTGAACAATTTAAAATCCAAGGGATATCATATGGCAAGTTTTGTTGAAATTGGCCTTGTGGTCCTTGAGAGGAAGTCGAGTTACCGACGGACCAGCGCCGGACAAAATGTTATCAGAAAAGCTCAGCTCGGGAAAGCTATAAAGTGTTTCTGATTTGCTTTGTCGTATCGCATAACACCACAATACAGCATGTTGTAAGGGGTTTGTTGGAATATTTGAGGTGGTATAGTTCATAATTTCTATTGAAATTTGATTAATGTAACGTCATCAAATCAAAAGTCAAAAATATATTCTAGCTCACATTATAGTACATGTATTACTTAAATCTTTGAAAACAGAATTGTCTGTCTGTTTCAGTTCTAATTGTCCATAATAAGCTTTTATAGTGATGAATTTATCCTTGTGCAATTTTCGTCCTCGCTATTATTCCAAACAATCTTCCTTCATTGACGAATATCTGCAAGAAGTTTAACAGGTTGTGTTTTCATAAAAGTTGCCGAAGTTAACGTATATATCCGGAAATTTTTTTTCACCGTTCATAATAAAGTCATATAATCGGTACAGAAAATGTGTTTGGTTGGGGTGTATAAGTAAGATTACCAAGAAACAACATTTTACGCTTATATAATTTCCACAGACAGGGGCTATTGTCCATGCATGTTTTCACACATATCAAAGCGATTTTCTGAATATCTCTTACAACAATGTGTTGAAATCGGTGTAATAACTGTAGTTCCACTGCTATTGAATTGTTCCAAAGTTCGGATGAGACTCCAAAAACCGAGGCCCTGTGTCACAGCAGGTGTGGCACGATAAAGATCCCTCCCTCCTCAGATGCCATAAGCTCCGAGGATAGGCCTAAATTTTGCAGTCCTTCACCGGCAATGGTGACGTCTCCATATGAGTGAAAAATTATCGAGCGGGACGTTAAACAATATATAATCAATCAATCAATCAATTTCCTGAAGAGACTGATGACAGTTTGTGTTAACGTTTGAAAAATCATGTCGAATACCAACAAACGATTTTCTGTCTTTGTTACTAGCTACTGTCCTCTCTGTAGATTTAAATTGAGAATCTTGGATGATTCAAAATGTTTGTAATTGTGATTTGCTTCTTAATATCCGGGCATACCAAATATTACAATACTAGATTGATTGATTGATTAATTATTGCTTTCCGCCACACTCAACTATTTTTCAGTTATCTGGTGGCGTCCAGTTTTTGTTGGTGGAGGAGAGAACCCAGATACAATGTACCTAGGAAGAGACCACCGACCTTCCGCAAGTAAACTGGCAAACTTGCTCACATAACGCCGCGTCCGAGATTCGAACACGCGCCGACAGAGGTGAGAGGCTTTGTGATTTTGAGCCCGATGCTCTAACCATTCAGCCACGGAGGCCCCTACGATACTAGATACTAGATTTTAGGGCATTAAAAGAGGGGCGCTAAAAACATGAGTAGGTAAAGGGTAGGTAAAGGCACAATCTAACAATTTGCAAACCATTTGCATTTGCATTCCTGCATGCTATATTGTCAGTTTGTAGACTTTACATTAAAATCGCCAAAATCAGGTTCTCTACATTGTAGTAAATCCTGGTTATTCTTACGTTTCTAGCTCCTCTTCAGTGGCTGACAAATTCTCTTTTAATCTATATTTGATCAAAACAAAATTAAACAAATTATGAATGATACAATTTCCAAATGCAATTAGAAAACTATTGAAATATTCCAAAATTGTTACGACAGATCAGTATTATACATTCGTCATAGCAATAATCATGTTATAACTCCATTTGTTGAAATGCATTAAGAAAATACTGATTTGTGTTGAGTTTTAAACTAATCGTGTAATGCATTGAAGATTGTGATATCTATAAGTATTCGCATGTCTGCTGTGGAAGGTTTGACAGCTTTTGGTCTGCGTTTAGACTTGGATAACACGCTGACTACGAATTTAAATCTTCAGACTCCGTATGACAAAAAGCGTTACCTTATGGGTAAGGGAAATTATTTTGCATGTACCTTTCATCAGAACATGTATTTTATATCCCTGCTGATACTCTGCCAGTACGAAAACGAGTAAGACTCTCGGTTGGCCCTTGGGTAGGATAATATAAATAATATCCCTTAGGTATCTGAATGACTGATTGTAGAACGGCCTGTGGATGGACAGCGCCCTCTCTGCTGGGCTTTGCTTCCAATCCACATTGTTATCAACGTTGAATGCACCCGGCAGTGCCCCGATGCCGGAATGCAATACATCGAATACTGGAAAATTTGGAAGGGAGACAGGAATGACCTCTTTCCTGGTAGGTGGATTCCAGGGGAAAGTGCCCATACTGATACCAGCCTATTCCGCTAAGAAACCCTGTATGTGGCAAAGAGACCAATGCACTATCAATGTTTGGTACACAGGAAGCAAGTTTTTCCTGTCTCTGTTCCAAATATACACCACAGAGACCATCGTTACTGTACTTGTTCTCGTCTCAAAAGGAGGTGGTATTTACTATGAACGGAACTTGATGCATAGCAGGTTTCAAATAGCGAGAGATAAAAGATGATTAGACCATTCGCTAAGTCTAAATGACTGGTTTTGTGTCTACAAATGAACAGTTGTGGCGCATCAAAGGATATAAAGAATGACCCTGGAAAACGTGGTAAATATTGGAATCAGTTAGTGGAAACCTTTGTTGAGATGATCTTGTAACTAGTGAAATCATTTCAAATTCTGAATGCCAATTTATTGGTTCGTTATCTTTCAGCAATATTTACGGTATGCATCCAAAAATAAACATTTCCTAAATGCGTATGACTTTCTAGCTTCTCGTCATCATCAGTTATTCTCTCTAGAAAAGTGGACAGGCATAGCTTACTTTCACTTCTTTTTGCAAATCTTGTATGGTTTGATTCTGGAAAACGTGTAAATGCGGAACTGGTGACGGTTTTTACGTAACAAACAAGTTATTTCATTAATACATGGATCTGTTACTAAGAAATCAACGCTTACTCGCTGTTAATTCATTTTCACACGTTCCCTGCCCCAGATTCAATTTGTATGTTTATTTCTATTGGTGGTATTTTAAAAAATCGAAAATCCAAATAGGAAAATTTAGAAAAATTAGTAAACATGCATTTCGGGTCTCGAAAAGCCTTTTTGGTTTGTTCTTTGTTTGTTTAACGTCCTTTCGAAATTTTTTCACTCATACTGAGACGTCATCAGCTGTAGGTGAAGTACCACTAATTTAGACCTATGCTTAGCGCTCAGGGCCGTAGCAGTGAGGGTTCTTTAACGTGCCAACGCCTACCGCAACAAGGGACCTTCGTTTTTAAGGTCATATCCGAAAGATCCGTGATTCTCACGTCTAATTGCCGAGCGTTTGGCGAAGGAGCAATCACTACCTATTTTTACGTCTTAGGTTTGACGCGGTCATGGCACAAGAGGAGCTCAAACTCACGACCTCCCGGTTACGAAGCAACACGCCTTTTTGGTATAGCTATAAAGCCTTTTTGGTGTAGCTATAAGTTTATTCGAGTTGATATCAAAAGAAAAACATGTTTGGATAAAAATGAAATGTCAAAATGTCCGATCTACTAGTATG
Source organism: Ostrea denselamellosa (assembly GCA_024699665.1). Taxonomy (NCBI): domain Eukaryota; kingdom Metazoa; phylum Mollusca; class Bivalvia; order Ostreida; family Ostreidae; genus Ostrea; species Ostrea denselamellosa. The sequence continues at coordinate 1,650,273 of JAMZEH010000072.1, forward strand.
TCTACTGAGGAAGCTTTGGCAGCTGTTGGAGTACGTTTCGACCTGTGTAACACACTGACTACAAATCCACACCCTCAGATCCCGAATAGGAAAATAAGATTACTTTATGAGTAGAGATTTGTTTGGTCATGAGGTCCCCTTGAGATTTTTTTTTTGGAATTGCGTGCCCCTGATAGAAAACAGTGAAAGAACAAATTGCTTATTACTGGCAATGTGGTTTGCAAGCCTCAAACATGAGCATGAATATGTAGAGTTTTATCGAGGACTTGTGTATAGAAGCGCCCTCTCCACTGGATGGTGATGTGCAACTCCCGGCTTCGCTTCCACTCCACACGTCTCCGCGATCGGCGCTGGGTAAATCCCGCTACAGGCCAGGATACAAGTACAAGACGCGTGAAGGTCTTGGAAGGAAGGCATCCAGATATGTCGAGTCCAGGGGGAAGTGTGCATGCTGAAACCGGATTGTACGGCAAAGAGATCCAATAAATCCTACGATGTATGTAGGAATGAGATAATTTCAACATCAACACCCAGTTAACAGGGGGAGTAAGCAAGATGGAAGTACGACACCTTAATACTCGACACCAAAGGAGGACGTATTACTACAAACGTAGTCGAAACGATATTTATTAGTGAGATATAATTATATATATATATATATATATATATATATATATATATATATATATATATATATATATATGAGAGAGAGAGAGAGAGAGAGAGAGGATAAATTGATAAAGAGCAAGCAAATAGAAGGAACGGCCTTCAAAATGCAGTTATGGGTCGTCCAGTCATTTAAGATCTACATTTAACTTCATCTCATGTCCCGTACTCCTCAGTCAGGAATTTTAAACTATGATTTATGAAGTTCGATCTTCCATTTTTATAAAATAAAAAAAAAAGTATTATATACATGTACTAGTAGTTTATTGAGAGTAGTTTTAACTAGTTTAGTGAAGAATTGATGCTATGAAGAAGAGACGAGTTATTCCGAAAATTTTCATTGTTAGTGTGGTTTGGTCATTAAAGAACTTGTACAGTAGGTATTGGAAGAAATACTTATATAAAATATCCTTTTTGTTTATTTTAGTTTCCATCATACGTACCATCATTAATATCATTTTATAACATTTACACTCAAAACACGATTTTTGGTCTACTTTTGAATTGTTTGATTACAGAGTGTGGATCTACAAAAAATAAAAATAAAATAAAAAAAATAATAAAAATAAAAAACCAGTTGTGTAACGCATAATGTAGAAAAGCCATACCGGTAGATCTCACTTCTTAGTTCATCCAAGATTAATTCTGTTCGGGACATCATTTCAATTTCTTTATCTCTCAGCAGATCTGAAATCCTGTCATATATAGTAGAAGTATTTGTGATTAGTCTTTATGTTTTACACTGAGGTGATGTTTATCTAATTTATTCAAAAATTACCTCTCGTATCACTTTTGTTAAATCTGAAGCCCTGTTAATGGACAAAACGGTCTGTGATCAAGAAATACTGTGATAATAACAAACAAAAGGCCCATGGGCCACATCACTCACCTGAATCACCTTGGCCCTGCCATCCTTTAGTGTTGTAATTTTTAAAAGATTTTTTTATCAATCTTTATTCCCATGAAATTTTTTACCCAATATTGCGTCTCCAACATAGTATCACAGGATCACAATATAACAAAAATGAATTCACAAAACACAGAAATGCCTCAACACCAATATGAAGAACATGATATTGTTGTTGGATAAGACCAAGGTCACAAGGTTATACATATAGATCATGGTATAATATAAAAGGCCTTGCCATAAAAAATCTATATACAAAATATGAAAGCACTATCTTAGATAGTTCTGGAGATATTGAATACGTAAGAGTTGTTTTTTTTTTAAAAGTAAGTCAAACTTCCTGGTCAAAGTCACAAGATCGAACACTTAAGTATATCAAGATTTATATAAAGATATACAAAATATAAAAACCTTATATTAAATAGTTCAGGAGGTGTTGATTAGGTTAGGTTTTTAATAAAGTATGTCAAGATCACAGGATCAAATACGACTGCACCATAAGATCTTATCATAAAGAATCTATAAAAAACAATTACATGTTTGTTTTCTTCTTTTTCTTACCTTGAATAGTTTTCAAGATATTTAACAGGTTTCGTTTTCTTAAAAGCAGATTAGATTAAAAGGTCACAAGTCATAGCATGAAATAAAAGATCTTGCCATAAAAAAATCTACATGCAAGATATGAAAGATCTACCTTAAATAGTTCATGAGATATTGAATAGGTCATAAATTTAAAATGTAGGTCCACTCCAAGGTCAAGGTCATAATGTCAAACTTCACGAAATAATAAAGTCTAACCATAAATACAAAATATGAAAGAGTTCAAGAGATATTGATAAAGTTAGGATCTTTTTTTAAAAGTAGGTCAAACTCCAAGGTCCGAAGATCAAACACCAATGTATACAAGGACTTGTCATAAAGAATTTATATACAAAATATGAAAGCCTCACCTAAAATGGTTCTTGATATACTTCACTGGTTATATTTTCTTCAAAGTAGGTCAAACTTCCATGTCAAGGTCACAAGGTCAAAGGTCATGATATAAAATGAAAGCTCTCACCATAAAAAATATATATACAAATATAAAAGATCTACCTTAAATAGTTCAAGAGATGTAGTATAGATCAGAAATTTGGTAAAAGTAGGTCAAACATCCAGGTCAAGGTCACAAAATAACACACCATTGCATCACATGAAAGGTCTTTTCTTTTGCTGCATAGTCTCGAGAATTTTTCGCTCATATGAAGACATCACCATTGCCAGTGAAGGGCTGCAAAATTTAGGCCTATGATCGGCGCTTACGGCCTTTGAGCAGGGAGGGATCTTTACCGTGCCACACCCGCTGTGATACGGGGCTTCGATTTTTATGGGCTCATCCGAAGAACCACCACATTTAGTCGTCTTTTACGACAAGCAAGGGATATTGAGGGTCTATTCTAATCCGATTCCCCACAGGTCTTTTTAAAATGTATATACAAAATATGAAAGCCCTAACTTAAAAAGTTCAAGAGATGATTCTAAAGATTAATTCCTATATCTCAGCATATAACACTCCGATCCCCTATTGTGGCCCCATACTACCCCTGAGGTCCATGATTTTAACAAACTTGAAATTGCACTATGTCAGGAAGCATTCGTGTTAATTTGAACTTTTCTGGCACAGTAGTTCTTGAGAGAAGATTTTAAAAGATTTCCCCATATATTTGCATGTAAAATTTGATCCCCTATTGCGGTCCCACCAAACCCGGGGGTGGGGGCATGGTTTTTGCACTATGTCAGGAAGCTGCCATGTAAATTTGAACGTTTCTGTCCCAATGTGTCTTGAGAAGATTTTGAAATGCCCACACTCTACTTTGTATTTTCGTTATTATCTCCCCTTTCATTTGAACAAATTTGAATCTCCTTTACCCAAGGGTGATTTGCACCAAGTTTGATTGAAATTGGCTCAGTAGTTCTGGAGAAGGATATGAAAATATGAAAACTTTATGATAAAGACAGAAAACGGAAAGTTTTGGTCAGAATAGCTCACTTGAACCTAGTGAACTAATCAAAGGCCTGAAAGGCCACAAAGGCGTCAAGTGCAATATGATATACATCAGGGTTCTCAATAAATATAGAGGGTAGCAGGATAAATTATAGAAAGAAGAAGAAATATTTGAGTGACGCGGAAGGAATTTCCTTATTTTAGGTACTTAAATAAAGTATTAAAATTATTTGCAAAATATCAGCAAAATGTGTTTATTTAAATGAAAAGAAATAAATTAGAGACCTTGAGCTGACGTTGCTTATTCTAACAAGTTTATATACTATACTCTCTCTCTCTCTCTCTCTCTCTCTCTCTCTCTCTCTCTCTCTCTCTCTCTCTCTCTCTCTCTTGCTAGATAGTATCCCATCAAGACTTGTTAATTTACAAAGGCTATAATCAATAACTCCTATTGCAGACGATAAATGCTGCAAAGAATATCACTGCTTCAGAATAATACTTGTTTATAAAAGTTATATATATATATATATATATCTTCAGTTCAAGCATGATGTAACAATTATACGGTATTAACTCTCTGTTTTCAATAATGTCTAACAATAACAATTCAAAAGTTCAACGTAATATGTAGAAAAGATACTGGAAATCTAAATAAGATTCAACTCCCAATGAATGCAACCTAGCCTTGGTTTCTTCGCGAAATTACCTGTTATTTCTTCACGATATACACGCTACTTCCGTTTTGCTTAATTGAAAATCGGGATCGGGATTATCGAAAACAAAACCAGAAATAGTCTGTGTTTTTTAAACAGCAACTGAACCGTGACATTCTGCAGAAATTATCAACTATCACAATTTCACCACATTAGATTTTAGTATTTATCTGTTTTTGTTGATCCGAAATAAGGATTCTTGATAAAACTACGAGACTATAGATTTAAATGAAAACAAAATTTGAGCAGTTTATTTTGGAAGTATGCGGCACGAATTTCGCGGGAAAACCCGTTTCCTAATAAATCCATCCGCAAATAATGAACTTATCTTACTAAACAATCGTTATTTAACTGTTGAACAATCATATGATAATAAACAACGACATCAACAATGGAGTTGTTAATCTGCCTTTCAAATATCAATTAAATTCAATGTTTCAAAGTCTTGAATCGTAAGAAACATTCGAAACCAGTAGGCATTATTTTGATTTTGCCTATTGAGATTGGTTAAATGGCGGTGTAGCAGCAAAATCCTGCATGATCGCTATAAGGCTCTCGAGCAAGCTCGACGCCTTAAAAAGTATCTGCAGTAATCTATAGATTTATAGTATTTCTTATGTTAAATAATCTTCGGTAACACACGTCTCGTTCATTTCATTTTCACATAATGGAAACTTGCATGACAAATTAAATTCAAATGCTCTTCGTAGATAGGTGAGTCTCAACTTGAGCAAATAAATCATGGATCCTTGACGGCTAGGGAAGGGAACTAAGCCAATATAACATCATTATATAAGGACGAAGTTATTCACCCAGGTAGTGGTTAGTGTTCATCTGACCTCAAGTTCACTGCCAGTGCTTAGAATGAATCTCCACTTGCCCCGTGTCTCGTCAGAAATAGCGGGATGGTGAAGCAAATGAAGAAACAGTGGAAATGAGAACTATAGACAATCAGTGAAAACAAATATGGGAAGCCAAACGATTATACAAAATAGTGACATGCGTTTTCCTGACATTATTCGTCAGTTTATCAATTTATTCACCTCACTATTATACCTAAAGATTAAATTTCTTTCAACATATTAAAAATGAAATGAATGAAGCAAGTGTTGTAAATGATTGTATTTTATTTTTTAAAAAGAATATTTCATCATGAAGCATACTCATTTGCAAATAGCACACCGTGTACTGATCCTTAACTATTTTGTCCAGTTTATTGATAATGCATCAAGTATTCCAGATTACTCTCTCTCTCTCTCTCTCTCTCTCTCTCTCTCTCTCTCTCTCTCTCTCTCTCTCTCCTGTGTTAACAATGAAATTTTTTTATTCTTTTGATTTGAAATTTACTCACTGATCAAGTGATAGTATAACAGCTGGAGTTTGTTTTTATTTGAAAGTAGTTTTCTATTAATGTTTTATTTTAATAATAATTATATGGATTATGACTATACTTTCATAATCTTGTTTAATTTCTAGATAATAGTAAATGAAGTTAGGGTAAAAATAGAAATGAAAATTAAACATTTATTTTTATAAAAAAGAAAAGTTACGTGTTTTTCAGTCGATGGTACTCCTTTTCTATCCTTTCTTTCTCAAGATATAACTGTGTACAATTTGAACAATACGGTTTTTGTCCCGTCTGCCAACAGCAGTGATGCCCTCCATTTTGTCGTTGTAATATCGGATTTGTATCATCAGGTTTTTGTCTCGTGAACCAACTTCCATATTCTCGTTGTAACACCTGATTTTTATCATTGCTGTGAAATGAAGAATTAAGAATACAAGATCTGCATACACCAAAGCAAGTATGGCTTTAAGTAAATATAGTCCTATTCGATTTTTTCCCGTCCCATTTGAGATTTTTTCACTATATAAAGTATAGACATCGCCAAGGATAGGTGAAGTGTCGATATTTTTTTTTTTTCATATGCATGGCGCTCAACGTTGTAGTAATGAGGGTTCTTTATCCAACGTCAAGGTCATATCTGAAAGACCAAGGTCATATCTGAAAGACCAACGTAAAGGTCAAATCTGAAAGATCAACGTCATATCCGAGAGGCCTTCGACTTTCGCTTCGAATTTATGCCGGGCGCTTGGCGAATAGACAGCCACTACCTACAGTGTGTGTATTAATCGTTCTACATTTAATGCAGATCTGAAGGCATTCGTCACATTAAAAGTTTGTAGAAATACGTGATGAGAACAATGGTCCTCACTGTTAGAAATTTTTACAAATAATAAACAAAATCTACCATTTTAAGACAACCAAATCAGTATTCGTTAAATGGAATTTTATAGTAGGACAAGCATGTCCTTTGTAATAGAGCAAATATTTATGATTATATCAATTTATTGCACGTCCAGAAATAAGTGTGGTCCCGATGTTATACAGTGAAACTTTCCTTACCGTGAGACTTCCACCGGAAGTCTAGCTTTAGAGTGAGACTTCCCCCTGGAAATCGGGCTCTAAAAGAAGCTTTCCTCATTGGGAAAGATTTAGTCTAGAGCCATCCTATCCCTAAAAATACAAACTTCATCCTGAAAGTATTCGAGTGAGATTACTCACCGGAATTGGATGATAGTGGGAGTATCTTCCAATTTGAAAGCTTGTATTGCGATGATATTGTTTGGGGCTAATCTTGATCTAACGCAGAACTTACCGCGCAGGCGAGTTCCGGGGTGGGGGTGGGGAACTTTATAACAAATTGTAGAGTGATTTCCACCCGGAAATCTGGCCCTGCGTGCAATTTCCTTGAGGTTTGTCTAGCTCCAGAGCAAGACTTCCTCCAGGTGAAGCAAGACTTTTTAGAGGAAGTCTCACTATGGGGGTCGGCTCATTTTATATAACACCAGAATCATACAATTTCCTTGTAGGAAATGAATATAATATGAATATAATTTTTTGGTCGCACTCGAAATGAAATATGAGATTTTGAAAAAATATTCTCAGTTGCTATTTTGTAATAATATTTAAGCTGAGTACATAACTTATAATTAGCAAACGTTTTGTTTATTTTGGAATATTTTTCTCAATTATCATTTAGAAAGAAATGATTTGCAAATGAACAAAGTGAAGGATAAAATAAACAAGAAATGTTAAATATATCTTATGCTTATGAAATTGACATATAAAGATCTTTACTTACTTCAATGGTGGCGTCGATATCGCCCCTCCTCTGGTTCTTGCTTGATTGAATTTAACAGGGCTGTAAACTCTATAGCACATTTTCAGATGGTTACAACAGGTACAGTAATCTCTCTAGAAAACAAATAATTGTTGGAATTAAAACATTTTCTATCATTTGTTTCATTCTCCAGTACATTGTATACTTTTATAATACAGAATCCTGAAAGAAATGAACAGACTTCCTTTTGATTATTCACATTTTACTTTCTTTACTTCCTCCAAAAGCGCGAAACAAGATCTATTCAAAGAGCGAATGAATCGTCACATGTTAAATGAAATGGGCATTCATTTTGTGTGTCTTTGGTTTTATCCATTTTATATGTGCCTTTGGACTTGGATCTAACATGAAGTCAACATTGAGGAAAGCATCACCCCCCCCCCTTTTTCAAAAAAGTATTCTCCACTGAAAAACTTGTAGGAATTGTAATATGACATTTCTTTTATTTACAAAGAAACACTCACTATTTAAAAGGGCATTAATATCATATCATAATAATATCACTTGTGTTATTTTATATATATATATATATATATATATTCTGAAAATACACAAGGGTATGAACTGTAACGCTTTACGTCGGCATACTTCATGAAGCATGTTAGCCTCTGAAGCGATGCAGTTCATATCCTCTGTATATTCAGAAATTAAGTTTATTTCTTATATTATACTTTCATTTCTGTTGGAAATCCGAGTCATTAAAATAGACGAACTATATTTATCTGTATTCATACGCGCTTTGTTCACAATGACCACACATTATTCCTGAAGAAATGGTTATCATTACAATTTGCTGAAATATCAAAGGCAAACACCTTGGAAATGTAAATATTTACGAGTGCAGGTGTTTGGACACTTAAGTTTGATTAAAGTATCTACCCAATGAAAATGAAAGAAAGCAACATTCTTTAAATACATTAAAAACATCAACATCAGGAGATTTTGTATGTGTTTTCATAGGTTTTTTATTTCAAGTTTCATGTGTATTTGGGGTAGCTGAATTGACTTATGAAATGTTGATTTCACCTGTTGAAACCCCGGATGTACGTCTCGTGGTAATCCTATTATTTGTTAGACTGGGTACAACTCCAATTTACACGTCACGGTTTTGAATATATATATATATATATATATATATATATACATGTGTATATATATATATATATATATATATATATATATATATATATATATATATATATATATATACATGTATATATATATATATCAATGAATTAAAATATTAAAATAAAGCACAGAAAAATTCACTACATGTGGATACCCACAATTCCGCCCCGGGGTTGAACTCACAACCTGCGGAATCAAATCTTATAGCAGCATGTGACCGCTCGGCCACCTAGGTGAGTCTTTAAAAAATGCTTTCAATAACGATGGAATTCTCGCCACGCTGTCACTACGTGTATGGTATGTGTATTTATAAACTGACAAGTTATAGTGTAAATAATCAATATCAACCCCGTGGATTTGTTGTATTTATTCATATTTCCATACCTACAGTTTTCAAACTTCATGTTATCTTAACAGAAGTTACATGTATTGATGTCAACTGGAAAAAAAATATAGCTCTCTAGACGTAAAATAAAAGTTATTTTGTCAATTGAATGAATAACTCCAAGCTTTCTGTTGGACTGAGATCCAAAATTAGAACGTTATATTTACCTTTACGTACCTTCGAGGTAAATATAAAATTTAATTTTTTCAACATAGGACCTTAAATTAATTGGGGATTCCCAAATTGATATAAGTGGTGAATTTATTTCATTTTTGTTTGTTTGTTTGCTTGTTTTTTGTTTTTTGTTTGGTTTTTTTTTGTGTTGTTTTTTTTGTTTTTGTTTTTTTTTTTGTTTTTTTGTTGTTGTTGTTTTGTTGTTTTTTTCTTATTTTTTTTTTTGTTGTTGTTTTTTTTTGGTTTTGTTTTCTTTTCTTTTTTTTTGTTTGTTGTTGTTGTTGTTGTTGTTTTTTTTTTGGTTTTTGTTTATTGGTTTCTTTTTGTGGGGGGGGGGGGGGGGGGGGGGTTGTCGTCCAATGAAAACTCGCGTCCCTAATCACTTTCGACTAGGTCTTGCACTTTAACTGTAAAGGAAGACGGCGACCAGGTATCATCATAAGCTTTAAAAGCCTGTTTCGATGCTTGAAATTATTAAATCATATAGTAAAAACAATTACTACATATTTTCTCGGTCAATACGATACTGTACTAACCCTTGAAATACGATTTTCTTCTCGTCCTCAAAGTTCGGTGGGTACTGTACTTCTTAGGTAGCTAAAACATCTTGATGACCTAAAAAAAAATGTCAGTAATTGTACAGTGCTTGTATCTTGTGAAAGCCATAATTTGAATAAAATAAAGTCAACCATACTGCAAGACTTGCGTCATAAACATGCTTTACAGTATGAATATGCGAGGTGCAAAATTAACTTGAATTTCCTCTTACCACGTTGGTGTTTCCTGTTCTGTTGCTATAGATATTCTCGTCCCTGTTTTATATTTTGTATAGCGTGTAATTGGTCTGCCGTTAATTTTACTTTAAAGACTCTTTAGTTGATTTCGTCATGCTTTTAAAAGCTTGTTTACATTTATAACGAACAGTATCATGAAAGCTATTACCCGATTGGCTAGATTATAAAGTTCAAATTCAGAACGTTCCCTAGGTGTCGCCACTGCGGGCCACAGTTTTCGTGGCGTAATCTGCCAAGGGTTTGTGGGGAGCAGAGTGAACCGAAAACCCTAGGCTTGCAAAGATGGCAACAATCATGCATTTATTGTCGCAGATGAAAGCAAGGCAATTTCAAAAGAAATACAAGAAATCAACTTGACGCAAGCGTCAAAGTTATCAGGCTGCAGAAGATATGAAAGAAATTATCCGCTTTTTTTTTATCGGATCGGATTATAGAACAGTGTTAACTGATCCAATCCAAGTTATAATCGTATAATTTGCCCCAATATAAAGTTATTCCTTATAATTTAATGCAAAAAGACAAAAGTACTAATATTTATTTATGAAAATGTACATAAATACTGAAAGATACAAATCATGGAACCGCGCAATGATTAACTTAGCAACTACGACGAAGCGCGTTATACATTTAGCATTTAGCTGTCTTCGAGGCAACCATCTACAGAGCCTATCAAAATGTTGAAAGTGAATTTTACTACGAACATCACAACAGAAAATATGCAATGCACATTTTGCTGTCCTATAAAGATCGAATTAAAAGTCGCTCCGACAGATTGAGAAAATACGCGAAATTGTACTCATTTTCTGCCCCTTCCCATCGATTGTGATGTTGTAAAAATAAATAAATTAATTAATTAATTAATTTAATTAAATAAGCATACTGAAAAAAGCTTGAAGAAATAATTTTGGCTTTCAAATTTTTTAAATGCATTTTTTTTCTGGCTGCCCCACATAGCCTTTTTAAATTTTGCTGTTAATCGAACTTCATAACTTTAATATTACTTGAATTTGATTTTTGCTTTTACCTATCATATTATACCTATATAAGTATCGCATACATTTCAAAGCGAAAGAGTCCGGTCTGTATACAAAGTTTGCTTCATTTTGGATCAATTTATGTCAAGTTAAAGTTTGTACATGTACCGGAATCCTGCGAATGTGTGTTGAACCCGAAGAGATACAGTTAGGGGAAAACCGATTGAAAAAGAATCAATGTATACTAAACTGAAGTTTATGACCCTAATAGGAACAATTAACAGATGTATGTCATGATATATGAAATAGAATAAAGGCTAAATGAGATTTATGTTTGAATTCAATTAAAAGGTCATCTCATTATTAATTTAAATAATAAGGCACTAGTAGTTGTATTAGAAATAAACTGTTAGTTATCACTTATTTAGTATTGGAGTGTCGCGGTCATTCAGTCTCTTGTTCATTAAAAAGTAACAAAACAAGCACAAGATGTTTAACTTATTGACATGATAAAATCATGAATTATCGTTGTTTTATACATATCATGTGCAGTCCCTGATGCAAATACACATATAAACTGCATTATGTGTAATCATGATACACGTGCATTAAAGACGTATTGCTAGGAGAGGACGGGAGCATATAAACCTCGCTGCTCGCTAACACCAATGTCACTGCTGAAATTACAAGACAGTAAAACGTGTTGTAAACTTACACAAACATTTAACCAACCAATGGTGCAGAATATTAAGGTAAATTTATTTTACAACTTGTAAATAAATTCCTAAAAGTCTTATTTTAATTCAAATAAAGCGTATTTGTCCGATCTTAGGTATTATTTTAAGCTACATTAATCATTCTAATTCTTCCGCTCCGCGTTTTAGCAACACCCCTGTTGACGGCCTACCCACGGTAATTTGTCTATGGAAGGGAATTACCGCCATAATTCTCTCTATGCATCCTTTTTGTATTCTTAATTCTAACTTTGATTTTACTACATTACATTTTCAATTACATGTTACCTTATAACATCTCAATTTCCATTCTTAAATTTAAATTTTATTTTGTTACATGACACCCTTAATTCCATGTCACATTATTATATTTAAATTCTCTATTTGCTTTCGTCTTGCTTACCCCGTGAGGATCCGGGTTGTTAGAATAGACCCTCAGCACCCCTAGCTTGTCGTAAGAGGCGACTAAATGGGACGGTCCTTCGGATGAGACCGCAGAAACCAAGGTCCCGTGTCACAGCAGGTGTGGCACGTTAAAGATCCCTCCCTGCTCAAAGGCCATAAGCGCCGAGCATGGGCCTAAATTTTGCAGCCATTCACCTGCGGTGATGACGTCTCCATATGTGTGAAAAATTCTCGAGCGGGACGTAAAACAATATATAATCAATCAATCAATCGTCTTGCTTCATTCTAACATCTTTGATTATAGTGTATATGACATCCTTAATTTCATCTTACATTATTGCATTCTTGCATTTCAAACAAACAAACAAAACTATGTGCCTGAAAATATCACATGGAAATACACACGATACGCAATGTTATAATTAGAAAAAAAAATCCCTTTTACCACATAATTTTTGCTGACGTCATAAAGTATTTACACAGAGAGAGAGAGAGAGAGATCCCCAATGATTATACTTAAATCCGCGCATTTTATCCTGAATACATTTCCATAAATATGTACTTACTTGTAAAATATTATTTCTACAAATCATGGTATTTGTAGACTTACACATATTAATTCATCGTGTTATTTATCTGTTTATTCATTTTTATACAAATAGGACTCTGCATCAGTCACCTGTGGGACCAGGGGCGTTAATGATTAAAAAACAAAAAGATGGAAAAGTGAAAAGAAGTAAGAAGGAAGCTGCACGAGAAGTACGAGAGAGAAAAAACAACAACCCAGAAATTTAAGGCCAAGAACTTGAGCCTGCCCATTAGCAGATGAGATCTGGATTAAATATCTGCCTTTCTCTGTAACGGACGTTTTAAGTCCGATTTTCATCTTTAATCTCTGATTCAGCTCGGACTAAGCTTACCAATGGTCGTATGCCTTTGTGAGAAACAGACCCCAGAAGAACTGATTACCCAGGAGACCTCGGTCACAGAATTTGGGTACGAGTTCTCGTAAAGAAGTCCAACTTCGAAACCGAGGTGTCTGATTCGCTTACTCTCATGAAAGTAAACGAATCAGACTGTAGTCCAGGCAATTTATGGTTTGACCTAGGACAAATTGTAAATGTTTTTAAATATGTTTTTTCTTTTTTAAATGTTGTTCAAATAAACATATTAAAAATATAGAAAAAATTTTTTAGTGGAACACTACTAAATCCAGCGTTACATTTTGGAAGTACCTTTTATGGCGAAATGGTGAGAACCACATTTATCCCGAGTAGGTACATCAAATATTTTTGTATATTAGGTACTTACATTGTCACTACAATACTTTCAAGCACTCATGGTAGTGGTTTTTAACAATAAAAACTACTAGTTCAAAACATTTTCTCAAATATGCTGAATCAGCAGGTTTGCTAGATACCTAACCGGAGGTTGATTGATTGAGCCCTGCTCGTGCCGGCCGCGTCAAACCTAAGACGTTTAAAATAAGTGGTGATTGCTCCTTCGCCAGGAGCACGGCATTCTGAAGTGAGAATCACGGACCTTAAAAACGGAGGTCCCGTAAAAGAACCCTCACTGCTAAAAGCCATATTTTGTACGAAATGAATTGGTACCAACTACCTAACAATCTAAGAGTTATCACCTTTTTATTCACCAATCTTTTAATATCTAGAGAGTTATCACCTTATTATTCACCAATCTTTTAATACCTAGACACGGGTATTTAGATTAGACTGATCACTTACACCGTCCTTAGTGTCTTTTATAGATGTAACTCTTTGCCTTGATTAAAGCCATACTAATAATCTGGTAGATTCAATGGCAAATCTATTAGGCCATGCTTAGATTTTCTGGCCACATATTGATGTTTTAGTGGGGTTTTATTTCTTTTAAAATTGCTGAGTGCGCACAATGGATAAGTGTATATTCTGTGAAAAGCCACTTTCTGATGGTCAGGCAACATTAACCTTGACTGTCAAAGGTGCAATGGAATTGAGACAGCCAATGAAGAACGTGGTGGTAACATCCATGTTTTCCCCAGCCAAGTTGTGCATGTAAACTGTAGACAGGAGTATGTCAACCCTAATGCCATAAAGAGAGACCTGAAAAGGAAACACTCTGTTAGTCCTTCTGAGACAGAATCACCCCAATGTGCCCTTCGATCATCTGAAACAGCCTTTAATTATAAAGACAACTGTCTTTTCTGTGGTTGCCCAGACATTTATGAGGGCTTACTTCCAGTGAGAACTCTTGGTTTCCAGGAAAAAATTCTGAAGGTCTGTGGTGAATTCAATGGCAATTGGGTTGAGCGAGTCAGAGCAATTGTACTCTATGTGAAGAACCTTCCTGCAGCAAATGCTGTTTATCACAAGATTTACAACATCAACTTCAGGACTGGCAAGGACATACCACAGATTATGCTCGCCCAGAGTCACGCAGCACCAAAATGTAAGCGATTGAGTGGCAGGCCAAAGCATTTGGATAGAGAAGAGGCATTCCAGAGAGTAGCAGACTATCTGGAGGAGAATGGCGATGAGCATATAACAGTTACTGACCTTATTGGGAAAATGGCAGAATACACTCAAGACGAGTTTATTGATCCATACAGTTTCAAACATATGAAAGGTGAATTGAAGAAACACTTTGGAGAGCGCATTGTCATTTTAGAGTTGAATGGAAAGCCAAATGTGGTCACCTTCCGTACCACTGTAGCCAGAATTGTTCAGGACTTCCACTGTCAACAACAAAAGAGTACCTTGAATGAAACAGACCAAATCATTGAAACAGCTGCCAAACTTATAAAGAATGTCATCAAGGACGTTAAAATATCCAAAGACACCTACCCAGGTTATGATAGTATGTCATCCTTTGATAGAGCGCTAGAGTTTCTGCCAGGATCGCTGTTGAAGTTTCTCCGGGTGCTCTTTCCAGGAAAGGATGTTGTAAAATTTGCTTCTATAGGCCAGGCTATCATGCAAGCAACACGCTCAAGAGTGTTTCAGTCCCCTCTTCAAATTCGGTTGGGTCTCCAATTGCACCACCATTTCCAGTCAAGTTCCTGATAGAATCTCTCCATGAACATGGGTTTTGTTGTTCATAATCAGAGGTTAAAAAGTTTGAAAGGAGTGCTGCAGTAAGGCATGGTACAGAAATACCTAACTTTACTTCAGATGACTTTCTGCAATATGCTGCAGATAATGTGGATCACAATGTGCGAAGCATTGACGGCAAGGATACCTTTCGTGGTATGGGGATCATCGCAGCTATTACACCTGCAACAAATGTGACCCGACCTATCATCAGAAGATCAGATGTGACTTCACAAGAAATTGCCTTTGTGGGGCGCATAAATATACACAGATTCACATCAGGGAACGATAGTCTGTATTCTATGTGCTATCAGCCACTCCAGTCGCTATGTGTAATGGAACCATACACAGACTTTGATCCACTGTGGAAGGTTTCACTGTTGCTCAAGGTGTCCCGACCACTCTGGTCTGGATTCATGCAGATGGTCCATAAAGGTGACAACCCAGGGAAAGCATCAGAGATGTTCTTGCCCATGATAGACTTGGATCCAAATGACATGACATGCATATATTCAACACTCAAATTTGTGTCAAACCATGCAGCCAAGTACAACTGCACTGACCAGCCTCTTTGGTGGAAGGCAACCTTGATTGTAGATAGTGCACCTGCAGACAGTGAACTTCACTCTGTGATTGTGCGCCTGGGAGGATTCCATACCCAAATGAGGTTTTTGGGGTCTATTGGTCATATAATGGGAGGCTCTGGGCTACAGAAGCTTCTTGGAGTAGTCTATGCAGACAATACTTTAGGGCATATGCTCTCTGGCAAAGCAGCATCTCTAGCTGTGAGAGGACATCTCCTCACAGATTCAGCATTTAACACTATGTTGACTGCAAAAGCACTTGGCATTGATGTTCTACAAGCAGACCCAGAACAAGACATTCTACAGCAATACTCAGAGGAAGATGAGTTTCATGATATACCAGCAGACAGTGGTCATCTGACAGAGGAGAGCTCTCTCATGGCTGGAGAAGTAGACAATCTGCAGGGGCTAGCCAATCTCATAAAAAAAACTCTTAGCTGGAGAGGTATAAGATATTGATGCTCAAAGCACTGACACACTGACAGAAATTGGTGACAGGATCCAGCAAGAGAAAAATAATCTTCAGAAACTACAGACTGAAAGGTTGTGGCGTCAGTATATGGAAATGGTTGACACACTTCGACGATTTCTAAAGGCTGAGCAAATGGGAGATTGGGCTCTCCATCTACATAGTTTGCATGATATGCTTCGTTATTTTGCAGCATCTGGACATAACTTGTACCTGAAGAGTGTCCACATTTACCTGCAGAAGATGTCTTAACTGCAAGAACAAAATCCAGAAGTGTACAAACACTTCAGTGAGGGATTGCATGTAGTTCGACGGTCAGACAGACCCTGGGCAGGATTGTCAACAGATCTTGTTATTGAACAGTGTCTGATGCGCAGTGTCAAAACAACTGGAGGCTTGACACGTGGGCGTGGCTTGACAGAGACCCAGCGTCTTGTGTGGGTCCTGTCCACACCAGCATGCGCTGAGATTAACAGTGTTATGCAGGATTCACATACAGGGGTCACATACACTACAAGTGAGCAGCACAAAGAGGCCACTTCAGCACGACTAGCAAGGGATACCAGTGACACCCAACTACTGCTGTACTTGTCACAAAGACATCCCTTTAGCATAGATCCTTCTTTAAGGAACATTGCAACGGGAGTTACAGCACATGCAAATGTAAATGCACATGATGTCAAAACAGTAGGCGACAAGATTCTGGTCTCAATGGAAGGACAGAAGGTCACAGACTACACCTTCAAAAGAAGTCTTCAGGCAGTAGCAATGGATACTAAGGCATCTGTCAAGATCAGAGATGAGGAGGTACATGTAGATCCTCAGTTGCTCTTTCAGCGCCTTGTTACCGCTAGTGTGAGATGTAATGATCTATCTGAAGTGTTCATGTATGAACCACCACTCTTTGACTCCAAATATGTCATGTGACCAGCAAATAAAGCTACTCTGGCAAATGCTTTGTGGTCCCCACAGCTGGAAAGTGCTGTTGGTCCACAAGATCAGGTCCAGTTTGTCCTTGATGGTGGAGCACTACTACATCGTACTCCATGGTCCATAGGGATGACTTGGGATGAACTTTGTTCACAGTACATGCAGTATGTTGTAAGCAGATATGGAAAGTGCGTCGTAGTGTTTGACGGATACAGCAATGCTCCAAGCATAAAAGACTGCACAATCTCAGACGAAGTGGTGGTGGTGCAGAGATAGCAGTACACTTCATTGGTGGCATGACTCTCAAGATGAAAAAAGATGAGTTTCTTTGCAACAAGGAGAACAAGCAACGGTTCATTCACTTGCTTACAGACAAACTAGAACAAAGTGGGTGTGAGGTGCATCAGGCTCGTGGAGATGCAGATGTCCTCATTGTCAAGACAGCTGTTGCTTGTGCAGATACACAGGAAACAGTTTTGATTGGAGATGATACTGACCTCCTTGTGTTGCTTTGTTTTCATGCCAAAGATACACAGTACAATATCTTTTTTAGACCGGAGCCAAGGAAACACTCCCAAAGACTATCAAGATGCTGGAACATCAAAGCAACCCGCGCACAGCTTGGTGACATTGTCTGTAACAATATTTTTTTCATCCATGCTATCCTGGGTTGTGACACCACTTCAAGGGTTTTTGGCATCGGTAAATCGGTCGCGTTGTCCAAGATCAGAAAGGAGTTGCACTTTCTTGAACAAGGACAGGTGGTCATGAGAGATACCTCATCAAAAGAGAAAGTAATCAAGGCAGGAGAGCAGGCTCTTGTATGCCTGTACAATGACAAGACAATGTCAAGCACAGCAACTGTTCAGCCACATACACTTCCACCAACAGCCAGTGCAACAATATACCACAGTCTTCGGGTTTACCACCAAATTCAGACATGAAAGGATGAAAGGCCTGATATAATAGCTGAGCAGTGCGACTGGAAAATCAGCCATGGCAAAATGATGCCCATCTTGACAGAACTTCCCCCAGCACCTCAAGCTCTGCTTGAGTTCATCAGATGCAAGTGCAAATCAGGATGCCATATAATGCGCTGCAGCTGTCGCAAGAATGGAATGGATTGTTCAATGGCTTGTACAGAGTGCAGAGGAGTATGTTCTAACACACCTATGTTGGCAACAGGGACAGACTTTGATGATGATCCTGTGACAGAATAAACTGACTACGTGCCAGGTACACTTGTCTTACAGATCAACCAAAATTATTGGTGGCCACTAAACATTTGAGTGAACGTGAAAATCCGAGTGAGCTTTCAAATATGATTTTTATGCACTTTTTGACCTATTTTTTACCTAAAAACTTGTCATAACTTTAACTTAATTTATATCAATGTAAACTGGACTTCTAGAAGTTTAAAATGAGGGGTCATTTGCCTTTATATGTTACACAGATCAAAATATATGCTTTCCCTTTATTGCTGTAGTGATTGTAAACTTCACGGTTTCCGTCATTGACATGGTTGTACTTAGCTGCAAATTTGGACCTCTTCCACTAAATATATTTATCTATATTTTTAGAATGTCATTGCCACATATTTTAGAAACAAAATAAAACAGAAATGAAAACATTTGCAATTTGTCCTACCTTCGGCCAATTTTGACCATAGAATGCCTGGACTGTTGAGAAGATGAGCAAAGTCGTATCCGAGTACTACGTCTCCATGAGAAGTAACTTATCTACATTACGACAAAAGTTTATCTGAAGAAAAACGTTGTTGTTAGTAAAAATTCTGGATACTAATTCTCCACAAGTCGTCAAACTTTCAGTTTCGTATCGGGGGAGCAGTAGTTGTAGCGAACGCAATGCCCTCTGGCGTAATAATGAGACATAAAATGACGAATGTAATGAAGCATAATGGGATTAACAAGGAAAGCGGAATCACGGATTGAGTCTCGATAAAATTAACAATGTCAGGTTGCAAAATCTAAATTATGATTTAAAATGTAACGAATGCAAAAGCAATTAGGTGAGATGGAATTAAGAATATCACACACACACACACACACACACACACACACACACACACACACACACATATATATATATATATATATATATATATATATATATATATATATATATATTATAATCAAAGATGTAAGAATGAAGCAAGACGAAAGCAAATAGAAAATTAGAATACAATAATGTGATATGGAATTAAGGATGTCATGTAGCAAAATAAAATTTAGAATTAAGAATGGAAATTGAGATGTTATAAGGTAACATGTAATTGAAAATGTCATGTAGTAAAATCAAAGTGCAAAAAGGATGCATAGAATTATGGCGGTAATTCCCTTCTATATTCGTCAATACAATAATTTGTGGCTTTTAAACTTTTAAAGATTTCTACTACATGAAAACTTAACCCTTGTATGCAACATTGTCGCCGATATTGAATCCAACACATGAAATGCATAGGCAAGTGGCTAATCGCAATAGACATGTCAACGTGAGGTGACGTCATCTGATAAAATGTGACGCACGATTTTTTTAATTTTTTTTGGCTTTGTTTTGGTTGACACGGAACATGCAATGAAACAACCCCCTCCTTTCCCCAGTGAAAAATGTATTTCAGAATGATTAGGGTAATTTTACAAATTCTTGGCAAATCATTCATTTGAATATGATATCTCTGTTTCAATCTATTATTCGAACATTATATATATGCAGAGGATGTATTGATGTTTTACAACAGTGATTTGTGTAATAAGTAGATTCTATACGTCTTGCTTGACAACGGAAAAAAAATAATCTGTGTATTAAACCGAAGCACACGTTGACTTTATATCCCGTAGAAGGCCCAAAACAGTGCTACAATGTAACTTAAAGAGGGGTGGGGGTAGTTCCGGTGTAAAAAAGAATAATGGCCCCCATAAATAATGACCAGGGGTCACTTTTCGACGTAGAAAATTGACCCCCGGTCATTATTCGACGTCAAAATGAACGGTAGAAAATGTGTTATTTCATTACAATAAACCCATTCTACATGAAGAAAAATCCCCCCATAGAATGATGACCCCTTGTAAATTTTATTAAGGATTTTTTTCTCTGGTACTGCCTGTGGGAGGATGTTTAATATTGTCACATTAACAACAGTAAACAGTAAATGAATTTATCATTTTTATTTAAATTAACTAAAATTTAAAAAGAAAGTCATTAAGAAAGGCCTTTTTTTTTTTTAGAAAATAAGAATTTACTTCTTAGCAAGATACTGACTCGTTGTACCAGATAGTCATCTAGTCATAACGAGTTACCTAGTTATTACTAGTGAATTCATGTATAATAAGAGAAAACAGAAACTGTGCATTGATAAATTTAGCATAAAACTCAAAGCATATTGTTTATATTAATAAGCGGTTAATAATCGGTACAGATAGTGATATTATTAACAATAGACTTGAACTCGACTATATCGCATGGTGGGCAAGCACATGTTGTTTTTTGACGTTATCGTATTCGCATGGTATCTCAGGCATTATTTTTGTGTCCAAAAATGGGAGACATTTTCCAAGACTGGATTTGTTCAGAAAATCGCTTTGGTATTATAAGTATCTGTAATTGTGCTATGCCAAGGCTAAATGAAAATCAACGTCTTCGTACTGTTGGAATGTTGCAGGCTGGAATCGCCCAAAACGTTGTTGCACGACAATTTGGTGTTCACAGAAACGCTATCCGATCATTATGGAGACATTTCCAACAATTTGGCAACACTTTGGTTCGACCACGTTCAGGACATCCCCGTGTGACGTCGGTTCGCTAACATAACCATATCAGACTTATGCCTCTACTAAATCGTTTTCAGACAGCAAGTTTGACTGCTGGTAGCATCCTCGGTCTTAGGCGCTTAAGTGCAAGAACTGTAAGTAATCGCTTGCGTGAGCATAGCGTCAGACCTAGACATCTTGCGATACGTCCTATACTGCTTTAACGTCATCGAACTGACGATTAGCATGGTGTCTGAGACATATGAGGTACCGATTTCAAGACTGGTCCAATTTTTTGTTCACTGAAGAATCAAGATTTCATTTAGACAGCAGTGACGGTCGCCGGAGGGTTTCTCGCCAGGAAGAGGAGCGTTACTCGGATGCTTGTGAAGTGCAACGTCGACAATTTGAAGGCGGCAGTGTAATGGTGTGGGATGGTATTACAGCACGCAATAGGGCCCCTTTACAGACAATCGATGGAAACCTGTCAGACATTCGCTACAAGGGTAAAATAATCCAACGTCATGTGATATCGTTCATTCGGAGACAACAAACTCCTATTACCCTGCAACAGGATAACGCCATACCACATATTGCCCGTGATGTCAGAGATTTTATTGCCAAGCAGACGATGTCCTCCCTTGGCCAGCAGTTTCACCAGACTTGTCACCAACTGAACACATATGGGATGAAATGGAAAGACGGTTATGTCGTTTACCAAACCAGCCAGTGACTTTGGACGATTTAGGCCATGGATTGGCCAATATCCGGAACAACATTCCCCAGCATTTTTGGACAATTTAGTGTCACCAATGAGACGTCAGTGTCAAATATGCGTGAACTTACTCCAGCCATTAAATTCTTATTCCAGCAATCATTAGATCTTGGCCAAGTACCAACAGATTGGAAACATGCCAATGTTTGTCCAATCTATAAAAAAGGTGACAAGCATAATCCTATAAAATACAGACCGGTTTGCCTCACATGTATTCTCTCCAAGCTCTGTGAACATATTATATCCAGCAACATCATGGAACATCTTGAATCAAACTCCATCCTCTATGACCTGCAGCATGGCTTTCGCTCCTCCAGATCTTGTGAAACTCAACTCATTTCCTTTATACAAGAACTTTGTCAATCCTTTGATCGAAATCTCCAAACTGACGTCATAGTGATGGACTTTGCCAAGGCATTTGACAAGGTCCCTCACACAAACGACTCCTTTACAAACTTGGTTTCTATGGTATTCGCAATAACACTCTGAACTGGATACAAGACTTTCTCCACCTCCGCACCCAGACTGTAATCCTTGAGGGAACCCACTCCAACCAGATTGACGTCACTTCTGGAGTCCCTCAAGGGAAGGTACTTGGTCCGACACTATTTCTTCTTTACATTAATGACTTCTCTGAATATCTCTCCTTCTCCACTCTCAGATTCTTCGCAGACAGCATCATATACAAACAAATTAAATCTCCTGACGACTCTGCTAAATCGCAACAAGACCTTAACGCCGCTACTAGATGGGAACAGGACTGGCTTATGTCATTTCACCCTGATAAATGTTCAGTCCTACACATAACAAACAAGTAAAACCCCATCACACGCACCTAGGTATTGCATGGCCACACTCTTACAGTAGAAACATCCACAAAATATTTAGGCATTACCATACAAAACAACCTCAAATGGAATAAACACATAGACAGCATCACAGCAAACGCTTCAAAACAACTTAACTTCTTAAAACGTAATTTGAAAGTCCTCTCAACAAAAATCAAAGAAAGAGCATATCTATCACTAGTAAGACCGAAATTAGAATACACTTGTTGCACATGGGATCCTCACATCAAATCACAGATACACCAAATTGAAATGGTTCAACGTAGGGCTGCTAGATACACAACAATTCGCTTCCATAACAAAAGTTCAGTAAATGACATGATGAAAGACCTAAATTGGCCCACCCTTCAACAACGTCGTCTATGGACCCGTCTTATCTTTTTCTACAAAATTATTCATAACATCGTTGCTATCTATCCATCTAATCTTCTTACCCCGCAAGACGCACGAACTCGTCATCCCAACCCATCCGGCTTCAAACACATCCATGCTTACAAAGACACCTATGAATACTCTTTTTTCCACACACCATCACTCAATGGAACAGGCTCCCTCCAAACATCACATCACCATCAGTCAGTACATTCAAAGAACATGCAAGTATGCCTGTTCTTCAATCCATATTCTTTTAATTCCAATGTACTATGTAAATAGTTTTAAAAACTCTTTCCTTCTAAGCATTTGATGATGTTGAATTTTGTTTTTCTTTTTGCTCTCAAATTTTCTGTTTGCTTGATACTTCCCTTCCTTTTGTATTTCAGTTGTTCATCTATCCATGTTGCACAGCACAAAGCACATAATAGTCAATTTTGACTGGGTGCCTCTACCGATAAGAAGAAAAAGGTGGCCGTACTCGGTATTAAGTTTGTGAATCGCCTTTCTAGTACCATTGTCTTTCTAGCGTCCTACAGGTGACGTTTTATGACACAAATTAATTCCACATATTTGTAAACAATACATTTGTGAATCATGCTACTGAATTAAATTTATCGTCATTGATATTTTATTCTTATATTTTATACTTTAATGCACAGTTTCCTTTTCCGCTAGTATATACAGTGATATCGTTATAAAGAGATTCTGGGTTCTAACATTGGAAGGGGGTTCTGAACTGGTCATGTTGTGAACATGCATTGATTGATTATATATTGTTTAACGTCCCGCTCGAGAATTTTTCACTCATATGGAGACGTCACTATCGCCGGTGAAGGCCTCAAACTTTAGGCCTATGCACGGCGCTTATGGCCTTTGAGCAGGGAGGGATATTTATCGTGCCACACCTGCTGTGACACGGGGCCTCGGTTTTTGCGGTCTCATCCGAAGGACCGCCCAATTTAGTCCCTCTTACGACAAGCAAGGGGTACTGAGGTTCTATTCTAACAACCTGGATCCCCACGGGGCAAAATGCATTGATATTCAAAAACTTTATTCTCTAATATTGGGCATAGAACGGGCAAACAGAGTGCATAATTAAGATGAACAATGTAGCCTCTACCAAAATTCTGAAATTCTTGCCCCCCCCCCCCCCCCTGTGTTGGGGGTGTGTGGGTGTTATAGGGGGCTCTATGGGTCATATATAGAACTAGTTGAAATGCCTAAACTTTTTTAAAAAATCTTCTCTATTACTTAACATGCAGCAGACAAAATGAGTGAATGTTTGGGGTGAACAAAGATTCCACTAACAAAATTGTGATTTGTGGGATCTAGTATTAAGGCGGGCACATTTATCAAGTAGGGAAAGTAAGTTTATACTTTTATAAAATGTAATTATACTTTCGATCATAATTCTGAGTTAAGAAAAGAATTTAACCATTTCAATCCCACCCACCACCCCCAAAATTTAACCGCTCGCGCCATGGCCGCGTCAAACCTAAGACGTAAACATAGGTAATGATTGTTCCTTCACCAAACGCTCGGCATTTAGAAGTGAGAATCACGGGTCTTTCGGATATGACCTTAAAAACGGAGGTCGTGACCGGCGTTGGCACGTTAAAGAAACCTCGCTGCCACGGCCCTGAGTGCAAAGCATAGGTCGAAATTTGTGTTACTTCACCTACAGCTGGTGACGTCTCAATACATGTATGATGAAAAATTTTCAAGTAAACAAAATCCAATGTTCAGTTGTTAAGATCATTTTTAACTCACCGAGACGAAGTCGAGGGAGCTTATGCTATACCCCCTCTAGAATTTCCAACTGAAAGAAAATGTACTCATCTTTCACCCTAGCATCGCATTTAATATTGCTTCATCAACTCTCTATCGACTTTATTCGCTCACTGGGGACGATTTCAGAATTCAAGGTCATAATATAATATAAAAATTACCGTCCCACAATTTTTGGTGCATATTTCGCATAGTTTACTATCTGTAAAAACGTGGAAATTTCGGAGGCTTCGCCCTGGAACTAGGTCCCAGATCCCCGGCCTTCTGGATCCCCCACCCCCCGATGAAAAAAGCTGGATCCACGCCTGTCCCGGAGTCAGTGTATTTGGAGCAGGTCCCATATGAAAAGGTAAAGATAACGAATAGTGATCAATCTCATAACATCTATAAGAAATACAAAATAGAGAGTTGGGCAAACACGGACCCCTGGATATACCAGAGGTGGGTTCAGGTGCCTAGGAGGAGTAAGCAACCTTTGTTGACCGGTCACACCCGCTGTGAGCTCTATAAGGTAAACGGAATAATCCTTAGTCAGATTCAGTGTGTCAAGAACGGCCTAACAAGTGCGGTGAAACATGTCAGACAGCATATCACCCACTGACAGGTTGTATGGGCAAACTTGATCGTTATAACGACCATAGAATTTGCGAAATGCTGACTTTAAACGAGGCTCTTGAAATCCAACCCCTGTAGCATCAACTTGTTTGTCAATAGCCTACGTCGGTCTAAAAACTGATCATACCAGGAACAAGCTCTTGCGTATTGAATCAGTTAGAGGTATAAACTATATAAATACCCTTGCTGGGCCTTCGACTCGACATTTAGATATATCGACGACGTTTTATCTACTAATAATGTTCATTTATATGTCGATTCGATATATCCAGGTAAACTAGAAATAAAAGACACCGCAGTCTTCCACATCTGCTTCGTACTTAGATAATTTTCTACTGAAAATAGGTATTAACGGCAAACTAACAACTCAACTATATGAAAAACATCTGGTCAGATTCTCCATCGTCATCTTCACATGTTTGTGTAGCAATATTCCATTGTCACCTGCATATGGTGTTTTTATCTCTCAACTGATTCAAGATGCAAGAGCTTGTTCTGCTATGATCAGTTTTTGACTCGAGGCAGATTACTGACAAACAAGTTTTTTTCCAGTTTACACAACATTTATTCAAAAGAGGATATTTACATGCCTGACAAACAAATTGTTGTTACAGGGGTTTCAACACTCTCGTTTAAAGTCAGCATTTCTCAAATTCTATGGTCCTTACAAAAATCTGGTTTGCCAATACGATCTATCATAGGTACTATCTGACATTTTTCATACCAATCGTTAGGCCGTTCGTGGCACACTGTTTTGACTACGGATTCCTCTATTTACCTGATCAAGATACAGGGCTCATGGGGGTATGACCGGTCGACAAAGGTTGCTTACTCCTCCTAGACACCTGATCCCACCTCTGGTAAATCCAGAAGTTCGTGTTTCCCCAACTCTCTATTTTGTATTTCTTATAGGAGTTATGAGATTGATTGCTGCTCGTTATCTTTTCTTTTCCATTTTAAAGCAGGTTAAAGTTTTTGGAGCAGATTACATCTAGTAACTACTAGTCCTGAACTATTCAGAATTGCTTGGCTGATGCAAAGTTGATGTAACTATGTATATGAAGTACAGACCAAGCTTCAGATACGGAGCCTGAATAAGAGATGTTCTGCAAGAAGAGGTTAAACTTTTTGGAGTATTTGAAAGCTGGACAAAGACTTGGAGCTGATTACATGTTGAAATAACTACTGGTCCTAACCCATTCAAACTTGCATGGTTTGTAACAAAGGATAAATACCAGTAGCTTCAGACACGCAATCTGATCTTGGTTATCAGGATGCTTACAAACACAAACAAAACCAGACAAGAAAATCTCACATCACAATGGTTAATGTTGCTGTAAATATATAGCATAAAGGTAGCTTCAGATCGTGATTTTCCCGATGCTACCTCCCTCAGACTTGCTTGGTTGATGTGACTGTGATATGTGATATATCACAAGATACCCTGTGGTAGATTTTAAGGGGACACTCCCTTTTCTGCCACAAATTTACAAAAGAATGTAAGTAAAACTCCAGATTTGGCACCAAAAATGGCTCAAAAATTTCGCTAATACTTGACTTTCACATGCCCCCTTTCGGAAATTCTAGATCCGCCACTGATACCATTATGGTACGAAATTGCATCATATGATATGGAATAATTAAATGCTGTTTTATTACCCATATCTTGACAACTCGTTCAACATCTAAATATCATATTATACTGCTAGGACAGGGGTCATTTTTCTATGGGTGTCAATTTTTCAGGTATAACATGCAGAAAACGTACCCCTGAGTCTTTTTTCTACAAAATAATCCAATTTTTCTACAGCTGGGGAATCATTGTTCGACGTCGAAAAATGACTCCGGTCATTATTCTATGGGGGTCATTATTCTTCTTTACACCGGCAGCTGGTTTTCAAGGGAGTGGGGCACCATACCAAACCAGGCTATACAAAAATAACCTGTGTTTCTCAGTTTGAATCTGACCAATCAGAGACTAGAATACAATAAGAATTAAAGCATTCACTGATACCGTAATTTTTACTAATACGTAACAGAGACCAATATAAAAATTGTCTTATCAGTGATTATAATTCACTGATAACATAATTTTTACTAATACTTGACAGAGTTGAAAAATAACATATTTGAGTGATCTTTAATGCATATTTACAAAATATATGTAGAAAAAAATTAGTATGTCTATTCCAGATCAGAAAAAAAAAGAATAAGGTGGAGGAATGACCATGATCCATGCCCCAAGTGCCTGTGATCCCTTCAGGTTGAAAATCAAGTGTGAAGTCATACTCTGAATAAGATATCTGAATTGTTATAATACGCAAAGTTTGAGAAACATTTTTACGCAGCAGAATAACGACTTTAAAAAAGATGTATGTTTGAAGTTTCCACTGGACACGACCCCCTTTGTCACTTCAAGACTATTTGAATACATTACCAGTTGTGTAATATCATAGTCTTAAATTCATAAAACACTGCACACTCTTTTTATATTTCATAAACGAATAGTAATGTGAATGAGATACATTGAACCCAAAACAAACGCGGTGAAAATTGACAACTATAGTGTTTATTACATTGAAAAGTTAATTTTAAATACACATATATATATATATATAGAGAGAGAGAGAGAGAGAGAGAGAATATATAACTCGAACGCTAATATTAGCAATAACTTCAATTCACAATTAAAGACATACATTACAATAATTTGGGGGGAAATGATTAAAAAGTATATTAAAGTGAATCCCACAGAAACGTATGCACAGTTTGAAAACCCATATCAGAGCAGACCGCGCTTTTGCGCGGCCCGTAATAAAAAAGATTCAGTGAATGTAAACATGTCCAACATGAACGCGCTTCGTGAAAAGTATGCAGGCGTGAAGCATCGCAGATCATACTTTCATGTACTTTCAAGTCAAAAGAAACTTATTTTGTTATACATTTACATTCTACTTTCGTTTCTGCTGAAATTACCAGCGGTGAAGATAGACATACTACATTTATCAATATACATACGCGCATTGTTCAAAACTGCATTTACGAGGAAATGGCTGTCATTACAATTTGTAGAGATATCAAAGGCAAAAACATTGGAAATACAAATATTGCTACTTGCAATATGTGTGTGTCAATAGTTTCATATTGAATATGCTGTTCCTATCTTTTTCTTTGAGTTGTTCAATTTGCGGAACAAAGATTTGATTCATCACATCATTAGGATCTATTAAAGCAATGCAACTGCGAGTTCTTATATCAGTGAAGTTATTTCAACACTGTATATCTTATATAGCTTCAATAGGTTATTTTGCTATTTGTTCAAAAATAGTCTTTAGAAACTTAAAAATGTGGTTCCCCTGTAGACATTCGATAAACTGGTACCATGTAAAATGTAGACCAAATTCTCTCTCTCTCTCTCTCTCTCTCTCTCTCTCTCTCTCTCTCTCTCTCTCTCTCAATTTTAACAGAATCCTGTGGTACGTACATGCATTACTTTTTAGATCCGCCCACCGCAAACAAGTTTTAACATATTGATAAAATAACGAAAGTAAATGCACCATATAATTTGAAAGCTATCAGAAAACGTAGATTTAAAGTTTTCTTTACGTATTTCTTCCATTGCTACATATCTGAATATTCTTCGGATCAGTGGGTGTTATATACGTGTATTTTGCACATGATACAGTGCTCGTTGCGACAGAAAGTCAAGATTCTGTCGTTTTCTTTATGTTTTGTATTTCACGGAAGATTGCTATTATTTTCATACATTTCTGCAATATTTCGATATTATACACAGATGATCTAACATTTGAAGCTGTATAAAAATATCTTACCTCAACACATCTCTTTTCCCCGCTGAAGTGCTCGTCAAAAATACGGAAGTCTACTTTCGTTTCGCTTATCTCGAACCACCGTCTTGATCGTTTGTGTTCTGCGTATTCTATTTTCATTCAGAGAGAGAGAGAGAGAGAGAGAGAGAGAGAGAGAGAGAGAGAATACTCACAATATTTCCTGATACAAAGTACCTGATAGCGTGATAAATCAGTCTAACTGAAATTAGCTTTTACGTTTTAGATTTGATAAGCAACAAATAAAGAAAAAAGGTATTGCCTAATTCTAATATAAATCAATATGTATATCTGATAGATTACTGAACTGATCAATTAATTTTACTGCATCTTATCATAACCTACTCATCACTCGGGATAACTAAAAACTTAATTGCTACATGAGGTCAGAGTGTAAAATATATATACTTTAAAATAACAAAAGAAAGAAAGAAAACAAGAAAAAAAACAAAAAATAAAAAAACAAAACAAAAACAACAACAGAGAGAGAGAGAGAGAGAGAGAGAGAGAGAGAGAGAGAGAGAGAGAGAGAACATTTCTACCATAAGAGTAAAGTAGGCCAAATTTCCTCTGATAAATATAGCACATTGATCGTTATTTCTATCATACTTCCATTACTTAGATATTTTGGAAGTTTTTTGTTATATACCACTGTTGTAATAAGATATTTATTGTCATAAAGTAAACAAGGGGTAACGGATCATGTAAGAAATAGAAAAAGAATTATCGGTAAATAGGGCATATAAAATGCATCCAGGGGGGTAGGAAGTTCAAAATATCTAAGATTTACCATATGTCCTGCTACTTTTGCCAGCTATAATTTCTTTCCATATTTTTGAAAGACTTCTCTTCCTTTGATTTTGTTGTTCTAGAGACAA
Source organism: Ostrea denselamellosa (assembly GCA_024699665.1). NCBI lineage: Eukaryota > Metazoa > Mollusca > Bivalvia > Ostreida > Ostreidae > Ostrea > Ostrea denselamellosa. The sequence continues at coordinate 1,680,288 of JAMZEH010000072.1, forward strand.
AAGTCTTTCAAATGAAGTTATATATTACTAGGCCGTTGATTCACGGAAAATATTGTCCCCTAATGATTCAAGGTCCCAAACCCTATTTCAGTGATCAATGTTGTAACTTACAACTGTAAGTAAGAAACAGTCGTGTGGCTCCATAACCCACAAGGTTCTTAACTGAAGAAAATACACGCATATATGGCGCATATCATCTTATTTGTCTGAATGCTGACAACAATCCTTCCTTAATTTTATTACCTATTTTGAAATAAGATACAAATTAAATGTAATGAAATAAATAAACAGATATAAAAATCATTATAGGCTGTCAATATTGTAATGTGTACGTGTAATTTTTCAATTTAATTAGATTTGAGTAAGACTTTTCTCCAATGAAAACATGAATTTAACAATGAAAACAAAAATATCATTTTGTATGTTAATTCCTTCGTTTCTGGCAACCATAGTACAATTTGTTCAAATGGAAATTCCAGTGTATGCTTACAATGTGCATTCCAAATAACTATCTACAATTTCTCTAGTCGGGGATACATACTGGTCAGCGAGACATTTTAAAAAAAAAAAATCATTATTGGGTTAAGCTACATCACGTTTTGACCAAATCTATGACGTGTTGGTAACTTAGTTATATTGAGATTGCAGAGAACATTAAATCTATTCAGTGCGAAATGCAAAGTGCATTTGGATGAGGTCAAAGTTTAGGGTGTTATATACTTATTCTTGATATTTTGTTCCAAATGTTCAAATGCTGTTTGTTGAAGTAATCCTCTTTTTTTTTTTTTATCAAGGGTTGGCCAACGATCTTCCCCTGATAAGAATAACAGATCTGAACTGATAATCTTTCTAGTCTACAAAATTGTACTGTTTTATTACAGAAAATTGGACTATAGTATATGAGCCCCTTTAAAAATTAAAATTTTAACGCTTTAAAGAAAGACTAAATCTTCTTTTATTAACTTGCCGCTAATATTTACATTATTTGTAGTAAACAGTATCAACAGTGACGCAGTTTATCAATTTCACTAATGTTGAATCAGGGGGGATGTTTTTCTTTCAAAAAACTTAATTATATATAAAGCGCAGCGCGCAGCTTTAGACTTTTTTTTAATTGCATGAATATATATGTGCGTTAGAGTGATAAATCTATGGTATGAATATGAAGTTTGTCCAAACCTGCGCTCAGCGTTTTCTAAAAGAAATCCATTTTATGTAAAAATGCCGGCAATTGCGATAAATCCATATCATCCCAGTTCTACATCATTTTAATCAAATTAAGATACAGAAAAATCTACAGAAGTAGTAGTTTAAAATAAATATCACAAATCCGATTGAGATATGAACTCATAAATTATACGTAGGCTTAACTGGACTGATACGTGTATTTCTATGTTGGTTGTTCATACACATAGAACATCAAATTATATGGGTATATGATATCAAATGTATGAAATAGTACTGTACATAGCGCTCTCCCAAAATTTAAAGATCCGATTCCGATTAGTAATTCCTTCATAATGCTGATGTTCGATATATTTCATTAATTGGAAATATATCTTCCAATGATACGAGATATCTATAATAATCTGAGTATCTGTTACAGGGCTGAGGCGGATATATATATATATATATATATATATATATATATATATATATATAATTTATTTATTGAAAAGGTGAAAGGGTAGTTGCAACCTTTGATGGTCACCCCCCCCCCCCCCGTCAAATAGTTGGGGGGGGGGGGGGGGGGGGGGGACTGCCAAGATGACATTTGGGTTCCATTTAAGAGGGTGGAACCCCGTAATCCCTTACAGATCCGCCACTGTGAATCTCTATACAGCTGCGGTTCAGAAATGTTCTCTCTCTTCCTCTCATTCTCTTGAATATTGGCAATGGTATGAACTTGATGACCATTGATCTAATCTGTACTGTCAAATTATATTATCATTAACTTGTTGTTTGGTTTATGAATCTTTGTACACCCGTTAGGAGCCTCGACGAAGTATAGGGGCATCTGCTTCGTTGTGACGTAAGAAGACACGTGATAGGGTGGGCCAGTGTAATTGATGGGCGCCATTTTGACGGTGAGTGACAGTGTCTTTATGCGAGGTAGGCTGTCAATTAACTGCCAGACTGCTTGTCAAACGTTGCAATGTTTACATTAATTTGCTTCTTATCATTGAAGATGAAGATTCAAAATAATAGAGCTATGTTAATCATTATTATTTTTTGATAGACAAGAAAAGTAAACTATTGTGATGTTTTTTATGTACGATTATTTGCAATTTGACCTATTTTCGACAAAGTTTATTTTTTCCGGCGTTTGGCACGGCCCCAAATTGTCATTCCTAGATCCAACTTGTTCGCTTTTCATCATAAATCAAATATGATCAGTCATTTGTATCTTATTTATTTGAGTTCGTCATGTTTTAGTCTGTTTGCATTTCGAAGCACGAGTTTAATGTTAGCATTTATGATTAAACGAAGATCTTGCTTTACTTTGCTGTAATTTCGATGCTGTGAGTTGAGTTGTAGCTTTGTTGTGTGTACTTGATTTGTCATTCAACAAGAAGTAAATATGGCTGTAAATGTAAATTTCCAGTGGTTTGAATACAAATGTTGCCGTTCAAGAACAAGACCAGTGTGTCACTTTTTGACCATTGAAGATGTCCATGGTCCAGGGGCTCCCACCCACTTACACGGAGTCAAAATTGTTGAATAAAGGTGGAAATGCAACCTCTTCAGATGTTCAGAGGTAAGTCTATGAGATCAAAATGTTGTGAGAATTAGATCAAATCATAACTTTACAGCAAATAAATAAAGTAGATTTACATTTTCTTTAGGGAAAAAAATGAAGTTTTTGGGTTTTTTTTAATTGTAGCTCAGTGGAGTCTATGGGAACTATCACAATACAGGAAATTAATGATGCACAGTATGAAGAGGAGAAGAAAAGAATATATGGGTTTGTAATCTGATTTTTAAAAAAGTGTTTGGAAAAATCATATAATTTGTTCAGCACATTTCTCAGAACTCCATATCAAAAGGTTTAAGAAAAATAATTAATGTACATTTATATAAGAAAAACTTTAAATTCTGACATACTTAGCATGTTCTGATTTCAGTCATAAAGATTCCTCAGTTGATGGTCTTCAGAACTATCATTGTTTGAAACATTGTTGCAATTTTGATTCTCCTTTTCAGGCATCCACTTTTTCCACTGATGGAGCTTCTTTTTGTAAAATGTGAACAGGCTTCACAGACGTCAGACTGTCCAAGTTCTGATAGTTTTGATGTTGACATTCAAACATTTGTGCAGCGTCAGGAAAAGGAAAGAAAACCTTTCTTCAGTGATGATTCAGAACTGGACAATTTGGTTTGTGATCAGAATTTTACTGTTAAAATATCAGGCAAAAAGGAAGATATTCTGTAAGAATTAATTCTGCAGTGCAGCAGTTGGTGCAAGAGTTACATCCCTTTCTGAGCATGCCACATTTCTAAATCATTCAGTGACATCTTCACATTCTTTTTTTCAGATGGTCAAATCTATACAGGTGTTACGGATTCATTTGTTAGAACTTGAGAAGGTGAATGAGCTGTGTAAGGACTTCTGTAACAGATACATTAACTGCCTGAAGGGCAAACTACAAAGTGAGCAGCTGCTTCGTGTGGACACAGACTTTGATGACTTCAGTGAACATGGCTCCTCCCCACCTCTAAGTGGCGGTCAAGGATCAGGTACAGCAGGAGTGGTGTCTAGCACAGGAATGGTGATCCAACAGTCATCTTCATCAATGCCCACGTTGAATCAAGTGTATCAGATGGTGCAGACACCGCAAGGATTGGTTGCTCAGCCTATTCAGGTACTGCTCACTGGTGCAGAAAAATGTTTTTCTTTAAAATTTTCATCTATTTTTTCTCTCTTTTAATTGTTTTAAAATATTTCAGACATGTCACATGTTTTCATATGTCACAAAATAAGGAAAAAACCTAGAAAATAGAGAGAGGATAATGGTGATTACAGAATTAATTTGGGGAATAACATGAATAATAAAGGTTTTGAAAATAAATTTTAGATACAAACCACACCATTACAGACTCCCATTGTGTCCAGTCCAGTGATACAGGGGAATACAACTTTGACTCAGTTGGGATTAGTCAACAGCCAGTCAGCTCAGTCCTCATCTGCCTTAGGTATGAAGGTTTTCTCCCCAGAATATGTCTTCAAAATCTTTTGATTTAAAGTGTGAATAGAAAATTTTTGTTCATTAATTCATTTTTGGATGTAGATTCTGATGATGATGATCCACTTGGAAAGAAGAAAAGCAAGAGAGGGGTACTTCCAAAACAGGCAACACAGGTCATGAAGTCCTGGTTATTCCAACACATTGTGGTAAGCACAGACTTGTATAATACAGAATTTTAGGAAGTGAATCTTTCTTTCTCTTTACATTTTCTAATTTTTTCAGAATTGCTGTCACAAAATCAGTGAAAAACTTACCTACTGAAAGTTGAAGGCTTACATTATGATTTCTTAAGTTTTGTTGATGGAAATTGCTCATTGTCTGTCTGTAAATTTTCCATAATTTCAATTTATCAAGAATCATTTGACCAATTTTCATCAAACTTAAGCTCATTGGAAAGTTGGAGATCATTAGACTTGGCATAGTTTGAATTTGTATCATGGCATTGACTTTGTTGGAAATCAAGACTTAACTGAAAAGTTGTTTAATATATTATGTAGAGCATCAGAGAGGAATAGCTGATTGATTAAATATTGTTTAACGTTCCGCTCGAGAATCTTTCACTCATATGGAGACGTCACCACTGCCGGTGAAGGGCTTCATATTTAGGCCTATGCTCGGCACTTATGGCCTTTGAGCAGGGAGGGATCTTTTACGTTCCACACCTGCTGTGACACGGTATCTTGGTCTCATCCGAAGAACTACCACATTTAGTCGCCTCTTACGACAAGCAAGGGGTACTGAGGATCTATTCTAACAACTCGGATCCCCATGGGGTGAGAGGAATAGTAAATGAATGAGGGTGCAATGATTAACCATGAGATGATATATCATGGTAATTTTATGCTACAGTTTGATTCACGATACTTTACATTATACCACAGTTCAGTATTCTCAGTCCAGATTAATTTGAACCATCTGATTTGGTTTCAAAGTTATGTTGTTACGATGTTTTTCAATAATGGAAAATATAGTGCCGACTGTGCCACTAAATTAATTTCTCCCCCTGGGACCCATATAAATACCCAATATGAAAGCATTTTGGATTCTGTGCAAAGGAAGAAAAAAGTAAATCATGTTGATATTTTGATCTTTTTAAAGAAAAACATGCAGCTATAGCAGTAAGGTGCAATTAAATGATACTAAAATCAGTGTAATTGTTCACTTGTTATAATTCATTATCATCTTAAAAATATCTTGATATGTATCATATTGTCAGGTCTGAATCGTGATACATATAGTATTGTGAGGCATGTGTATCATTACATCCCTATGAATGAATTAACCAAAATTACATTCATGACCACATTGTTTTTAGCTCATCTGAGCCAAAGTGTCGAGTGAGCCTTTCTGATGTAGAATTGTCCAGCATCTGTTGTCATTGTTAACTTACATTTTCCAGGGTTGTTATTAGGAATATTTCAAGGCAAGTCCTGGTCTGGATTTCTCGAAAGAAACTTAAGTTGAAACCTGGACTTGAGTTTAAGATTTTAGTCAATTTCTGACTGCTCAAATAAAAGAAAACTCAAATGATGTTTGAGATTTTTTGAGAAATCCTAGACCAGACTCATGGTTTATGAGCAGCATGAAAATTTGATGAGTCCCATGAAAATTTCATGCATCCTGTTTGTATCAGATGAGAAAAGTAAAATGAATAATTTTTGTGCACACCTGTTCAGAATGAACACAAGTTGATACTATCCTCTGTTCGCATTATTCTAAAGTAAATTGCAAATATATTGATGTGTTAATAACTCTAATTAACTACCCAATGTATAATTGTGATATAATTAAAGGTAATAATTTGCTATCAATGAGAGTAATCATTCATGCGGTCATCAATACACTGTTGTGTGACATCACAAAAACCTGTCAGCCTGACATAGTTATGACCAGAGTAGACATGATGGAATGATAGATAAATTATTGTTATGGAAGAAACTGGTTTGCGAATGATCTTTAAATGGTATCAAACAATGCTACTTTCAATTCTGATAAAAATGGCTACCAGAAGACAAAGATTTGATAAAACATAGACCGATTTTTTAAAAAGTAAATAACAAACCATCATACTTGGAATTTTATTTAATCGCCCTTACAAGTGAATTTAGCAGTGAGTGTACAATATACCCTTGCACACATTTTATTGACACTAAACAAACAACTGGTGCACATTGAAGTTGGTGGTATTTTGATTCACCAGAGCATAATATGTCACCTGGATTTTTGCAATTGTAGGTTATAATTAATACACAAATAACAGAGCTTTGGGGAAAACAGATTTTGGTTTCATTTATCATGGAGTCTGAGATATGTCCACGGGACTCGTCATATAAGACATCTTTGTGCCCAAATGGATTTTGCTTGTCTAGAATACAGATTCTTGCGTTAGAGACATCCCTGTCTTCTCCAGAACCACTGGGTCAATTTCAATTGAACTTGATGCAAACCAAGGGGATTTTAAGTTTCAATGTCTCTGTGTCTCCTTTAAAAGGAAGATAAACAAAAATGGGATAGGCTCATTTAAATATTTTTTTCTCAAGAACCACTTGGCCTGAAAAGTTGAAATTATGTGTGAGTTTTCTAATACAGTGTAGATTCAAGTTTCACATCATAGTTCTTAGGGGTAGGATAGGGCCACAATAGGGGATCAAATGTTTTACATATGGATATATAAGAGAAAATCTTCTCTAGAATCACGGGACTAATTTCAATCAAACTTTGTACAATCATACTTGGGTAAAAAGGGGGGTTCAAATGAAGTACCATGTCTCCTTCAAAAAGGAGATATTCGAGAAAAGGCAAAAATAGGATGGGATCATTTAAGAGTCTTTTCAAGAACCACTGGGCTAGAAAAGTTGAAATTTCAATGAAAGCTTTTGGACATAGTGATCATGGTTCTTTGGGGTAAGGTGGGGCCACAATAGAGGATTAAAATACATGGGGATATATAGAAAAAAATCTTTAAAATATTTTCTTTTCAAGAACTACAGGGCAGTGATTAGTCATCATATTGATATGCAGGCATCCACAGACAATATAGACCCCATGGGGATCTGGGTTAGAATAGATCCTCAGTACCCCTTGCTTGTCGTAAGAGGCAACTAAATGGGGTGGTCCTTCGGATGAGACTGCAAAAACTGAGGCCCAACGTCACAGCAGGTGTGGAACTTAAAAGATCCCTCCCTGCTCAAAGGCCATTAAACGCCGAGCATAGGCCTAAATTTGAAGCCCTTCACCGGCAATGGTGACGTCTCCATGTGAGTGAAAGATTCTCAAGCAGGACGTTAAACAACATTTAATCCATCAATCAACAGACAATACAGAATCAAGTTTGTTCAAATTGGGGTCCCCTGGGGTAGGGAGGGGTCACAATAGATGATTTAAGTTTTACATAGGAATATATAGGAAAGATTTTCATCTCAACAACAGCAGGACCACGTTTAGTCATATCAATATGCAAGCATCTTCAGGTAATTCAAATATAAGTTTGTTCAATGCATAGGTCCCAGGGTATAGTGGGACCACAGTGAGGTAAAAGTTTTATATGACAACATACATGTGAATTAAAGTTTTTTTTCTTTAAATCATTAACCCTGAGGTTAGGGCAGGGATCCAATATTAACAGTTGTCCGATTGCTCAGGACAAGTTAAAACCCAGTTTCGACAAGCAAATCTCAATACACACTTGTCTGATCAGACAATTGATTATTTCAGTAAGAAATGTGATTTTTGTCTTTTCTTACCAGTAATACAATTTACTGAATTGATATCATCCATGCACATTTTTATCAAGTTATTGAATAAAAACTGATTTGTTACATTTTTGCTGCTTTTTTTTTTTCTTTTCGTATACGTTTTTTAAATTGAAATAAAACATTGAGCATACATCACAAATTACAACAACAACAAAAAAAAGGACAGTATATAAGAAATTTCTGTTGTCTTTCCTATAGAACTAGCATTTCTAAGTTATGGATGAGTTGTTGCATGTGTTAAATTACACCCCTTGTCAGCTATTTTGCAGTGAAAAGATCTTATTTCTCTATATTGGCTTTTTAAATTTTTGGACAGTTGTTATTTTTACATCAGTTGCAGTTAACTACAATTAAATTACAAAAATGCCCCAGGGGGGAGGGGACCCATAATCTTTTATGAAATCTTAATAATTAGCTGTGATTCACTGTCACAACCTTTTGCAATTAGTGAGATAAAGCAAGGAAAACTTAGCTATTCACTAATTGACTTTTGGTTGACCCTGTAAAGGAGGATAATTAAAAATATGCCAGTTGATAGGTGTGTGTATTAGAGTAAAAAAATTCAGACAACAAAGTTTTTCATTTGGACATGTGAAAGTTTGAATTTACTTGCCCAAAGGGAGAGCAAGATAACAAGTTATTGTCTCTCCCTGTAGTGTGGATCAAATTTAACATAATGTGTGTATACAGGAAAGACAATCTTTAAAGAAGTTTTCTTCTCCAGAACACCAAGGTTACATTGGTCATATTGGTACAACTGTACTGAGACATCCCCATGTTGCATGGCCAGAGTGATTCTGATAAGTGATGTGGTCCACTGGCCTTTTATTTACCCCAATAGTCACACTATATAAAAAGTACAGTTTTATATGTTATACAGCATCCATATCCTACAGAAGATGAGAAGAGACAAATTGCCAGTCAAACTAATCTGACATTGTTACAAGTCAACAATTGGTAAGAATATGAATATACTGCTCATCTAATTTGAAATTATCATTTTTTGAAAGGGGAAGGGGAAAAAATAAAGCAACAAAAATCATTTAAATTGGAAATTAATAATGAAAAGGAAAAGAATAATTACAAAATATGGTGAATCTTTGTTTGATGTACATAAAATGATTGCATTTAGGTTCATAAATGCCAGAAGGAGAATTCTGCAGCCAATGTTAGATGCCAGTAACCCAGAACCTACAAAGAAGGCAAAGTCAAAACCTCAAAATCGACCATTACAGAGGTTCTGGCCAGAAAGTATAGCCAACATTCAGCCCCAGCTACCTTCAGGAATGCAGGCCTCGGTCAAATCTGAGGCATCTACTTCAGTAACTGACACAATACAAACACAACCTATTGTCATACCCATAGTTACTGGTATGTCTTTTATTTTGATTATCCATAGTAAGAAATGTTTTTACAGCAGATATGTTTATCTTTGTGGCAAGACCTTTCCATTGACACCAAAAGCTTTGATCTGGTGACATTTACATTCACCTTTGACCCACTTTTAGAAAATTAAGATATAAGCCATGGTTTTCAAATCATAAGAGGTACTGCTTTTATATTTACCATGTGCATTTTTTGTGAGAAGACTTTTCCAGTGATACCAGATTTGTTGACCTTGACATTGACCACCGATTTAGTTTTTGAAAAATTTCAAAAAACTTTAATCTTGGTCATATTTTCTATGTCATAAAAGGTAGAACTTTTATATTTGGTATATTTATTTCTTGTGGTAAATCCTTTCTGTTGACACCAAAATGTTTGACCTGATGACCTTTACAAATCTTTACAGGTCCACTTTGTTGTAATCTGGGGGCATCAGTATTTTGCAAACACAGTTGGTTTGTTTGTAGCAAGTGTCTTTGAGGCCACAATTAGATGTAAATGATGGTTGATTGTGTTGTCAACCCAAATTTAAATGTATGTAAAAATAGGAAATATTTTCTGATTAAGTAAAACCAAAGATGTGTAGTATTTCACATTTGTACTTGACAGAAAATGTAAATGGAATCCTTATCACAAAAATAACCTCTTTTTAGTTTATTCTAGAATCTCTAAGTCTTCCCTGACACGTCTGAGTTTTTTGAGAGATTTTTTATGACACATGATTGTCAAAATGTCTCTTTTCTTCTGGCAAAGTTTAAACTTTTCTGTTATCTGAATTGAAAAATAGTAAATAATAATAATGCCAAGAGTAACACATTTAATGCAGCTTTTAACCTCATAGTTTTTAAAATTCAGATTTATCAAGGCCCCGCTTATCCTCACAATGATCAATCTGAGTGTGTCCATAATTGACAGTTTTCAAAACTTCTTTTGTCTATCCCGGCAGCTATTTAATTTAAAATCATATCAATGGTGTACGGATCAAGTTTGACTTTTGAAGGAGCTATAGACCTTAAGCTTAGCAAATTTCAGGGACTTGACATTTTTCCTCTTTTTTTTTTTTTTTTTGGCTATTGCATTTAAATTTATATATGTGTATCAATGTCTTACAAATCAAGTGTGAGTCTCCTTTAAATAATTCCACAAAACTGGACCCTTTTGTTGGGCTTACCATCACAATGATACCTGGTTTGTTTTGTCCCTCCTTCACCACACACACACAAATAACAAATGATTTTCCTACCTACTGACCCTGCAATTTCAATTATGATTTCATTAATGATTCAGTAAAAGGATATAATGTAGTCAATGTCAGACATCAACACTTGGAGGGATAATTGAATTCTAAATGTAAATCAATTGTTCTAGAAAAGACGCAAAATATATTCATTTGACAGTGGCTACATCAAGGTTAAAGGAAAAATCACATTATTTCCATGATCCATTGCACTCATATTCAAATATCACAAGACAACAGAACAAGTTTCAATACTAAAGAGTATACTAATGGTTATCACTCACATTGGGAAAGTACAAGAACCTCTATAGATTTTGTAAACATAGTTAACATCCACATATTTTAGATCTTGCATATTAAAAAATAATAAGATCTTGCACATGTTTCACTTGTTTTTAACACATCACTAGCAAGTAAGCTTACCCAGGGGAAATATGTCTGCATCAACATTTATGCATCTATGAATCACCAGTGTCCCCGTTTTTTCATGTTTTATCACAGATTTTCTGAAAAAGTTTTTATCTGCTTCCATCTTATTAGGAACAATGCAATGATATATAGAAGTCTTGATCACTTTAGTGTTGATCAGTACAAGTACATATGCATTTGCTGCAGGTGTCCAAACTGGATAAATCTCCAGAAGTCATCATCAGTTGTATTGTTTAGCAACCCTACTATCAAAGACAACATGTGTGAATTTGTCAAAAATTGCAAAGTCTCCATGGTGAAATTATGTTGTATCCTGCTTCAATTTGGTTGCTGATTTTATTAATGTATAAGGACTGCATAATTTCGTAAAAGCCAGTGATTTTACATTTTGGGTTTTTATTCCTTTCTCAATTTTGTTAATTATTTTGCTTTGGTATTTAGATAATTTTGTTCCTCTGTTGAAGTCCTGAATCAAAATTGTTTGTAGTGCAATAGAAAAACAAATTATTTCTGATTTCACTCCTTTATTTATCAAAATTAATGATGATGAGTAAATGGCTATAGTACACTGGACAGGATATGACCAGTGTTTTTAGCATTAGAGGTGTGATCAACTATGCATGCAAGACCACATCTTGATACATCTGACTTTTGTATTTAAGGGACTAAATTTCATTTCATTATTAACAGAATTTAGTTATTACCGATCTTGTAACCATAACTTTTATCAAAGAAATATGAAGAGATTGAGTAGAGACCCCATCATTATCTCATAATAAGCAGCATAGTGTTCAAAGTTCATTGTAAAAGAAATCTGCTGTAATTCAAACCAGTCAATTTTCCAGTCATGAAATCTATAGAAATTATGAACATTTGATTATGATATAAGATGTTTATATATTCAATTATTCAACAGTTTACAATATATATTATTCAAAATGCAGTGATTACGGAGATATTGTTGCTTCTGATGATCTTGTCTCATTTTCTCCATTTTTGCCTTTGATATTTGTCAACTATTAAATAGGACAAATATTCAGTGCCTGGTTATATATATTTGCCTCTAAAGTGGCATTTCATAGTAAAGGCAGAAGTAGGTAGGAGAGTAAATTGTTTGTCAATGTGTCAAAGGAAAGAATAGCGAAAAATTTTCCAGTATTTACAGGTACAGTCAGCACTTGTTAAAACAGCCAAGTTTGTTTCCAAGCATTTTGCCGTTATAGCGAAGCTGCCGTTGTAACAATATGCTAATATTAACAGTATGAGTTACAACCCTTTGTTTATTCGTCATCACAATAACAATGGCAATCTCAGTGCACATTCACGTCCCCCTCCCTTTTTTTCCCCCATTTCTATTTGAAATTAAGATAGAACTTAGTGATAAAATTAAATTTAAATAAAATCTCTGTTTGAAGGTGACTTGACAATTCAACATTGTATAGTATTTGAACAAAGACAATGATGCATTATTATGTTAATTTCCATGCCTGCTACAGAATAGATAACCCTCTCTTAGTTGTTTTCATGGTGTCCTTTTTGGATTGAATGTTTGATTATAGAAAGCCATCAAGCATAACTGCAGTTATTTTTTAAAACTATTCTATCAAACACTAATTAGTGTATCAATAGACCCCATCTGTGTTTTTGAGAAACAAACATTACCTGGACAGCTGTCTCAAGCATAGGGGATGAGGAATTTAATCCATTACATAATCTTGGTCAAGTGTGAAAACATTGCTGATGGCTAATTGTCATACATGTATTAACTTAACATACACAGTAATCTGCCATTATACTGGATTTCTTATAGTGACAAAATGCACATTCGTTACTGATAATTAATGCTGGTGCTGGAATATGAATATGCCATTATATCAAGCAATATTAGTATTGTGCAGATTTGTTACCAGTAATTTTTCATCGTTAGACGAATTTTCCGGTAAATAGTGTGCTGCTGTAATGGCACTGACTGTAGTATATGTATACTGTAGTGGAGCTCATGTTTTGATTGTCTAATAGACTGGTGATTGATGGATAGCTGGTTCAAATGCCAGCATGTTTTATTTTTTTATGGTTTATCCCAGTCAGCTTGCATTAACACAAGTGTAAATAGAGGGGTAGAATTACTCTGCAATGTCATAAATACAACCTTTTAATGCAACCTTCCTCTTTACAGTTTTGAGTCTAGTACACCACAGCTGTAAGCATTGAAAATATATTATAGGTTATAAATTAAAGTTCTAACAAAAGTAACATACAATATATATTTATAGAGGGAAACTTCATTTACATCTATTCACAGACTCCACTTAAACACATCTGGGATGTTGATGACAGTACAAAGCTTATGATCTTTATGTTCCCCTTTAAAGAAGAGGGTAATATTGCTTTGCACTTGTCCATTTGTTGGTCAGTAGACCATATGTTGTCTGCTCGATATCTTAAGAACTATTTACTTGATCGTAATATGTGGGTTGATTTTGAGTAGAAGAGGAACCCTATTAAGGTTGAAGATCAATCCACTGCAGACATAGGAAGATACTGTCTACTCAATATTTTGAGAACCCTTTCCTTAACAGACATCAAACTTGGCACATTGATACATTGTAAGGAGTAGATGACCCCTATTACATTGAGGTCACATGGTCAAGAATCATACTGAACATAGGAATGTACTATCCACTGAATATCTTGAGAACTCTTTGATTGACAGACATCAAACTTGGTACATCCTAAGGAGTAGATGACCTCTATTAATTTTGAGGTCACATGGTCAAGAGTCAATCCACTCTGGATGTAGGAAAGTCCTGTCTGCTCAATATCTTGAGAACCCTTTGCTTGACAGACATAAATGTTAGTACACTGGTATATCAAAAAGGGTAGATGACCCCTATTTTGGGTTCACATGGTCAAAGGTCAAGGGCGAAACTGGAGATAGTAATATATTGTCTCCTATATTTCAAGAATCATATGTTTGATTGACACCAAACTTGATACACTGGTACATCTTGAAGGATTAAAATACCCCTATTGATTTCTAGGTCACATGGTATTTGGTCAATCCACTCTGGACATAGGAAAATATTGCCCGCTCAATATCTTGAATTGTTTTGGCACTACTATCAATTAAATGATACATGTGTATAACCTTTTTCAACTTTGCACCACAGGGGCATACATGTTTCTGAATCATTTCTTGTTGTATTTGGAGCTGAATGCAAACATAAATACTCTGTTTACTGATAAAGATGCACAGGGCTTATGGCAGATGTAACTGGTCAACAGGTTAGGCTTGCTCCTTTTAGACACCTGATCCCACTTCTGGTGTGTCCAGGGGTCTGTATTTGCCCTACTCTTGATTTTGTATTTTTATAGGATTTATGAGATCATATAATTGATCACTGTTTCTTATGTTTATGTTCTCGCAGTCAACAGATAGTACATTTTTGCTCAAAACAAAAATAATTTTTTAAGAATCTCATGTCAGACTCTGCTTTTAATTCAGAAACAATAAGATAGGATAATACTCATTTAAAATCAGGTTTACAAACATAAACATTAGCTCTTCAGAGCTATTTTATGACTACATACATAAAACTCGCATTACACAACATATGCAAGACAGTACTGCTACACATACATAAATTCAACATAGAGGAATATATGCTAAATATAGCATGAGAGTCTTAAAGTTGACTCGTGGTTGATGACCTTCATGTTGCCAGATTTTATCATAAATAATTTTAGAACAAAGTAAAGCCTGTTATACCAAATATAATAATATATATGTATTTGTAAAATACTTGTACCATAAAATTTAGCTACAAGCATAACAAGTACAAAAAAGAAATTACTTAGTTATTTAATAATGTCTTAAATGTTGTGAGCTCCTATAAAACAGCATATCCATATATTACTATTGTTGAACATATTTAATTATAGTGCCAGCCCAAAGTGAACAAGAGGCATCAAATAATCAGGATAGAAAGGATAGTCAAGATTTGATGTCATTATCCAGCAACAGAGAGCCAACAGACTCGTCCAATGAGGCAGATCCACACTGACAAAGAATAAAGTGGAATGATGAGTTTTAGGCTGCCAAAGACAATAGCATCAGCCAGCTATGTACTGGAAAAATTATATGTTGGGTCCGGTATGACATGGTGTGAAGAAAACAGAAACAATGCATTTGAAAATCCTGTTATTTGATTTGTAGTGTTGTTAATGTGCCAAATCAAAATGGTTTTACTAGTTGTTTTCAAAAATGGTGTCCAGCTGATGAAATAAGTCAATGCTTCCAACACTTACTCCTATTTCAAGCCATGTAATATCTTGTGCTTTCTAAAATTTCAATGTTTAGTTGTTGAAGGAAGGATAAATATATTTCCTAGGATGCACCAAACAAATTTCTTTTAATGCCTCTGCCATGAAATGGCTGAGGCATATAATGTTACCTTTTTACTTGCATCACAGCAAGTCTAGTAGCTGCTCCTCTCCGTCCGTCATGCATATGGGTGCATACTTTGTGTAATCTATAACTTGAAAATTCTCCAACCAATATTATTCAAACTTTGCACAGTGTTTGTATACATTTTGAAGGTGTGCATCTCCTATTAGGAGCAAATTTGACAATTTTTTTTTTAATTTTTTTTTAATTTTTTTTTTTATTTTTTTTGTTGTGAATTTTACCATGTTCAACTTGGCCATTTTGCTATTTATGTTATTGATGATGCACATTTTGTGTACTCTGTAGCTCAAAATGTTTTCCCATCAATATTATTCAAACTTTGCACTCTTTGAGAAATCTTTACTATGATTTTAAGCATGTTCAACTTCAAAAATTTTTGCAATATTTGCTGTTAAGATTTTGTTTGTTTTTTTTTTTGTTTTTTGTTAGCATATTCAGATTTATATGAAAATTGGAATCTAGAGTGGATATACTTTGTGTAGTTTTATCCATGATGTTTACGGTGATGCAGGTCCAGATATGTAATCAGTCGTGTTCCATCATTCTGTGTTAATTCAGTTCACCAGGTATTTGGGTCTGGTTGGAAAATTTTGACAGAGTTGCACCCCATGGCTTAGAAAAAACAACTTATTATTTCAGTTATACATGGATATTTTGAACTGAAATTCAGAATATAAATGCATCTCAAGAATTCATAGGTCATGATATTAAAAGAAATTGGCAGAGTTGTGCTCCTTGGACTTTGAAAATTTCAAATCATTCATAGTTTCCATTCATTATCTTAGTCATTCACTGAAATTTGGTATTTAGATTTATCATGAGAATATGCAGATCAGGTTACTTAAAGATTCTGGTCAGGTAATTTTTGGTAGAGTTATGCCATTGGGACTTCGAAAATGTTTAAAACAATTCACAGTTTCTGTTCATTATCTCTGTCATATATGAATATTATCTCTGTCATATATGAATATTGTGAATATAAATTTGGGATATTGATAGTCCTAGAATATGTAGGTAATGTTAATATTTGGTTCAGATCAAATAATTTTTTGAAAAGTTGATCCACTTGGACTTCGAAAAACTTCAAACAATTCAGTTTTTACTCATTACCTCAGTCATACCTCAGCATTTTCAAATGAAATTTAGGATATAGACATTTCATGAGAATACACAGGTCAAATACTTCAATGGATCAAGACAGGTAACTTTTGGCAGAGTTATGGCACTTGGGCAGTGGTGTTTATGTCACTGACACATTTAGTTGGAGGTGTTATTCTGCAAAGTCGAACAGATTCTTGTGTATCTTAATACTAGTATATATGCTGCAAGTGATAATTCATACATTTATGTCATATTTGTTTTGTGTAGAAGCTCATACTTGTCAATGGATTTTTATGAACAGACATTTTGTGCACTTTACATAAAAGATATAAATTGTTTATCAGTAATTTAATTTACCCTTGCAAAAAGGTACATCTGAAAGTACATTAGCATTTGAAGTGGCCCTAAATATCATTAGATTATGGTGTTCATTTTATGTTAAATGGTTTCCTGTTTTATTTTATGTTATTAATGTAGATCAGGTATTATTAACTGAAATGTTCTTTTCACATAATTTGGTGAGAGAACTAACTTTCAAAGTTTTATTTCTCACAATGTTTTCTCTCATTTATGTTTTGATGTTGGTGTAGTATCATGCACAAATATTTCTTCCAGTGTATATATTTACAGTGTTGGTTAAACAAAAGTAGATTCTCTCAAAAATTTCTGGATTTACAGAATGCATACTAAATTTCAGCTTGTTCATGATGGACTTGGGTATAAAGTAAATAATGTGCATGTCATTAAAAGGATGTTATTCTTGTTTTATATTTGTATTTCCTGGAGAAAAGAAAGATTGGAAGCCAAAGTAACAGTATTTAAATTAAAAGCATTACAGTTTTTATCCATATTGTGAGCATGTCATTGAAAAAAGAGTTGGTGTTCAAATGCATTTAACCCATTGAAACATGCCGTTTTCAAAAGCATGGTTAAGCTATCCATGTGGATAAGTGAATGTTTTTAAACTGAATTTCATTATATTAATTTGTAAATAGAGATAGCAATAGATTGTTGCTTCATGTAAATGCCACATTTTAATTATGCGATATCTGGTGCTTAGCTTTGATACGCTGTATATTTTTCCCCATTTTGTACTTTTATGTACACTGTTCTGTTAAAGAAGAAAGAAAAATAATAATAAAAAAAATAAAAACTAGGAGTAAGGAATTTCATTATGTTTTTGTGGAAAGGTGTCATTTGTATTTCCGCAGATGGTGCTAATATATAATGAATTGACTGTAGGCATACCTTTGGTACCGGTGTTTGTCATATATTTTAAAAATTGTGGAGGGACTGTAGTATCTTGCCCATACATTTGTGTGTTCTTGTATTTGTTAAAGAAATAACATTTTCAGTGAAAATGACGTTATGAACTGCAATTACTTTGATGTCATATTCCTTGATGCACATTAGTCCATTATATATAAGAAAATTCTTTTAGAATCATCTGAAGAACCACAAGGTTGCAGTATGTCAAATTTGTATGCAAGCAACTTGATACAGTGAAGATTCAAATATGTCCAATTCAGTGTACCCCAGGCCCACAACGAGGGCATAAACTTTTACCTTTAGTCTTTTTTTATATACAGTTTTACATTCCATTCAAGAATATTTCACTCGGATGGAGACCTCACCATCATGAACTTTGACTTATGCATGTTGCTCAAGATAACAGTGAAGGTTCTTTATTGTGCCTATATGCCTACTCTGTTACAGAACTTCTGTTTTTAAAGTCATATCTAAAAGTCACATTCACTTTCAATGCCAGACATCTGGTGCAGGAATGGTCACATATTTTAGAAGCAGAGCTAGCATCGAAAATCAAACCGTGGACCAGTCTTTGAAAATCTTTTTGAGAATGACAAGGGTACATTATATCAACAAATTTTACTTTTGAAGTACATAATATTTTTCTGAAAAATTTCTTCTTGAACCACAAAATATATCAAATTGATATTCAAGAATCCTCATTAAATGTAGATTAAAGTTTGTTGGTGCAATGACCTTTTGATTATAATTAAAATTGAAAATTTCTTGAGAGAAAATGCAGTTTCAGTGGTGGTGGTGGGCCTCTGTTGTTACTGCTCTCACTGAACAAAGTAATCTATGATACCTTCACCAAACATCATTGAAATGGAGTAGAAATTGGGGTAATGAATATATTTGATAGTTAGTTTGAACCCAGGAACCATGTATAGTTCTGGAAGATGGAATGTCCAGATAGATATATATATATATCCTCACCATTGGTGATATTTGTCAGCAGCAGGTTAAAGATTCAATGTTTATTTCTAATAAAGTATAAACCTTGCATGATTTAATCTTGCTTTGATTTTTATCCTGTGGCAGACATTTTCATCTGTCAGTTACAGGGGCTGGTTTATGGTGCCAATTGTAACAGAAAGGGAGAAAATGCAATGGACCAGATTGGGATTTGAACCCAGGCCCCCTTAATCTCTAGTCGGGTGCTTTACCAACTGAGCTATCTGACCATTGGTGATTGAACCCATCTGACTGCTACAGTTGTCTTCCAGCAACTCTTGTACTGTTTAAAGGTCCAATTATGACATTAAAGTAAATAGATGTCTTCATCAGTTGGCATTAGGATTATGGTGATTTTAAGGAAGTTAGTTTCTCAGCTTTTGAGCACAACTGCGCTTTACTTTAACTTAACCAGATGAAAAGTATTATGCAAGTTCAAGTTTTGAAAGGTTTAGGAAAGGACTACATTTTGTGGTGTAAGGATTGTTTGATCAAAAAGTTCCAATTCTGCATGGTTTTACAGTTCCTGTTTTATCCAAGTATATTATCAATATCTATACCCCTCTATTTTCTAATTTATGTGAACTAATTTAAATGTAAATTAATTTGGTTGATATATTTTTCCAAATAATACAGCCATTGTTAAAAATGCCTATTTACCTGAAATTTTGTATGGAAATTTAATATTTGGCCATTAATTTAAAGTATGCTCTATAACCCCTACCATAAGCTCCATTTCATATGTGGCGGTCAGATGGGTTTGATTGCTGTTGGCCAGTTAGCTTAGCTGGTAGAGCACCTGACTAAAGAAATTCAGGGGGCCTGGGTTTTGAATCCCAGTCTGGTCTGATTCATTTTCTTCTTTTCTATTGCATTTGGTGCCATTGACCACCCCAGGAATTGCAGGTGAAAGTTATGCCAGGAGCAAAACCACCTGGATTGTGCGTCTTTGAGTACAAAGATAATTTAAGGAGGGAGGAATGTAGCGGTCAGTCGGGTTTGATCACCGATGGCCAATCAGCTCAGTTGGTAGATCACCTGACTAGCAATTCAGGGGGCCCAGGTTTGAATCCCAGTTTGGTATGTTGCATTTTCTCCCTTCCCATTGCACATATTTTCAGTCAAGAATGTGGCAAAGATGGTATAAATGCACCAATATGAAGAAAGTATTGCATCAAAAAATGCCCTGATCTGACAACCAGAAGCACAAACTAAGTGCAGTGAATGATTATGAACATAACAGCATTGTGTGACCCAAACACTACATGTATTTAGCAAACCAGAGGTTTAATTCAGATATGCAATTTTTGTTTTTCTATAATACAAAAGCAAAATGGCTGCATAGTGCTTGATACATTGACAAAAGACATGACTTTTAAAAATGTATGGATTTTCTGCATATGACAATATACATGTAATTCAACTAGATTTCTCTGAATTTAAATATTGTGAGATATTCCTTTTGTACATGGTACATTTGACAATCATGTACTATGCATCACAATGAAATTTTGCCATAAATGTACTTGTTTCATTTCTGTCTTTTAACTTTTAAAAACCCACCTTTTAACATTCCAACTGTCATTTTGATATTTTTGGGTCAAAATACAGAGAGTATATAGTAACTTATACCTGTGACTTTGATCTCTCACAGTCTGGTCATAAGCAATCTTTGTTTAAAGTAATCATTGTACTGTGAATTACAGCTATTACAAAGCTATTAGTATTGTCTATACAAGATTATTATACAGAGCAGAGTTCTGTATAAGATTATTATACAGAGTTCTGTATTGTCAACCCCAGTGATTAAGTGACCATTTCCAGAAGACCTTGATAATTCCCATCTTAATTAAGTAAAACTTGTGGTAGATAACTCTTGAAACTAGTGCTTCCTTCACTAAATGTAATTTAGATGTGAACACTATAAATTTCCAACTTTTATTGAAAACATAGGTTAAACAAATCATGAAATATCTTTCCACATACTCAAGTTTTACAGTAAGATGCACTATAACTGTTGCACATTGACCTATAAAACATATTATCAATTCAAGATGAATTGTATCACAGAATAGCTCACTGAATCTTATTAACATGATTTTGTTCACAGTAAATGATGGTAACATAACTCTTAAATAAATACTCTTTATACCTGGATGCATCAAAAACCAGTTTCAGATTCGTAAATATAAGTATAGGCTAAAAGAACAAAGTGTATCAACACTAAAAATCCATTGATTATGTCAAGTTTCAGTCATACAATAGTCCTGATCTGCAGCCCAAGTCTTATAGATTACTGATGTCTTGAACATTGCAACTGAAACGTTTTTTGACAAATTATTTTTAAAGGTTGGCAGTTACGGTAGCTTGGGAAGTTCATGAAGACCCCTCCTCTTTGCCAGAGTCTGGTTTACCAGGTTTAGCATTCACTGACAGTATATCTTCCCCTTCTTTGTGAATTTCTTTATGAGCTGCTAGGAGATATTTCCTCTGATCTCTTCTCACTGTAATGTTTGAGAAAACAACACATTATCCTTTTGAAATATCATAATTATGTACATTTGGCAAATGGAGAACCAAATGCTAAATTATGCATATTGCAAATTCTCCGTGAATTTTGCAAAAAGTCAAAAGTATTTGTCTTGACAATAAAACAATTCACAAAAATTTGAACATCTTGCCTTTTTCTCTTATGGTGGTTTTCTTAACTTCAGGTAATAAGAAACAATGAACAAGATCAGCAACAATTTCTTCTGACTGGAGCTGTGTTCGACTGAAAAACAACCGATGTTTAAACATTAGAGTATTGTCCATGGAAGTGCATACACTGTCTACAAAAGTACTCCTCTTCACAAACTGTAGCTTTTCTAAATTTCATAAGTAAGGATAAAATAAAAAAACCTTCACAATTATTGTTACAAGTAAAATGTTTTGCAATATAGATTTCTTTTGCTGTATATACCTGTCCTCTATTTCGTATGCCAGATCATTGATTTTCTCAGCCTGATCCATGATCTCAGCCCGAGCCTGTTCATCTGCGGTCTTGTCAATAGACCCAAGAATAATGTCCTCCAGATATGTATCCACTGATCTCTGATGGACCTTGACCACCTGTAAAATACAAAATGCCATAACAGAAATGTACATGTATTTCTACTAGATAAACAGTATTTCCAGAGTGAATACTCTTTACTGAAATTTAAATCTGATACAAACTTATGACAAATGCACAGACACACACACATTTGACATTTTCTGCTATTAATATTACTACTGGTAAATGTATTTTATAATACCTTTCAAATACATGTATTTGTAACACTGAATTTAAAGAAATTAACATAAAAATTGCACTACAACAATTCATTTCTAGTCATGAGGCTCTTGACTAAATGAGGACTGACCTGTTTGAAAACTTCATCCTCCTCGCGTCGTCGCCTCTCCTCAACTTGCCTCCTGCCACTCTCCTCAGCTTCTCTGATTCTCCTCTGTCTCTCAGCAAGCATGGAGAAAGCATGTATCCTCCTCTCCTCCTGCAGACGGACCAGTTCCTTACTAAGGAAGTCCAGGGTGTCTCCCAAAGAGGAACCCTCTAACTGACTCATTGCCTCATCAACCAATAATTCCTGTTAAGGTCAAAGGTGAAGCTCTTTTTAAGATTTCACCATTTCTTTACAACATTTAATGTATTCAAAGCAATACTGCACCGATTTTCAGTTTATAAGGATATGCATTTCATAAACTGATTCCAGAAAAAACTTTAGAAAATGATGTCCTTGAATAAAAAAGAAAATTTGAAAATTCCTGTGTGCAGACCTAGAAATTCTGCAGGATGACATACAAATGAATCTCTTTTAGATGAATATTACAGCACTTAATAAAAACTATAGTCTACAAATGTTCCTTTTGCAGGTAATTAATTATGCATTGGCCTTGTTAATTAAGATCCCTTCATCTGCCCTGCTTCTAATCATATAAAGGTAAGATCTTGATATATGAATAATAAATGAAATGGGGATTTTGGACATGTTAAAACAGTAGAATTTTTGTGAGAGAAAATCTTTTTGAAGGAAACACTTAATCAATATTCCAAATCAAGTTGGTGTAGTCACATTGTGCATTTTAAATAGGAAATATAATGGCCAATTTGACAAGGAACTATTGCTTTCACACCTTGCTGAAAAATTCAAAGTCACTAAATAATTTTCTTGCATTTATGATCAAAATGTAATACAGATTGATGGGTTTACTTTGTATATATACACTTTACAAGTAAGTAGTATCTAATATGTGCATCATAACATCAGCAGTATGAAACGCTGCTGAAGACAAATGAAAATTGATAATTTCATACTTTGTGTTCATGGAGCCTTCGCTGACGTTGCAGGGCTAGTGTTGCTTGTTTTTCCTGTTGCTTTATTTGTTGCTCTGCATCTTGTAGAGCATGTGTACTTCTTAATTCCTTGATTAGTTCCTGTCTTTTCTCTTTTCCTTCGAAAATCTAAAGAAACAAGAAATGTTTTAAAAACCTATATGCCCCCCACTACAAGGCAAACACAAATATAGCAATACTGAAAAGGACTGACTTTGAATTTTAAATATCTGTGATGATATTGAGAAAATACTAGATATGGTCTCTATCAGGCATAGGGTTCTAAAGATAATTAGAGTATGTTGTTTTTAAATCCAGAGTTAATTGATTTATGATTTATGACTTGTGAAATTCCAAATGAAAAGGGGTCAGACCTTGTGACTTGAAAACCTAAGAGGGGAAGGTCATCTACTCTTTATGGGTACCAGTGCACCAAGTTTGATGTCTGTCATTCACAGGTTTCACAAGATATTAAGTAGGTAATACTTTCTTATGCCCAAAGTAGTTTGACCTTTGTGACCTAAAAATTAATTGGGCAATTTTTCCTTAAGACATACCAGAGAACCAAGCTTGATGTTTGTCAAGCAAAGGATTCTCAAGATACTGAGTGGACAATACCTCCTTATGTCCAGAGTAGTTTGACCCTTGACCTTTAACATTTTGACCTAAAAATCAGTAGGGGCTCATCTACTCCTTAGGTAGAAACCAGTGTACCTAGTTTGATGTCTTTCAAGCAAAGTATTCTCATGATAATATTTAAACAATATATTACTATGTACAGTTTGACCCTTGACATAACGATCTAAATTCAACATTTACATCTTAGAGGGAACCAGTGTACCAATTTAATTGACCTTGATACCTCAAAATTAAAAGGGACATCTACTCTTCAGGGGAAACCAGTATAACAAGTTTGGTGTCTGTCAAGCAAAGGATTCTTAAAATATTGACCAAACAACACTTGGTCTACCAAAAGACTTACCAATAGTTGAAAACCAATGTTCCCCCTTTCTTCAAGGGGGTAAAAAATATGAACATAAATAGAATATCACACTCTAATGTTGATCTCAGACCTGTGCTTGGCCCCAAGAGTTGATCTTGGCCTAAGAATCAATTGTTTTGTTTGCAAATATGTGCATGTTTCATGAAGAAATGTAAATTTCTTGAATATATTTAACATTTATATTCTAGAGAGGGAGAGAATGTTCTATCTTACCATATTCTGTATAGCTCTTCCTCTGATGACTTGTTGCAAGAAGATAACTGCAAGTTCTTTTTCTTCTTCCTCCTAAAAAATATTATGAAAGTAAACCAACACATTCAGCTTGCAGACTTGGATTTTTATTACAGGATTTTGAGTATAATATATGCACATCAATGCTATATATACATCTCTAGTTATTCTTATTCATTTCCATGTTATTTATAGATAATTTATAACAGTATTTTATAAACAAACATATACATTATTCATTATTAAAAAGTTTAGAAATAATGAAAAATGTTGATAGTTTCAACTTCATTAATAAGATGGAATGATTTATCATAAAGTATGATTTCATCAATTTCAGTGTAATACAGAGGATAAAAAATGTTAAAACTCTTTCCACCATATCAGAGAACAACTGTTACATGATACTTCTATAAGTCATTGTCAAGCCATTCAGTGATGCCTTCAAACCATCGACAACATGCATGTATAGCTATATATATATATATATATATCCACAATTAATGCGTGATTCGTCTGTACACTGTGCTGCCAAGGCTATAGAATACCAGTATATATCACTCATGCTTGTTAGTGTCTTAAAATTTATTTTCATTTTAAAGCGAATAGACTTTGTAATTCCTATTCTACATGCATTGTTTTTTATTTCCTATCAGAAAAGGCTTAGTTTTGCTAATCCATTCAAATTCTATGCATATCATTCATGCTAGATGAATTCATTGATTTTTCTTGATTATTTTTGTATCATTGAGGCATTGACATTTTGTTAAACCATATGCTGATGATTATGATATAGTTAATTTTTCAACACAAAAAAGACATCTCTTATTGAGTGAAAAATTCTTGAGGAGACGTAAAACTCCAAACAACACAAAAAAAGGGAAAAATTCCCAAAATACAAGCTATGTATTATGGTACTTAACAATTCAAAACATAAATGGTACAAATAAAATTTTCTTTAGATGAATTAAAAAATGGTGATTGGTCAGATCATTAAAATGGTATCAATGGAAAAAAAAGAGAGTAAAATCCAAATCAGCCACTCGCATTGATATATGATATTACAATCCATAAATGATTACTCATATTACATACTATTTTATCTCCAGTCCGCTCCAGTTCCTTAGAAATACAAGATATTAGTTGTGAAGAATTATCAAGAAAAGCATTAAATCTTTCACTACCTTTGTTAATACTTAATTGTCAACATTTTCTAAACTACCACCAGAAATACATGTATTAAGATATGTCAATCAAAAGAAAAAAATTAAATGAAATAATACTGGTAAAAATTTAAACATTGCTTTATGAAAACAAGATGTTTGTGAAACACTGATGCCCACACATGGCCAAAGTCCAAGGTCATGGGGTCAAAGATTTTGGTACAAAAAGAATGGTCTTGTTACAAGGAATATACATGTGAAATATGAAAGCCCTAGCACAAACCATTCAAAAGTTATGGCTAAGATTAATTTTTCAAAAGTAGGTAAAATTCCAAAGTCAAGGTCAAGAAGTGAAAACTTTTGCTACCTAAAGAAAGGTATTAACAAAAGAAATGCCCTATCACCAATCATTTAAAGGTTATGGCCAAGTAAAGTTTTACTAGAAAAGATCAAACCCCGAGATAAAGGTCTCAAGTTAAATTTTTTTTTATAATTGTTTTTCATAACTTATATCACACCTTTCACTCACACTTTCATACAGATTAAATATAGTTCAAAATTTTGGTACCAAATTAAAGGTCTTGTCACCATAAATATGAAAGCCCTATCACTATCCATTCTGAAGTTATGACCAAGGTTAAAGTTTTTGTGGACAAACACATAGAAAGACAAACCAAAAACTATACTAGTATGCCCTCAAATCTCCAATTAGAGGGGCATAAAAAATATCCCAAATTCTAGTTTGTGTATGAGGTGTATCTTATTATATTTTAACCCCTTTTCTTGCATAATTCAACTATGCAACAAAATTTGAAAACCTGTAAGAAAATTGTCATTTTTTGATTTTTGTGCAAAATGAGCTGCAGTGCCTATTTAAGGATCATGACAGTTGCCAGTAATGAATTTTTCCACATTACATTAAAATTGAAGAGGATGGTGACGATCTCACATTTAAATTAAATATACCACTTGTAATCAAGGGTGTAAACTTGTCTACTGAAAAGAATTTTTAAGTATATTTGTGTGATGTTTTGGTACAAGTATATAATAAACTAATTCTGACTGTAATGTGTAAATATGAAAACTATCAAAAACAAAATGATTGTGGAGATATTTAGGACTTTTTAGTAGCTTTAATGAAATACTGTTAACCAATTTAATTTGTCAAACTGGGGCTTTAAGGGTGCATTTGGAGGTGCATCATATATAATTCTTGTAACGAATGAATGTGTTCCACATAACTCTTGGGTATACTCACCCAATTAGAAAGACAGTGATTAACGGTTGGTAAATCAAATGCATTATAAAATGGCTTTCTGATGCATTGTAAGGTGGCTTTCTGATATTGATGGTAGAAAATTTAATTATATGTAAGGCAAATAATTTATAAATCAAAGATGTATTTGAAAATAATGATGAAGTGATTGATCAATTTGAACACCAAGCAGTATTATGGAGTGTTTTTTCCATGATCAGTGAATCTAGGACAGAATAATTGAATATTGATTTCCTTTGCAGTGTTCCCATTAGCACCAATTTGTTTAATTTAGAGTTTCACAAACATCAATTTTCATCTCTGGCATAAATCAGAAAAAAGTGTTGATTCAATACTACGACTGTATTGCAAGAAAAAAAAGTATCATGAGGTATCACAATATTTCAGAAAAGTATTGCAATATGTCATTATATATCGAGTTATTACAATGACTGGCTTCTACACAGTTATGATTTGATTTTATAAAGAAAGGAAAATAAAATTTTTATTATTTCTTTTTCAATAAATCTTATTCTTATAGTATTTTAAAATAACTTTCTATCTACAAAGACATTCTATTTACCATAATTTCTTATACAATATTTGTTGATTTTTTTTTTATTGTTAATGATCTCTGATCATTCTGCCATATTGTTCTAAATATACTCTAATTTTAAAAACCAAAATGAAGGCATGATATATTTCCGGAAGTAATGAAAAAAATTGATACTTCATTTTATGTACTGACGTATCATATCAACCCTTCGCATCACAATACACTGATGTATTTATTGTTACACCCCTTTTCAATACGATACACATGACTGTATTGAATATCACCAACAAAAATTGCTATATTTCTTTTCTTACAAGTTTAAGAATGTTTTCAAAGAACTCCTATGGTCCCAATCACCTTTGTCAGTATAAATATAATGGGAAAAAAAATATTGGAATAATTACCTCCGATGGAACCTCTACTGTGGGAGTGGGAGGCCTTGGAATTGGTTTCTCAATCTTCTGAAGGAACCTCAATGGTTTAGGGTCCATTTCTCCTTTCTCTTTCTCTTCTACAATTGTCTACAAAAATAGGAAATAGTTTTCTCATATAATGAAAACTGAATATAATCACTTCTGATTTTTTCTTTAAAAGTTTATATGAAATAATCTTAAAATCACATGAAATTACCATATGCATGTCTTTAAGTTCTTGTTCCTGACGATATTTCCTCTTCAGGTACCCAGTCTTTGTCACAGTTTTGGGTTTTGGTGCTTTCACACGAGGATTTACAACAAAATCTGGAAGTGAGGCTTCCAACTCTAATAGACCCTGGTAGGTGCTCAAATGGCGACTCTTTACAACATACTGTTCAGATCCACGATCCAAAAACATTCCAATCCTAGTCAGAGGGGCATATGTCTGAGATCCGAAATTTGAAAATTCTTGAATAATATCTCTTCTCTCCAGTTTGCCTTCCACACGTCCTCTTTTTCTTGTTAACTTTCTGATTGCTGTAAATTTTCAGACAGAGCTTTAAATATTCCTAACCTGTCAGCAGGTCACAAAAAGTTATCCCCATGCCAAAATGGCTCTATTAAACAAGATTTTTGTATATAATAAATGATTTCGATTTTTGAAGTACCAAAAAAAACCCACATAAAACTGAAGAAATATTATACATTATACATACACTTTATATGTTCGTTCCTAATTTTCTTTACTCTGTAATCTTTTTCTTTCTGCTTTTTTGTCCACAATTTATCCAGTCTCTTAATATTCAATTCTGCATGATTTTCTTCCCTCTTTTTCAGAAGCTGTTTCAACACTTCCAGTCTAGCATCCTGTAACCTGAAATTCATGTCACCTTTTAATGTTCTGCTAATACTAATTAAGCTTTCCTGTCAAGCTGTATACATTCATATTACTTTAAAACTGAATCAAAGAAAGTTAATTTTCTTTATTTTTGTTTATATTTTCTTATACTTTAATAATTATTTCATACTTTTCAATCTCCTGCTCCCTGAGAGCCCATTCTTTTCTCTCCATCTCATCCATCATCTTCCGTCTTTTCTCAAGTTGAGATACATCATTCAGAGGAGGAAGAGTTGCCTCCCATGCACGCTTAGTGCGAGCACGCTCAATCATTTCCACCTCAGCCAAACCAGCAGGAAGTCCTCGACCTGCAATTTTAGAAATAAAGTAACTGTTTATGTACTTTCTAATTAAAGGTTTTTTTCTCAAAATTAATGTTACAGCCATGCATATAAAGTTTTCAAACCAAAAATCATAGTTATTTTACGAAACATGTACCAACCACCCCAAATTTCTGATAACTTACCATGTGACAAAGTGGCCAAAGTCAGTAACTCTGGAGCAGATCCTGGACGTACAACATATTCTGGTGTGTATGGATCAGTTTGGGCCTCAGAGTCTCTGTAGTCTGTTTGGATTTCCACTGTTTTTGTCAAAGGGGTTGGAGGACGTTCAAGCTGCAACTGCTCAGGTCCTGCCAGGGGATCTTGCCTAGATAAGGATTCAAAACCTTCATTTCTATAATTTGAAATCCCGTGTATAACAATCTACTATCATTCTTATTAAAGAAATGTATAATTTGTGAAGATTGTGATGTTTAAAATCCTTAATAGCTTTCAATTTTCAAAAAAAAAGTTTCATTTAGTATGGTGAAACTTTGTGGTCATTCCAAGAAAAGTTATTTACGATGCCTATGTTCAAAAAATGTTAAATGTCCACCCAAATGTCTGGTAATGTTTTCTTGCCCCTGTCAAAAGTATTACATGTAAAAGCGTATAAGGAAGCTAACTCCATTTTGTTGCATTCATTGCAGCATTTATAAATACAATAAATGAAATATTTCCCTTTGAAAATGAATTTCAACTCCAGGGCAGGGGTATCCATAATGCACGAGGAAATAAATACCAAATTGAAACTAACTTCAGATTAAGGCCAAACATTTGTCACACATCACAATGCATTTAGTATGTGGATGCAGGGGGAAACTTAACAGACTTCTTACTATGATGTATCATGACACATGTATCATCCATGCATTTTAAGTTTGTTATTTCCAAATGATATTTCATATTTTTGTATTGGTAATATCCTGTCTTAATCACTTTGGGGTTAACTGCTTACTTGCTTATATTTTTCTTTTCTTGTAACAATAAAACATATCACTGATGCATAAAAATGGAAATCCAAGGGAATGTAGCTACTGTTTCCAAAAAGAAATTACTTGATTTGCATATACAGCAATTTTTGCTTAGAGCATGCTTTTTACATGGCACTGGTACTTTTGAGCTGAGTAACACAAAATGAATGATTTACTGCCCTTGAGACAAATATGTTACTTCAAGATATAGTTCCACTTAATTACATCTGTATACAGGTAATGTACAATTTTGTTTTCACGTAAATGCCTTTTATATGAAGAGTGAATATGCAGATTATTGAAGAAAAATATACACAATTTCATGAAAAATATATAAAAAAAATGTTAAAATGGAAAATTAAAGAAAATGTAATATGTTGGAGGCAAATTCGAACCATGACAAATAGGAGCCTCTGCATACAGTACAATGGTGTAGCTTACTGAGCTACACTGACTTTAAGAAGTGATTGTATGAATATGAACTAGGTTGTAAAAAATCAGGTTCCCTAATTTTTTGTTGTTGTGAATTTCAACTCCAGGGCAGGGGTATCCATAAAAATACTACTGATAATTGTAACCAATCAAAATATCATACTTTCATTTGGGGACAGGCCTTAAATGCCAAAATTCATGCAAAAATCAATACTAAAAGATAAAAAACGCTGTTTAGATCAACTGTGAAGGTTAATTTCAACACTGAAAATAATAAATTCTACATTCAATTCTAAATTTAAAAAATTCAAACCATATATGACCAAAAAAAAAAAAAGTTGATATAAACAATTTGACTTTTTCAAATTGTTCTCACCTATATGTCTTTTCTTTTGTTAACTTGCATTGATCCTTTGAGTTCAAGAAAAAGTGTTAAAACCACAGTATATCATTTGAAGGAAAAAGGATCAATACTTTACTTTCCATCTGCACCACTCCAAGTTTGAACCAACTTGTAGTTTTGTTGAACAAAACAAAGACTTAGAATTAATGGCAGCTTAAGATAGTTTTCCATAGATTGAGCAACTGCAACTTGCTAGTTCACTGGAATCAGTTTACCTGGCTGTGGCAAGCATAACTTCTGGTGGTATTTGTTGTAAAAATGGAATTATAGGTCTTTTAAAAAATTTGTATCGATTTCTTCCTCCAACTTCTGCATTTGCATACTGTTTTGGTGGCACTGTAACACTTGGATCATAGTTAAAACTGAAAGTCAAACATGAAAGTAAATTAACATAATGTATATATTTTATATGGAAATGACACGTATATAGAATTCTATATTGGAAATGCTTCTTATCTTACGTTGTGTATCGTATCATTGCTTCACGAGCTTGGTCAGCATAGCCTCTCCATTGCCTGGATATAAATTTTGGCACAGGATCTGTAACATCTAACCGCATTTGAAAACGGGGATGATGACGTAGTTCACTAAACATAGTATTATATAAGGGTACTCGTTTCTGGAAAATACACCAACGAACACTATGATACCTGGCATTGTGCACACACTAAGTATTTTAAACATAAAAATTTCTGGCAAAAAAAATATTTTTATCTCTTTTTTTTACTTACAACACGGTCTGTGCTTGTATGAGCTTTGAATGTGGCCCTGGCATGATCTCTCTCACTTGACATCACATTATGAGGATCTGAATATTTAATATTTTTTTTAATTTATCTTGAAATATATCATTACTGAACATACATTTGACACTAAACAAGTTTATGATTTGTATATAATATATGGTGCCATAAGAAAATTTCAAATCTGCGATTTTCTTAATTTGATCGATATATTAGGTTCAATATCCGTAAGGATACTAAAATTAATCAAATAGTTGATATCTGTTTTACTTTCATATTTGATAAACTAACCTTCAAGACTTTTCATAGCAATAAAAAAAAAATAAATTATTAAATAATAAACTATACTGAAACTTTCACCAGTAACACCTTACCATAGAGATAATCGTGGACCCTAGCTTGTTGAAAGCCAGATCGCTTCACTGTTTGAGTTTGTGTCGCCATTTTTCTTACTTAATTCAATCTTCTACATATATTTCCTCTACGGTGTAACAAAGGCGGCCATTGTAAACAATATGGCGGTAAGTGTCGTCATAGCTACGGTACCTTCTTGAGTTATTGCGCTTTACATATAGGCCTAGAAATAGAGCTCGATAGGACATAAACCGCCATTCAAGACAAGAAAGCAACTAGGCCCCTAAAGATTTTTTTAAAAAAATATATCTAAAAATACTTTTCAGTTTTCAGGGTGTTATACAGTTATGTCACTCATTTTTTCGAAAATATTCAAAGGATGAATGTAAAAAGTTAAGAGGTTCCGAACGTTACATTCGATAGTTCTCTGGAGTCGAAACCCCGCGACAATTTTGAAGTAGATATCCAGCTTACTCTTTCACTCTCTCCGAACAATATGATGTTTTAAACTGGCTGCAAGATTTAATAGTAAGATAGAAAGCTACAAGTGTCATTTATGGTTGAAATTTCCACGAAACGGAATAATAGAATACCGAATCACTGGAATATAGGCCTACATGGTTTCAATTTTAGTCTTTTGTACATGTAATTTTTCTATGGTGTAAAATGAATTTGCAAGCAATGAAAGAGAAAACTGCAGTGATTTTGGCCCTTATTTATTTCAAAGGACCTGATGTATGGCCATATATCCCAGACTTTAGTTGAAGAACTCCAAGGTTAGACAAGTTTTAGGCATATTGTTTTTGCAGTAAATCGGAAGGATTAAGTGTATAATAATTAATGTAACTATACGTTTGCACTTTGCATACATTTTATATTATTGCAATTCTCCAATGTTTACAGTTGGGGTCTCGGTAAATGATCACAGTAGTACCTTCAAAATCTTTTACTTTAGAGCACCTACTGGCACTGACTAGACACAAGAGAGAAAACACTCATTTCTACAGTTTACATTCTTTTTTGTGCTTAGGTTGGGTTGTCTAAAGTAAATGAAGGCCATATAAAATTAATGAATATTTCATTTATTGTACTGCTGAAGGAAAAACCATCTAGGTTTATCATACAACAAAGTTCTGCAAACCAGAGTTGCAGATAACTTCATTTGGTGGCCTTGGAAAGGACCACCAATTTAGGATCAAATTTGTGTGAAAAACATTATGATAATTTAACCTGTTATAAGAAAATACATATTTAAAGAAATCACCCTGTTGGAAACTGGTGATAATTACAATTTTGTAACAAACCCATTTTGAAAGAAAATGTGCATAATGGACACTTTTTCCACGTAATATATTGACTATTTAGGTGTGTATCAATGCCTGCAAGTCTGACTTCCAAGACTTTGTAAACTTTTTTACTTAATTTACATCGATATTTTCTCTTCATGATCTTTGCTTTTGTTCAAAGTTATGCCTACAGCTTCTATTTTTTTTAGCTCAACTGAGCTGAAGGCTCAAGTGAGCTTTTCTAAACAAAACTTTCCATTGTTTGTCGTCAGTAATGTTGTCAGTGAAAACTTTACATTTTCATCTTTTCCAGAACCACTTAGCCAATTTCAATCAAACTTGGCAAAAAACATCCATGGGTGAAAGGGATTCAAGGATGTTCAAATGAAGGGTAACACCCTTCTCCAAGGGGAGATAATAGTTATATAGTGAAAAAACACTGATAAATTTTGAAATTTTTCTCCAGAACCAGTAGGCCAATATCAATCAAACTTGGTACAAATCATCCTTGGGTGAAGGGGATTCATGTTTGTACAAATGAAGGGTTATGTCCCCTTCAAAGGGGAGATAATCACAAAAAAAATAGGGTGGGGTCATTTAAAAATCTTCACAAGAACCACTTGGCCAGTAAAGTACCAGTTTACATTGAAGCTTCCTGACATAGAGCAGTTTCAAGTATTTTTTTTTTTTATACATGACCCCCAGGAGTAGGGTGATGCCACAATATTTGACTAGTTCTGAGAATTTAACAAGTTTCAGACACCCAAGGATTGACACTAATGACTGTCTATCCAAATACTGAGCAACCAACTCTGCTGCAACATTAAGAAAAAATGATGACCAAATTTGTGACATTTTGAGAGAAAAAATATCTGTGTTGAACAGGGTATTTGAATATGAAAGTTTAGTATTTATATTCAAGAAAATAACAGCTGAATATCAAAATGAGAAATATTCTATAGCCCTATTGGAAAACCAGTAAGCATTTTTACTTGTCTGATTGTGAACTTTACTTTTCCCAGGCAATCAGACAATCATTAGTGTCAATCCCTGGGTGTCTGAAACTTGTTAGATTTTGGGAACTAGTCAAACAGAAGTATTTTCTTCTTGATAGTTATATTTTATATTCCAGTACAAAATTATATCTCACTTTCATATTATTGAATGTTGGCAGCTATGACACTAGTAGAATCAAATCTGTTTTCTTCATTCACCAATAGTGATTCGAGTGGGCCAAGGGCAGTTTCTTCTTGATAGTTATATTTTAAGTTCAAAATTTCAATCTACACTAATTACCAAATGTTAAATTGAACTGGAAGCTTTAAGAATTGCCTGCACATCTGTCTCAATATCAACACTTGCCATGAATTTTTACCTTTGAATTTCAAATTTTCAAATCTGTTTTCTTCATTCACCAATAGTGATTCAAGTGGGCCAAGGTCAGTTTCTTCTTGATAGTTATATTTACTTTTAAGTTCAAAATTTCAATCCACACTGATTATGAAATGTTAAATTGGACTGGAAGCTTTAAGAATTGCCTGCACATCTGTCTCAAGTATCAACATTTGCCATAAATTTTTACCTTTGAATTTCAAATTTTCAAACACTTGTTTGGTGAAGTTGATAAATTAGTCTGTCCTTTGGAATAAAACAAAGTAATTTGTAAATTTTTCTTCAACAAAACCTGTTTTTGCTCCACATTGAGACCTGCCACATTGATTTATTGAGAAATGCTCTAAAGAAACAGCTAATTTGTTACTGGACACCTGAATGCAGATGTCCTATTGGGCTTGTTTAAGAAAAACTATTAACCATCAAGCGGCACCTGTCATGCAAAATAGAAATTAATGGAGTTGAAAGTGACCAAGTCAATGTCTTCTTCACAGTTTTTTCTCACTTTAATGATTCAAGTTTGACTTTCACAAGAAGTGACCACAGCATGGAATTCATCCATATAATAAATAGATACTAATTTTTTAAATTTTCATCACACTTTTTGAAGTGTATTCATGCTTTTTATATTTAGAAAAAAATCTTAAGATGGACATTAACAAAACCAAATATGTTATATGAAGGAAAGTTGGTTTATAACTTTAGAATTGTTTCTATTGATAATTGCACAGTCATCCATTTTAAGTAATTTCCCTTTTATTTAGTCAGAAATTGTTGACTATTTTATTATTCTGTAGTTGATACTTTATGATCAGAATAACAAAAGCTCGAGTTATTCCAGGTTTTATAAGAGGTGTTTTATCTCTAATGTCTCATTGACCGGGGGGCCCTCATACAAGTAAGAATCTTTTACTTTATTTGATAATTTCAATAAAGGCTAAATTTGAGCCTTTATGATCAGATGTGAAGATCTTAAAGTATCTATCCTTTTTTTCAAAGGTTGAAAAAGTTTTGTTATTCAGAGTTTGCATGGCTTTGGAAAATGTTATTGTTAATTCATATGTTCATGTAATATGACAATACTTTACTGAAAATTTCAGGTGAAAACATAGACAGTTAATTTTAGTGTCAGTCATATTCATCTGTCCCGTAGTGGAGACGTCCTAGTGATTCCGCTGACAACAATGACAATTAATTAGTAGAGATTTGTAATCACTTTATAAGGAATCAATATGATGTTACACTAAATTATCCTATGGTGGAAGTGAGTCAGTAGGAACACCTTGGGTCAATGAAAAGGTTACCTGGTATATGGAGGGACAACAGTCATAAATTAGTATAGTTATGATTAAGTTGGCAAAAGTTGTCACTCCCATTATTTAGACATAGGTGTGAGGTTACAGTATGCTCCTATTCTATGGATTAGGGTATCCAGCTGTGTATTTCTTTGTTAGAATGACCGGAAAATGTCTTTTGGAATGTTGGGTATTTTGTACATTGAAAGTACATTTCAGATTTGTAAACTTTCTTGTACAATGAATCAAGATTGCAGGAGAAATGTAGGAATTTGAGAAAAGGTAGGGGGGGGGGGTGTTAAGGTAGTAATATGCCATTGATGTTGAACAATGCTTCATACTATAGCATGAATGATAAGATAATTGCCTTCTTTAAGTGTATCATCAGGATACATTTGAAAAGGGCTTGAGTCATAAAGAAAAAAATTGAGAGAGATTTTAGATTACTTGGACAATTTCCTCCCAATGAAAAAAAAAACTGGTCTTTTAGTTTGAATGAATTTGGTGTATTTAAATCAAAATTTCTTTACAGACATTCGAACTCCACTCATGAACATATCTTTTACAAGTGATAAATTGTTTTTTCTTATCACACTATGGTATCAAATTAAAATTCCCGGACAAGATATTACAATTTTTTGACAGATGGGATAGAATTACTAAGAATGACTCTGAAATATTCTTCCCTAAGGTTCACTCTTGGTATGGTGTAACATAGCCATATCACATTGCCTTGTTTGCAAGTATTTGATTATATTTTTTGATAGGTGAGGTTATGTTAGCTTTAACTAGTAACAGAAAATTTATTATGCTGTTATGTATTTCTATACATTACAGTAGGGTCTTTGTACAGAAATGCAACAGAGTGTGAAATGCAGACCGTAATCCTCTGGACCAATATTTATCAAAGTAAAATCTCAATATCTCTCTCTCAATATCTCTCTCTTTCTCTCTCTTGAATTATTAAAGGCAAAACCACATTTTACTACAAATATTTAATGGATTATTAAAACTTCAAATCAACAGATTACCTGAGATCTTGAGTATTTTAAAGAGTTAAGTTGGCTGATGATTCCATGATAGCTGTTACTGTAAATTTACTCAATCTGTAGATAAATGGAGCATTTCCAGTATGCATACAGTCCATTAAAGATTTATTACATTTCATATCACTTTGAAATAGAATGTGCTTAAATGTTATTTTTTTAAATAATGTTCACCTGTATGCATATTTTCATCCCTGTTAACAATTTTACTAACTATGTCTTTGTTGGTAAGCTATGGGTTTTTCATTGCAAATATGGTTTTAAAGTGCATGAAATGTCCACTCTGTAATTTTGGGACCTTGTGTTTTACAGGTGATTTAACAGGAATTTTGTGGTCCATTTTGTATACAAAAACTCAGAAACAGGGTCTGTAGAAAAAGATTTAAAAAGCAGAAAGTCTAGTTATTGGTCAGAGAGCACTAGAGCATGATTATGAAGTTTTACTATGAAGTATCTTTGTTCTCTAAATAACACACTTGCCTCCATCTGTGTAAAATTAAGGGTATCAGGTGAATAATAATTTGTTTGTATTTAGGGGTATCAGTATTTATGGGTAGCAGAAATCAGAACAAGATGTTGCAGATATATTATTAATATTGTGACTATGCTTTCTTTTTGTCCCAGGAATTATCAGATTTTACAATCTCCATTTGAGAAAAGAAATGTGGCTGATTTTTCTTCCCAAGCAGCATTTTCTCAGTTTTTGATTGTCATTGTCCCACACCCCAAAAGTGATAAGGTTTCAGCATGCTTTTCCTTAACATGTGCATGTGGTAGGTACTGATATATTCTAGTTTCTTCAATTTCAAAGCCTTGTTGTATGTGTGTGTAAGTGCATGTGTGTGTTTTTAACATCATGAAATGCATTTTTCATAGAGTATTGATTTAATGTTATGAATGGTACTCAGTTGTTTCCTAAAATTTAGATAAATGTATATTTTGAATTCAGGGTGATAAATGACCAATAGGTTTGATATATCTATGATACTGAATTCATTATTTGTATTAAAGCTTGAAGTGAATTTTCTGTATCTCTCTGGATGAATTGTTTTTCATATGAAATAATGACAGAAAAAGCTATGTCATGGAAAACCGTCACTATTGATTGCAGTAACACCTATGCTTGGTAGCCCAGTCCATCTTGTTTCAAAGTAATGATTATTTTCATGTTTCTAGTTTTATAGGAGCAAGTGGCTTTGTTCTGTTCAACATAATAGA
Organism: Ostrea denselamellosa; assembly: GCA_024699665.1. Classification (NCBI taxonomy): domain Eukaryota; kingdom Metazoa; phylum Mollusca; class Bivalvia; order Ostreida; family Ostreidae; genus Ostrea; species Ostrea denselamellosa. The sequence goes on from JAMZEH010000072.1 coordinate 1,718,530, forward strand.
TATAAACTCCTTTAATAATCAAGAGAATATCAGTAACAATCTTGAGAAGAACTGAACTTCATTTGATAACTTGAGTCTTGGCAACATGCATTAGGTTTGATGACAAATGTCTCCTTCAAATATTAGAATGAAATATAGGGGTGTTCTGTAAGAGATAAATGAGACTTAAATGAAGTATCTTCTGCTGTTTAGATATCAAATGATCTCTCCATGGATCACAGTCGCCTTCTATCAGACCATTGTCTAGCCATTATGTTACTTTTTGGCCTCTTTCTGCTTTTTTGGATGATGTGTTGAAGGCACAACAATATCCTTTCAATTCAATTAATTTTGACAAAAATCATCTCATATTTTTTAAAAGATCTATCGTATAACTATGATAAACGAGTGATGTTTCGAAAACACATTTGTCCCCATGGTGCAAAATTGAAAATGGTTATATACATGTATCATTCAACTGATATTCTTTCACTATATCTTGATAAAAACTTCTTCCAAATCAGCATGAGAAAAGTGTAAATATTTCTTAAAAAATGAAAATATGAATTTGGGTTGTGACCTGAAAGCAATATAGATCATCTACCCTCAAGGTGGAATCAGTGTATCAAGTTTGATGTCTGCAAAGGAAAGGTCTCTAGATATTGAACAGACAGTACCTTACTATGTCCAGTTTGATTCTTGACCTTTAACCTTGTGACCCCAGAATAAATTATGTGTGGAGTTATCTACTCTTTTATCTGTATTGGTGTACCAAATTTGGTGTCACTCAAGCAAATGATTCTTAAAATATAGAGGAAACAATATATTACTATGTTCAGTTTGACTATGTGAACCCAAAATCAATAGACTTCATATCTATTCCTTTAACAATGTTCCAGTATTCCAAGCTTGATGTATGTCGAGGAAAGGGTTCTCAAGATATTGAGCAGACAGTATCTTCCTATGTCCAGAGTGGATTGACCCTTGACCTTTGACCATGTGACCTCAAAATCAATAGTGGTCATCTACTTACCAATGTATTAAGTTTGATGTCAATCAAGCAAATGATTATAAGTTACTACAATATATTACTACACATGTGTGTCCAGTTTGACCTTTGACCATGTGAACCCACAATCATTAGGGTTCATCTTATGATGTACTAGTGTACCAAGTTTAATGTGTGTCAAGGAAAGGGTTCTCAAGGTTTCTTCTTATGGCCAGTGTAAATTGACCTTTGACCATGTGACCTCAAAATCATTAGGGGTAATCTACTTCAGATGAACCAGTATGCCAAGTTTAATGTTTGTCAAGTAAAGGGTTCTTAAGATATTGTGTGGACAAGACTTGGTCTACAGGCCATCCAACTGACAGGTGCAAAACAATATGCCCCCCTCTTTTTCAGAGGAGGGGCATAAAATATTATAGTTGTCCCAAGTTGAAAACATCAATATGGTATATTTTTTCTGAATAACATGTTGGATGGAGAAAATATGGATGGGGATGTGTGTTTTGTTTGTTTATTTTTTTTTTGTTGTTGGGTTTTTTTTGGTTTTTTTTGTATAGATGTGAATTACTTGATACTGATTTGATATTTCCAGGGTAGAAAATTTTCTTTGAACTGAAGTAATGAGAAAGAAAAATGATGTTTATCTTGCTCAAAAATTGAAGTTCTGGAGGGAGTTTTTAGTTTTGTATCAAGATCCAATAATATGTAATGTACAAATAATCATCAGAGCCTCTTTCACATTTCACTGCTTTTCAAAAGTTTATTTAAGTTTAAAAGATAAAAACAGTGTCCATTGCACTCTGGTGTGAGTCTCGCTCTTATTCACTGGAATAAAGAGAAAATTTTTAAAAACTTTTTAAATGCAATATGAATTAGGCCTACTTCAAATCTTGTGTCAACTTTCCTCATTAAGAAGTATCACCAAAATCTCTCCCAATAGTTGATCAACGATTTAAAATCCCGTATATTGACAAATAAATGATACCAGGTATAATGAGCCAATGCAAATCTTCACGCCCCCTGGGGAAATTGACTTTCTTTTTATGGTTTTATACAGGATTCCAACTAATTATGGGTATTGCTTCCATCAGAGGTATTTGGAGATCTTGATAAACATGAAATTTGAATTTACATCATGTTGTTGGTAGGCTTTTTGAATTTCTTTACAAAGAGCTTAGTCTAGAGTGGCATCAGAAATAAACAGCCGTTTATAACACTGAAATTGTGAAGAAGGTTGATATAAGTCGTACAGGTATGTGGAAACATTAAGTAGGAGACTGTCTCAGACACCTTTGTGTGTATATCAAATCCTAACAATGATTGGTTTCTATAAAAAAGCCAAAAATTAATGGCAAATGTCATACAGTAATGATTTTGGAGCTTAAAAATGTTGCAGACTAGTAACCTTTGGTGGCCCCGACCAACAAATTTGATGCCCATTTAGGCCTTATGAGCCATATATTTTCTAAAACCAAAGTTTGAAATCTGAAACAGCATGTATCAACAGTAGTACCTTGAAATTTGACAACAAAAGATCAAAACGGTAATCTTTTTTGATCTGGTAAAATTTTAGACCAGTGAAATTGCTATGCCATAAAAAAAAATAGCTGAAAGTTTTAAAACCAGTGACATTAGTATCAGTAGATATATTGTGCATCAGTTAAGGACATGTGCAACGTTTCTCAATAATGCATAATTTTTCGTGAAATTTCACATAATATTCATTTGCATTCTATCTCGCAATTGGGGTATATTACCATATCTGTTTTAAAGTTAGCATATTTTGATAGTTCCTGGTTGTTGTAAAAATGTAAATTTAGCTCTAATGTATAAATAGACATCACACACACACACACACACACACACACACACATACATATATATATATATATATATATAAATCTTTTGATCAATTGGGTGTCAAACCTAGGACCCTTACATGACAAGTTAGGTGATCTAACCACTGAGCTACCCAGGCCTATGTAAAGGATGTGGTATATGTAATGTTACTACATTCTGAAATCATTCAAAAACTGTTCATATCGAGGAGATGAAAAATAATTTTAGAGAAAATATTAGAAACATCACATATATCCTTAGAATATTTCCTATTTCCCTTCTACTGGCATGTTAATTATTTGCTGCATATAGTTTGGCCAAGAATAAATGAGGTGGCTTGTGACAACTAATTTATGTAGGTCAGTTTTTATCAATTATTATAATTTACACATTATGCATGAAATTTGTGCAGATCACTTAATTGTCTAAAGGTTTTGCAATGATATATATACATATATTTCTTAATCAAAGAATCTGTTAGGTAGAATCAATCAATGACATTTTGATGAAAACTAAATGAGCTCATGAACTGTTTAACAGTATCAGTAATATGTAGTACAGTTTTTAGTGAACAATGAACTACAGGCTGCCATTTTATGCAAGTCCCATAGCTACATCTGTGTCCCAGGTCTGTGTAGCACAACAAACACTCGCATAACAGCATCTTTGTCTGTCCCAATCCTTCATGTTTGTGAAACACCCCTATTGAAAGACATTTTACATTCATTTAAATAAATTGGTTTCATCGATTTGTTTGTAGAAGAATTTTCAAGTGCTGTTTTTTGGTATAAATTAGCTCTGATGTCTTTTTGACATGTGTGTGTTATTTACTTTTGTGCCTGTCTGGAGATTCCTGGAGATTCTTTCTTGCTTTCTCCTGTTCATATATAAAAGCCCACTTGAGATAAAATTCTGTTGTTGACCTCAGTACCACTACATTGATATCAACTTAGAAATTTCTAATTTGTTTGAATCATGGGAAGTCTATTTACAATGAAGTGTCTTTGAATATTGTTTATTTTCCAAATATAAAAAGTTTCATCCATATATATATATATATATATGGTTTGGGTTTTACACTTTGAGTTCTTTATATTGGAGAAGTATGTCACCAATTTTGTCTGATAATGAAGTATTCAATTTTAGTCTTGTGGTCCACTGAAGTTACTCTCATACTGGTCCAAGCTAGAACAGTTAAATTCTGGTTTTGGGTTTTTTTTTTATACAGACTTGTTTGGTACATGTACTTATCAACAAAAAAAATTAATAGATAAAAAAAAAATTTGCTAGTAAGGATGAGTACAGGCAATATAACCTAGTGCTTGGGTGCACCCAGAAAGCAAAGATAAAATTTTGTGGCATGTGATATCAAAATGAAATTATAGTCATAGGCCATACTTACACATTTAATATGTACTAAACAGATTGAAATGTAAATAGTATTATATATGTTGGAGGAAGTAGCAATTCTGTGTAGTTCCAATATATTTTGATCATCTCATCCATCAACTATAAGGAGTTATTCGTTAATTGGATAATTCTTCTGCAGTCATCTTTAAAATTTGGGATGAAACTAAGATGACAGATTTTGTTCGTTCAAATGAAGAAATGAGTCAGCAGTGAGGTTGAGACATTGATAAGCTGATTGAATTTTCATAGTTGACCATTTAATTGTACTGTAGTTTATTTATTTGTAACCTGCCTGTGATGGGTTATGTCAATAAAACTGCCTTAGCATAGTTATGTTTATTTACTTTTCCTCAGTATCAATGGTCTTTTAAATTTTACTCATTTATTGGAAACAGTCTTCAAATAGACACCCATGTTTGTTTTTTTAAATATCAATGGGTTTAAATGGCATATATTAATTTATCCACATGATAGCTATTAGCAATAGGAAAAATATGATCAAAATCAGACAGTCGTCATGCCAACTTATAGCAAAAAAAAAAAAAAAATACCTTGAAAGTCCATTTTGCCAGCCATAGCATTTGAATGAAGGGTTTGATTAAATAATTTGCTTGACTCTTCTTTTTTTTTTTTTTTTTTTTTTTTTTTTGAATTGAGATATATATTCAGATGATACCATTCAAAGATATTAATAGAATAACAAAGATTTTCACTACATTCATACTGTGCCTGATGTGCCATAATCATTTAGGTTGACATCAGCTTTAATGACGCTCAATATATTACATGTATTATGTATTCATCAAGCTGTAATAAGTATGAAGTAAAGTTATATCTGGACAAAACATCGGAACTTTTAAATCCTTTACAATTAAAGTAATTTATTCAACAATCACAGTATTCACACAAAATACTAATCTGTAAATGAAAATCAGATTTTGTCAAAATTTGTCAACTTGTTCCTCAAACTGTAAGAATTCATACAAATTTTATAGATTTATTTTTTAATACAAAGAACGTTGAACTTTTAATGGAATTGAACAAAGTGACTCAGGTTTTTTCTTATGTAAGTGCTAAATTCTACACAGCTATTAAACAGTTACATTAGAATTTCAAATACAGTTTTATGGAATAAGCTTCACCACATCTTAGAGCACATTTTAAATCTGTTGTGATACAAACAATTCATTTTTACAGACCATCGGAAAATTCAAAGTGGGACCAAACCAGGTAATCAATTTAGATACCATAGGTAGTATTGACCAGAGGAAGATATTGTTTACCTATGTCCCAAAACGTATTGAATGATTAAGGTAGCCGAATGGGACACTTTGTATAGGGGAATCGGCCACCACTAAAGACTGCTTATTTTCTTTCAATATTTGCGCAAATCAACAACAAATACTGTATAGGGGTAATCGCTAGAAAGAATTTTTACCCAACTGAGCAAAGTGATTGAATGTGGATGTTTAAGGGATCAAAGTAGATCTTGCTTCGGATGAAATTGGATGGGAAATTGATACTACATATGTATCGTATGTTAGGTTCCTTCAGGAAGTTCTCTTGTTTGGGAGGTAGGAAAATGTTATAGCACCCTAGTAATTTAAAGTGTTTACATATTTCTTATATTATTTTTTTGTATAGAATGATGAATTCTGTAATTTACAAAGAATTCATTTCTTCATTTGATGGAAAAAATCAAGAAAAAGCATTGTTAGTATTTAATGTCCATTGACAATATTATCTCTATTCATCCAGTTGGACAATTAACTATTCACATTGGTCGCCTAAGGAGGAAACATTATTATTAGTCACTTGGTTAATAATTCTCCTCAGTTTTCCAAAAGATTAACCAGTAAGATCTTCACTGCAAATGTTCTTTGTAATTAGTGATACTGTAGAATTGTTTAAAGTGTGTTTGTATGCACAAAAAGGGGTATCATCTGGAGAACAATACAGGCCTTAGGGTCCTTGTGACCCCAGTTGGTTAGCCATTGTCCATTCTGAAGGCTAGACAGTTACCGATTCATGGGTTTATTATAATAATGGTGCAGATTGTTTCATGATACCGGGTACAAATTTCGGGTAATCAGATCTTCATGATGCTGCTTTGAGTCTGTGTTGCTCTTGGGCATGGGACGGTCTCCCTTGTATGTTACCCAGTGCTGTGTCCTACTGTGACTAGGTGAGGCCAAATGTCATCTGTAATTTGTCATGTTTTACAAACTGTACCTTAAAGTGTCAAAGAAAACTTTATGTGGCATTTCTAACATTTTTGGCATGGCTAATGAATGTCTTGTTAACATATATTGAGGCATTTATTTTAAATCTGTAGTTGCAATGTTTGAAAAATATATTTGATACTACTCCAAATTATTGTACATGGCTGATTCACATGTTTGATACTTTTGAAGTAAGTCAAAGTTGTGGATATTGTGGTATTTCAATGATTAGTTTTAGTAGTGTAGTAATTTTGATTTGAGACAGAATGTATGTGTACTTAATTTAGTGAAATTTATGTATCAGTGCTTTTGGTGCTGACATAAAAGCATTTAATTTATATACAACTAGTGACTCTATCTTCCCTAAACTTATATATGAAAAGCTAGAGGCAATAATATGAAAAACCTCATACTTTCAAACATGGTTGAAAATCTCTGTAATCTTTGCAATACTGTAATACCCAATGTTGCCAAGATTGGCCAGTGTAATATTTCACAAGAGGCTCAAGATAAGCCTCTTGAGGCCGGACATTGATACTCAATTCTGTGCCAGCGGCATCACCATAAGCTGGCGATGACCCATTCTGAACTGTGGGTGACTCTGGGTATCCTTAAGCCTATCTTAACACTGAATGGCTCAGTTTCCTCTGGCCATGGTATAATTGAAGAAAATCTGAAAAATTGTAGAATCCATGCAAGTGCAGCAACTAAAGTTTTGGCCTCTTGGAAGTTGATCTAATTATTTTTGCAGAGAATGGGCAGATAATTATGAGGGTATAACTGAACAAAGCATTAATGTCCTTATGTTCTGGGAGAGTAGAGAATTGCCCACTCGATGTTTAATTTCAATTTGAATATTAATGAACATGAATGGAAATTGATTGTTTTTCTTTGTGAATAAATTCCAAAGTTTTCATGCTTCATGTGAAATAGATGTTTTCTTATTATGAATGTGTCAAGCTAATGTCCTGCTCATTAGACTTTCCCCTAGCCCAAGAGATGCCCATAAGTTGAGTAGTTAATGGACTTTCATTTCATCCTACAACAAGTAAGTTTTATTTAAGTAATTAAATGTGATAGCCAAGAAGTTTTTAATCATAGCAATATTTAGAACTGTGAAGAGTTAGTACACTTTCCCACCCCCATCCCAAATGAAAAAAATCAACAAAGAAAAAAAAAACCAAATGAATCTTACTACTAAATGCAATGTAGATTCAGACCAGTCTGACTAAAACTAGTCCCTCTATTTCACAGCATGATTGAAATAGTAAGGGACTACTTTCAGAAAGTGTAAAAGCCTCTCTCTCTCTCTCTCTCTCTCTCTCTCTCTCTCTCTCTCTCTCTCTCTCTCTCTCTCTCTCTCTCTCTCTCTCTCTCTCTCTCTCTCTCTCTCTCTCTCTGTGCAAATTGCAGCACAATTAAACACCTTTTCTTTTTAAAATGATTATCCATTCAATTAACAAATAGCGTAACCTGTGTAGGAAGAGGATGTTTTAATGAGACATATATACAGACTCCACATAGATGTGAACTTCAGAATAAATAAGTTTTCCTTTGAGAAGTGATTATACAACAGTTGTTTTGTAAATGAAACAAAGAGGCTTCTTACTCTTAGGAGCCACTGCCTGATTAAAGCATTGTAGTTTGATTTTATGGTTACATGAAATATTCACACTACATTAAGACAATTGATAGTTATACTAAGAACGATATGTCTTTAAAGTATATAGTATTTGTATGGAATATGGAACATAAGGTCATACTGAATAGTCTTCAGTCCATCATCACATAGTTTTGTTGCAATTTTCTCAGCAATACAAAGCATAGCATAGATATCCCAGTATTTATTTTTTAAACCAAGATTTGTCAGGGGAAAATTAACCATATGATTTGTCAGAAGATCCCTGGATATAATTGATGAATATTACAAATGTATATAGAGAGTTACATTTGATGATTTATAAAAGAAGAATTCCTGTTAAGTCTTATTGATTGCCATCTATGATATTTAGTTATAATATCCCCCTTCCAATGAAGTCTTTTGTATAGTCTGGATTCACCATATCACTGTTAGTTTAATTAAAAGGTCTTCTTGTTGTCTTCATGTTTCTGGTGCTTGAGATGCATTGACAAATTAAACACAGAGAATAAAAATACTTTTTGTACCACGTTTCTGTTCCATCTCCTGTATATAAATGTACGAAACTGCACAATCATGATTAAAAACAAATGGAGGGCTCTGTGAGGACAGGATCATGACCCCTGGGTAGATTATTGAGTCCACCTTCAACAAAATTCCTCCATCACCTCTCCTTGCCGGAATTAAACCCGAATTAAGGCAAGTGTTTTTATTGACACCATAAATGGCTTTTTAAGACGTAATGCTTGTCATCTTCCTCCAGTGGATAGTAAACCAGGAATTTAGTTTATACCTGTGTACCAAGACTGGGTAAATATTATTTAAACTTGAAGGTAATATTTGCCCACTGTGGCTTGATTTGGGATTGTGATAAGAATTTTCAGACGTATGAAGATAAATGAATTTATTCACCATACTAAAGCCATGGCATTGCATTTTATTTTAGTGTAATGATTTTTGAAGGTATAAGATGAGATATGTAGATTCAATGTATGTATTTACTTATGAAGACAGTAAGGAAAAACAATGCCATTGATTCCATTCTGAGTGACTCTAACCAGCTTCACTTAGAAACTGATACCACATTATCATCAGATGAAATCTTGGATATCCCAGAAGTTGCATGGGTTTTTTGGGTGCTTCTGATTTAAGAGTCTGTTTTTCTTACTTATCAAATATTTTGACAGTGTGAGATCGGCTTGATTTATAAAATCAACAACTGTGTGTCATTACTGAGGCCGTTCCCAGAGCCAATGTCTTTACCAGACTCATTCTTTGCTCTGATAATTGTACTGAATCAGTTTTATTTTGGAATCATGGGCTTTTCCTAAATTATTATGTATATTAATTTTTTTTTACTAATTTTAATCAAAGCACAGAATCAGGATGAAGACACATGTACTTCTGTATGACACTTCATGATTATCAGCAGTATGCTGCTTGCAACTTCTTCATAATGCATGACACCAAAAAATACTTTTATCTCCAAAATAAGTGTATCTTCCTAAGTGTGAGACCTTCAGATGTTGGGTATATTTGGTCTTCAGACAAGAACAAATCCTAAGAGATTCATGGCTGATAATTTCCAGCTTTCATTTCATTATACTGAGTGATTTACTCCTGTTTTTGTGAGGTATTACTTCCTTTGGATGCAGATTAAAATCATTCTCTCCAGTTCTTGAGGTTTTAATGAAGATTTATATAAAGTCAATCTGACAGATTTAGTCCATTGATGTTCATGGATGGGGTGGGGTGGGCTGAATCCTGGAATATGTGAATGTCTTCCTGTATGTCATTTGGAAGTAGATTGTCAGGTAAGCTGGCATGATATGGTATGTGCATCATTTTAAAATACAGAAAGTGAAATTAATACATCTTGGAGAATTGACAGTTTCAGATTTTGTTGTATGTTGCATGTCAAATATGAAAGTGTAGACTAAGAAATGATCAGGACAATGTAGAGGACATGCTATTCTATTTCACTGGGTGTTTTATCAGTGGCTTCATTTTAATTCATGCAACTTACAGGCTATATATATATATATATATATATATATATATATATATATATATATATATATATATTATTTAATCAAAATAATGAATATGATATTTCCTGCTTGTTTGGAGCCATCATTTATTTTGTAGTATAAAGAAAATTGTTGTGCTATGTTCGTTGTCCATGAAAAGACCCTTTCTTTTAATTTCAGTAAATGATCTGATGTGAAAAGGAAACTCTATACAAGATATTTATCTCTTATTTAAGTAAAAAGTATGTCATTATTTATTTGATGAAGGCCATTAGCTGCCTTTTTAAGCCTTAAAAGGGTCAAATTGCAAAAGAGAGGACATCAACACTGGTAAAGTTTAAGGAAAATTAGAAATGCTACTGTCTTCATTTAAAAGGCTTGGTCATGGACCATAAAATTATAATTGTAAATAATTGGTATGAAGATTGCAGAAAAATATGAATGACAGTAATACTTGTCACATTTAAGAAATAAATTTCATTTTTGAAAATTCATGGGGGTATGACCTGTGACGCTTCACACCACAGACACTTCATGAAGCGTATTAGTGCCTCATGAAAAGTATGCTAAAGCACTGCAGTTTGTGCCCTCATGTATTTTCAAGAATGTTCAGTTTTTATATTTACATTCTACTTCATTTTTGTTAGATTTCATATTCATTAATAAGACATACTACATTTATCAACATTTATATGTGCATTGTTTGCAACTGCAGTGCATTCATGAGAAAATCATTACAATTTGTAAAAATATCAAAGACAAAACAAAAAAATAGACCTAAATATTGTGTGATATCATTCAAAGTTGAAATTCTGTGTGATGCATGAACATTGATATGTTTTCAAATTGTGAGAATGTATAAAGTATTTAAATGCATATACCAGTAGGCAGAAGGTATTTTTTCCTCATTTAGAGAGAGAGAGAGAGTTCTCTCAAGAAAGTATTTCATTTTTCTGGTTAAAGCATAGACACAGGTCATGGTAGTCTAGTGGTTAATGTTTACATCACAACTAGAAGATCTCAAGTTTGATTCTTGAATCAGGCATCATGTCAAAAACTAAGATGTTAGGTCATGACTACTTCTTCACCTGGTGTTATAAGCGATAATCGCAGGTCTTTTGGATATGACCTTTGTCATGGTAGTTGTATATATGATAAAGAACCGTCACTGCTATGATGCTATAAAGCACCATACATAGGTCATTATTTGGGGCAACATCTCTGTATGAGTGGAAAATTCTTGAAATAGAATTATGTAAAACAACATACTTACAAGCAAAGTATAGTAGATTTTATGATATATTTTTAATTCATATTCTGGGTAAAAGCAGGATGTTTACATGTTGACCCTGACAGAAATAGTATACTGGAGACAGCATTAATAATATCTTCATGCTAGCAATATTATAGTCTAAGAGTTTGTTTGATCATATTCCAAACAGAAACAACAAAAAATATTAATGTTTGAGATATCTCCTCCAAACATGTATTAGCACTTAAATGTGTGTAAACGACTTCACAATTATGTGATGTCATATCAAATTTATACACAGATAAACCAAAGAGTTAAATGCAGCCATAAAAATCTAATGGAACCCTCCTTGATTTTGCCACTATTCCATTATATTTCCAGCCTAAGCCTTTTACACATCTTACTGGAAAGTTGTCAAATCCAAAGGCATGCATCATTAGTTTCATCCAAAAAATTTAAAAATACAGCATACAATCTGATTGTCCTTTAAGGCAGCAAGATAAATGTTTTAAAAAATAAAAATGATATTTTAAATATTGATTGGAAAAAAAATGTTAATGTGTTAATTTCTGAGATATTAAAAATCAAAACTGCTGTGTAGCCAGGCTGATTTTCAGATTTATACAGATGGTTTGAAGTAAAATATACCAAGTACTGAATATAGTGTAATGAATGAAATGAACAAGAAATCTGAATCCATTTGAATAATTGATACCTAATTTCATTTCCAGATAAAGCCCCTTATTATTATTTGTAGAGTCATTGTTGTATCATTGTTTCTTACTGCTGTTCATATACTAAACTGCACTGCTATGTATTTACCATCCAGTAATATTTATAAATTGAGCCTTATCAGATAAAAACTGACTTTGTAGCAATTATATACAATTTTTAGATTTTTAAAAATATTTCATAACTCACAGGGTCAAAATTTATCAAATTTTGAAAACAGAATAAAGATATCTGAAATGAACATGAATATATTGGATGTTAAACTGTCACATGTTTATTATTGATCCATACATTGATTGTTGTTCTTTGTGATGTTATGCAACATTGCAGAATTTTTCTAGATATCCGAAAGGGGCCTCCGTGGCCGAGTGGTTAGAGCATCGCACTCAAAATCACAAGGCCTCTCACCTCTAGTCGGCATGGGTTTGATCCTCGCTCGCGCCGATATATGTGAGAAAGTTTGCCAGTTTACTTTCGGAAGGTCGGTGGTCTCTTCCTGGGTACATTGTATCTGGGCTCTCTCCTCCACCTACAAAAACTGGACGCTACCAGATAACTGAAAAATTGTTGAGTGTGGCAGAAAACGACAATCAATCAATCAATCCTAGATATCCTGTAAATCATCACATATACACTAATAATGCTATAGCAAATTAAGTACATAGGTGACAATTGTGACATTTGTCTAAAATTTAGTTTTTCATCTCCTCAGTATAAAGAATTCTTGTATAATATGTTTAGAATTTGTAATGTAGTAATGCTACCAGACATTTTAAATTGGCATGGGTAACTCAGTGGTTAGATCTTGAAATGAGTCCAATTGTTTCAAAGATTTTTCTTTCCTTTACTGCAGTAATGCCCATTTATACAGTATAGCTCACTTTACATTTTTACTTGCAACAACCAGGAACTATCAGAATATGCCAACTCTGAAACAGACATGGAAACATACCCCAAGTTTTTAGTAGAAATGAGATAGAATGCAAGTGAATTGTAAGTGAATTTTCACAAAAAATTATACACATATTGTTGAGAAACATCACATATATCCTTAAACAGTTTAGATAACAAGCAACTTCTGATAAAATACCCAAGTGTTGAAATTTGTTCTTCTGGAGTTTGCTTTCATGAATCTATATTCCTTGAAGAGGTAATGTCCAGCTGAAAAAAAGCATTTCATAAATGTTTATAACCCTTACTTTTAAGAAGTAGGTTCTATAAACCATAAAGAGTTTCTATCTCCTTCATTTTTGGTTTTGTGTGTATTTTGCTAAGATGACACATAGTTTATAGAACATATTGAAGGAGTCATTCTGAACCATTGCAACCTGTTAGTCTCTCCTCCAAACCATAGAACTGTGTTACATACTGCCAAGCTTCTTATTTCTTTAAATTGCTCTATGCCATTATATGATACTTCTTATGACCAGCTGAAGTATGAAATTCTTTAGTTATAACCATTATCATACATGACAGTGTCAAACAGTGAATAATCTTTGAATTTGCCTTGAAGAAGTATACATGATAAAGACTATATATTTACTTTTGCTTGAGAATTAAGCAAATTTTTTGCAAGAATCTCTGTGCAACTTGGTTGTTATTCTCAATTTGATTAAATTAACTTAGACTCAAAATTCTTGCATCATAAAGATGATGTTTCCCTGCATTTAAGTATTCTAACATTAAATGACAATTTTAGAGGGATTTTTCCTCCCAGAAAACATTAAGTGCAAGTTTATTGAACAAACTATATATTCATCTTTTCCATCTATTTGTGATATAAAAGTTTGGTTTTTGTTTTGTGCTTCATATTTATTGGTGGGAGGGGGGGATAAGTAAAATTCAGATATTGCTTCATTTTTGATGTCATGCAAGACCAAATGACCTTAAATATCAGAGGCAAATTCTGTGAAACTATTGGACTCGATGTCTTGCATTTTGTTGCTGTTTTATATATATATATATATATATATATATATATATATATATATATATATATATATATATATATTGGAATTGAATCAAAAATTATTTTCATATTTAAAGCTTTAATTTTACAGGGGCCATATTTTAAATACTCTACAATAAGTACACATACATAATCACAGATGTATTCCATGTTCAATAGCAAACTACACTATTAATTATTAGGTTTAATACTGACTGTCTATGGAAATATATTGGGTTAATCAAGCCCTGGGTTGATGACAAGGTGTATGGGCTTGATCATCCTGATGAATTTCCTTAGGTGGTCAGTAGCAAACCTAATACATGTAACTGTTTTATTTTGTTGAGACCTATACCACAACAAACAAGTTGTGATTTGTTACAAATCTCTCTTAAGTTCTGCAATATCCACTACATTATTGTCTATGTTTTTACTACTCTACATCTATAGAAATTTTTAGCATTTTATCCATATATGGAGGACCCTCTAATCTGACGTAAAGTAACATCAGATATTAGAGTGGTCTTTGCAGGTCTTTATTACTGCATGCTGCAATGTAGTAGGTAATGCTATTTTTAAGATGTGAGTTGAGAATTTGTTATGCAAAACTTTAGATATGAAACAGGTAGCAAAACTTATCCTATGTAAGACATCACTTATATTATTTCCTTCTTTTAATAGATATCATGTTGTTTTCATGAGATAAAACTTCCCCAGTAAAAAATCAATCAGATATGAATAACTGAGTAATCCAGTCTTGTATTTTAGAGTTTAATGTATTCTCCTATCTCATAATGACTCTTGAATCATAAGCATTAATCAAACAAGTTTGAAAGTTTGATACAAAAAAAATATGTATACCATAAATTTTTTGGTGTTTTCTGCTATTTCACAAGGAGTAGACACATAAGGATCCCCCTTCGTCTGTTTCGGTGTCTGTCAGGCGCCAAACAGGCAATACACATTTTATCTGAAGACAAGTTGTCCTACACCTAAGGCTGATGATACACTATACGTGTGGAAATAACAGAACAACACTCTTTCCATGTAAGTTCATCAAACCTGTTGACTTTGCTGTTGAAAACTTGAAATCATTTAATTCTGCAATCTACTTTTAATCTAGTTTTATCAATGAATTAGCAGAATTAGTTATTGGTAGACTTACTGAAAAGGAAATTTGTATTTATTCTTCTGACATGTGCAAACAAGCAGAAGATAAGCCACTGATGACACAAGAAGCAGACGGAAATTCTGTACTTGCGATATCATGATATGTATTGGGTTGATTTTATCCTTTTTTGACAAAACCCTTCATTAAGATATAGTATGGAAATTTAAGATTTGTGGATATCTTTTATGATAAAGAAAATCATTGGGAGAGGGGTGTTGTCAAATTGGCAATGCCAACTAGTGAAGTTACCATAAGAATGTATCAAATATTTATTTTGATATTTTGAAATTTATTATTAAAGACAAACTGACAGTAAGTCAAATGAAATGATTAGTGTTATGAGCATTTCTTATCTCAGCATTAACACACACCCTCTATAAGCTGTGAAATAGTCCGCTTTTATCATTGTAACTGTATGTGTTCTCAGATAAGGAAATCAAACACTGATAAGTTATCTCCCCTTTTTCCAGTGGTTATCTACACATGGTTGGAGAAGTGTCCTTATGATCTACATGGCTGTCAAGGATGGGTGTGATATCAATTGTTTGTGGGATTATGCATGGTCTGACCACTCAGTTGGTTGGTTGTTTTGTTGTTTTGTTTGGTTTTTTTTTTTTTTTGGGGGGGGGGGGGGGGGTCCCATGGGAAAGTAATTTGTTAAATCATCTTTATTTTTATACATAAGAAATAAAAGCTGCTTAATAAATAATAAAATTAATGAATATACAAGGTTTAGAAGATGTATGAAAATAATACTTCCTATGATTAATTTTAAACATTGCATATAAATTGTTTTTCATATTATTTAAGAAGATACAAATGTAGTATGTTATGTAATTCAGTAGTTTTTTGCTCTGTATGAGTTGCACTGGTTCCATTGAAATTCTTAACTGACTAATTCGTTTGTGACAAATATGTTCATATCCCTGTGGGATTCAAGCTTTATCAATTAGATTATCAATGTATTTCTAATCAACCACTCTCATCTTTTCTCAAGAGTTACAGATTTATCATAGCAAATCGGTTACAATAATATTTGCCAGAATGAAGAAATTCAGATCCAAAGCACAATATCAAACAGTGCATGATCAGATTTTATAGGTCTTAAAAGCTCAAAGCTTATTCCAGTAGAAATTCAAATTTCCAGTATAGGGTAATTTCTATAAACTATGTCACTGTCAGTTACACTTTTTAAAAGTTTCCTCCTTTTATTCTTAATGCCTGTAAGAGTTATATAGAGTATCTCAACATGACTTGTACTAACAGAATCTTCATATATATGTCACTGTAATGAATGGAAGTTATTTTAATTATAATTGATTACGAGATGTAGATTTACTCCTAACCATTGATACCAAAGACCCTCAATATCAGCTGGATGTGAAGAGTAGCTGTTCAGATTCCCAAAAATGAAGTGACAGAACATTTTGAATCCCTAATCTTTAACATTATCTCATGTCAGGTACCTTTCTAGATAGACCCCAGTCTTTTAGATACAACTTTTGATATACATCTGACGAGAAAATTGTGTAAATTTTTCATCAGAAAAGAAATTTTGGATGAAGTCAATTTTTTTTAAGACTTGAATCTTTTGGAAATCTTGATAAGATAGGGGGGATTCTGGTATAAATGATGAGATGTTGATCTGCTCCGCAGGACGTCCTAGCTTGCAAAATAAGATTCAGGTGATAGTATCAATGGTAATGTTACTGCAATTCCACTCAAAAAGTTTATAAACAGTGTTATCAGCCTTGCTGATGAATATTGGCTCAAAAGAATGAGAACACTCCCAGCAAAAAGGTTTAGGATTAATTTGAGCTGAAAACGGTAAGTTTAAAGTATTTTTTGAAAGTGTTGTTTTCCCAAATTTCATATTTTGTATACATATTCAGTGTTCACTTAACACTGATGAAAAGTGATGATACACTCGGCATGAAAGATTTATTTCAAAACATTTTGAAGATGTTGAAAGCTTGGGGAATAATTGGTCTAGGCTGATTGGTGCTATCCGCTGTCCATTTTCAAAGTAGTGAGGGTTTTTTTTCCCTGCTTATTCAATGATTTATGGCTGCTTGATTCAAATGCAATGAAAAATTGAAAAAACGATTACAGTGTGCTGCTTTATGTATACACAATACTACCTTTATATTTCCTGTTTAAGGATTTATCTCTATTTTCTTAATATTAGAGTAAAGCAATTAGAAGTTGAAAGCTTTTGCCCAAAAAAAAAAAAATAGGGTCACTGAATGCAGGGCCCAGGGAGGATTTTGAAAGAAGGATCACATGGTCTTGATTTGGTCTTTGGTCTTGCAAATGTTTTTCAATACTGAAAATTTTAAGTGGCCAATTTTGATTAATAATGATCATTATTAACATCCTGTGATATACATGTATGAACTGTTAAGAAAATTGAGATCCTCTCAAATGTAGTGAACTTTAATTGGTGTCAGAAATTGAAGGTAAAGTGTTAGAATTATATAAGGAAGATTTTGAGTAGGTGAGCAGAAAAACACTTTTATGATTGAGACACTGGTACACAAAAGAATGAGAACAGCAATAAAGCACATAATTATATGTTAAATGATTTTTCTTGTGTATGAATTATCATCTAGTCATTTGCCATGGTTGAGGTTAGAAATCAAATCATCTTAAGAACAGATCTCCTAGCTGCTTTTATTTAAGGGATAATATAGCTTCACTGTGCAGGAAATATTTTACAGCTTAATTGATTATAATTTAGATATCATTTTCAAGATGTATACTCATCTAACAGAAGGTATTCACAGTAGTTCCTGGCTTTTAACTGATGTTGGGTCTCCAAAAATAGACTCTGATCTTCAAGGATTTTACATTTGTGACATTATATGTAAGTCACAAAAAAATTCAATTCTTGACAATACTGGATGATGGTGCTGACATCTAGTGATGTTTTTATTACAGGTTTTAGACAGATTTACAATATTACATTGCAGTATTTGAGGTGTTACATGTTTGCTCTCATCGTTTTATTTGTCTAATTCATTGAATTTCACCATTTAAAACCATAATTCTTTAAGAGCAAATGAAAAGACAAGGTGATTTAACAATCCTGTTGGGAATCTTTGAAAAATTATTGCACTGATTTCACCACTATTACCTGGGTTTAGGGACATGTTAATCTCAAAGCTTAAGAGCAGACTTTTTAATTTCTTTATTGTCCCAAGTGTAAGTTGTTTATTTTGAAATTACAATAGTCCAATGAATTATAACACTTAATAAATTCCACCTTTATTGTCCCCTCAGGACTTGATTGGGGAAACTTGTCTTATGTCATAAAAGTATAAGAGAACCTTTAATGAGATAAACAGGTCAACCTATATAGGCAATATTCATCTGTTTCTTCACATCAGCATGCTCTGATTGCTCATTGTTCCCAGAAAGAGCTTGCATCATGTGGAGTAAGGTCGAGTCTAAAATGGCATTATAACTCTGTATGGATAATGACAGACCTATGGCCAAAGTATTAGCTTTCCTTCTCTGCTGTTGGGGATAAAAGTGTTAGGTGTTTTGATGCAAGGTGTGGAAAAAGCAACAGGACATTGGATTAGGTGAGAACAGTAAATGGGTTGGGTTGTTTTTCTAACTGCCTTAATCCTTGTCATAGGTCACTAGGAAGTAGTCATCCAGAAAACTGCTATTAAATTTTTGGATTAAAATTTGGAATATTGTTGGTGAGATTTTTCTTTTTTCTTTTCAAAGTCAAGAGTGCACGGTATTGCAATTAATTTAGATGGTGATGATAATGATCAAAATTTCAATGTCATGTATTTGGGTTACAACATGGAGGGGGATGTTTTGAGATGTGACCTGTTATCTGTAATAATGTGTAATATTTAGTAACAATTTGGAATTGGAGCATAAAAGTGAAAGGGCTCTAGCAAAAACATTATGATGACTAAATTTTCCTGATAATCTAAAGTTTGCCACAGGAACATGTTTTTCCAGGCAACACTCTGCATGAGTAGAAAAGGGAAGATTTTAGATTAGAGTTGAATTTCAGATAAAATTCAGAAGCTTTAATCTTGAACAAGCAGACACTAGAATATATGTGCAGGTTTTTCTACAGAATATGTATTTTCTTACTGGAGGAGTTGGATTTTTATCTGGTAGCACATATTTTCTGTGAACCTTTATCACAACTTTAACATTCTTGCAGTCTTGAGATGGAAGTCATATAGGGAGAAAGAAATAAATGTCCATTTCTTGTTTCTCAATGAAGTGTCACTACTTTTTATTGACAAAAAAATGTTTTAAAATGTTCAATGCACAACTCAGATTTGTAATTCTGTATCTTTAGGTAGTCAGTCGTAATTCTTGTCTTTACGTAATTTCTTTGCTATGAACATGACAAAAGCTTCTCTTTTTTTTAAGGTTCATGGGAATCTTTCATAACCTAGATATGATGATTAAATAATTCATAAGTAAATAATATTAGCGTTAGGATACGGAAAAAAAGCCACTGCATTTCTTTGAAGCATTAAAGGAGTAATTCCTGACACTGGAGACCAGTTTTAGACACCTTGGCAATGGATGTATGAGTGATTTGCCAATACTTGTTATGAAGTTCTGTTACCTGTGATCAACATTTTTGTTTCTTCTGACTAAATCATCAGAGAGGCTATTCTATGTTGATGTTTTTGTGTCATTTTGTGATTGTGTGTGTCAACCTTTGATCCTCTGTAATGTAGGGCAGGTGTAAATATGTACACAAACAAACATGTCCATGATAAGTTCACAGTCAAAGGTATTGTACAAGTTTGAGTTCCTGATATGTTTTACATTTCCATGCAAACAAAAAGATAGTAAATATCAAAAGGAGTATGAGCTTTAAGTCCTGTGCTTTTTACAACATAATAGTACAAGAGACACCGGAGATATCATCCGTCTTGTAAATTTTACTTTTACTGTGTTCTTATAAAGGAAAGTTCATCTTGAGGTATGAATTTGAGACCAAACTTCAATTTTCAGACATTAATATATGATAATTCATGTAAATGACTGTCATTTTCATTTTTTATTTTTTTTTCTGCAGCGAGTCGTCTCTGTGCACCCTTAACTGTCAATCAAGCTCCATCTGCCCAATCATCGATCTCCGTGGCGCACAGGTAAACCCCAGGTAAGCAGAAGACTTATTGTACAGGCAGCTGGTCAGCTCCTACAGTACCATGGCTGTTTAATGCCTCCTAATCTCCAGAACTTTTATCTGAGGGATTTTTATTAGCCACAACATTTAGTCCTGTAATTGACAGTTTGTATATGTGGAAGTGGTGATCTCTACACTCTGTGGAAAACTGGAGTATTCGTTGATTCGTTTTTCAAATGAAGGAATTTAATGATAGGTGCTGAGTGGATTAAATTTTGGGGATGTTTATATATGTACCATAATGGATGTACAATATTTAGAGGAAGACAATTTTTTTGAAAATTTTGTGATCAGGTGAGAGGATATTTATAGATAATTATGACACACTGCGTATGAAGTATAACCATCTCTGACAATAATTTGTGTCATCACAGTACATTGACACTGTTGTACATATGAATGAAGCAGGTTGTAGATATTTTCTTCAACTTTACACAATTACATGTATTCTATATAGAATGTGAATTTTACCACTTTTCAAAATATAATGAAGTGATAAGTAGTTTATACATATGTAACTGTCATATTCCGCAAAATTTTCTTACTCATTACATAAAATTATAATGATAATTAATAACTGTCACCAAAATATATTTAGCTATCAGCAAAACATTGAAAATGTATATGTTTTTCCTTTTACTAAGACAGTCAAGTTTGACACCTGACCTTTTATTAAAAAAACTGTCCGGTATTGTTGTCATTCATGCCAACAATTAGTTGACTTTTTATCAGGGAAAAACATACAGACAAGGGCCTTAATAAATTTTCTGTCAACTGAAAATTTTTAACAAGGAGACAGAGGTGTAGATGTTGTCTTTCTGAGAAAGGTTGGAGAAGTGAATAGAAAGGAAAACAAGATCATGGCAGGTTGGCTTTCTCCAGTGTTTGACAGCAGTTTCACTCATGTAGTTGAGGTCCAGAGCACTGATGGACATGCACCATGGCTTGTTGTTCATTTGAGATACAGCACAGTTTCATTTTGGTTAATGCTCCAATTCTCTAGTGCAAGGTTGATTATTTCAGAAATCTGATATAAGTAAATCAAAAACTGAAAAGTGATGGCTTGAGGTACAGTCAATAATATATCATGACAGCATGGAGGTCTGTAGATATTTATGATTTATACCTTTATAAATATAGCAGGATATTAATTTTTTTTTGTAAAGCTAACATATTTCATTATTCTTCAATTTGTAGCATAATAGGCACAAGTTCCA
This sequence comes from Ostrea denselamellosa, assembly GCA_024699665.1. Taxonomy (NCBI): domain Eukaryota; kingdom Metazoa; phylum Mollusca; class Bivalvia; order Ostreida; family Ostreidae; genus Ostrea; species Ostrea denselamellosa. The sequence continues at coordinate 1,740,160 of JAMZEH010000072.1, forward strand.
GCAGCCAGCGTCAGTTCTGCTGTACACAGACAGTTGAATAGAAAGGTAATCTCAATTAATTAGAAAAAGTAAATATTGGGATAGTAGGTAATCATGGGGAGACAGCTCACTGTATTTTGTACATGTTCACTGTCTCCCTAAACCGTTGGTGGTCTCTGCCTTGGTCGTTTCTATAAGATTATCAGCTTGCACTAGCTATCTTGACCATAGTTTGATAATGTGACAAAGTTAATGATATCATATATAGATTATCATTTTAAAGTTAATATAGATATAGGAATTGATGTCATTTTTCTTGGTATAGTCCTCCTGGGTTTATTAAATTTTCATGTTTTCAAATTGAGTCTGTAGATGTCTATTTAAAAATTTAAAAGTAAGAGAACTGTATTAAAGTGTCCTTGGCTCATACCAGGAGAAATGTCAATTTACAAGTCAACAATTCATGTCTGTAGTATTTATTGAATGGAAGAAATTGGAACAAAGCACTTAGTTGTACGCCACAACAATTTACCCTAAAATGGCAGCCTTAAATCGGCTTTGTTTACTGTTTTTTCCAAACTTTAATTATCAAAGAGGTACACGCAATCATTACAAAGGTATACATTCTGATAAAGTAATTAAGCATGAAACAATTGAAGGTTTTTATCCCACACACTTATAAGAAAGTCTGGTGTTGCCTAGTGTTCAGTATTTAATCGAAATGACTGCATGCAACCACATAATTTGACAAGCAAACTTAATTCTATGTCAAAGTCAAAATTCTCTTTAAGGATAGGCTAGTAATATAGGGGTATAGTGCAATAAGTTACACTGTTTTGAATAGACATTAAATTATTACCACACCCAAAACACAATAAATGGGCTTGCCAGATTGATGTTTTAGGTGTCCACTTAGTTTGTTTTCAATTTATAATTTAACATCAAAGTTTAATTTCTGAAATATATAATATATTTGTACATCTTATTTATTTTCAAAAATATTAAATGATCTTGATGACCTTAAATTTGATCTGTATTCAAAGAAGTTTTATTCGTTTTTGTGTAAAAGGTGTATGTTCATTGATAGAAAATGATTCTACTGGCAATGAAAAGCCAGGTATTACAGGTATTATATTAAAAGTAAAACTCCATTCCATGTGTGAGAAAAAAGTGAGAAAGGAGGGATTTGACAATTTGTTGTGGAATCTGTATATATAGAAATATCTCACAGCTGCTACCATGCTGTATGTAATCAATGCAAGGAAAATATTAACTGGCAATTGGATAAAACTAGTATGACGAGAACTGTTACACCTACAGACTGGTATTATATGTGATATTCAGGAGAAATTCAATCTTCCAGAATTATTGTACCTTTTCAAGAATTTCTGTAGTTATATACTAGGGTATTCTGATGTGATTCAAATATTTCAGATTTTAAATTTAACTCCCAATTACAACATGAGAAATACATATTAATATTTTCAGTGAATTTGAGATATGTTGGAGAAACTAGAGAAGATGACCTGTCATACTTTATATGTGGAAACAAAGTCAGTTGCAGCAATGTGATTGGCTGATAGATGGCATCACCATAGTAATTTTTGTTTCTGGGCATCACCTAGAGTGAATATTTATTATTAAAAAAAATATGTCTCATGTCGATCACAATGAAAATGGTATAATAAATTTCTATGGTAAAAATTTTGCATTGGCTCTGTTGTCTAACTAAGGAAAATTGCATCTTAAACTTTTGATACACTATGAATAAGTGAGGTGTTGATCAGTATATCTTTTATATATATTTTAAAATGAAAGGAATGTGACAAGAAAATTCTCAAGGTAGATATCTTATATAAAACTATTGAATGGTTATGTGATCATTTATTGAAATAGAATAATTTAAGTTTTTAACAGAATTTTTTTTTTAAGTTGGGTCAAATCCTTAACTTTTCATCTCGAGTAAGTTTCACTTTGGACAATAGTGTTTTTGTGTGTGTCGACAAGAATGTTTTATGAAACATGGCCCTGAATCATTTAATCTGAGACTGATAAATTCCTGGTACACCCATATCCCATACATCATTTAATACAGTTTACTATTTAAACTCCCAAAATTTCTTTTCTCCAAACATTGAAAAAAGCTCACAAAACAGTTTGAAATATTCTTCTCAGTGGGATGGGAATCTCTTTTCTTTGACCATGTTCGAAATTCAAAAGTTAAACCAACACTATTGTAAATACAAAGCATTCTGTCTTGATGACCCTTTTTAGGTGTTCAATAAAACCATTAGCCTGTTTGTATGTTTGCTTAAATGTGTGACAGACCATTTTCCCTCATTATTGCTGGTCCCTCATGAGGATTCAGAAGACCAGAAAAGTCCCTATCTTCCTTTTCTTCCTTTCAAACTATTTATTTCAGCAATTTTCCCTCTTATCAAGTGATAAAGAGATTTGTTGTGCAGGACTAATATTGAAATTGATCACATAAATCTTGTAAAGAAAATAGATTGAATTTGAATACACATGTTTTAGTTGACAAGAAAAGTTTATTGTAGGCCTCTCTTATGGCATATCTGTGCACTTCTTAAAATTATAAATTACAGCAATATTGAATCATATAATTATACCATTGTTCAAGGGGACTTCAAAAATTGGTGCACTGGATGAATCCCCAACTTGGTTTCTCTTGCAATTTCACTGAACTCTTTAAAATTTTTGAGGGGTTGTGAACTTGAAGGTGTTTTAATATAATATTAGATTGATAAATCAGGTGATTGTAGTAATGTGAAGTTTAGGGTATCCTGGAGCTCTCAGCAGATATATTGAAGTCAAGCAGGACAAACACTCTTTAGATTTTATGATCTGCAGAAATAATTTTGATACCATTGATGAATGTCTGCAGCTGTTCTTCAATGTCTTGATAACTTTGGTGGATAGATTGATATCACCTAGCCTTATCCTATAGAGTTGCAACTCAAAAAAAATTTAGGGTTGGTGTTTTTTTGTTTGTTTTTTTTAAATTATCAAAAATCTTGACATCAACAGAACAGAAAGGAGTGCATAAATGAAGTACTAGAATCTTGCTGGATTGGGGACTTACCAGATTTACATGAATCAAGAACTTTTATGATTAAATTAAGTATTTAATTCAAGATGAATTCTTTTCTCTATCAATTAATGACCATGTTTAATTTCCTAATGTAGCCTGTATATGTCAAATTTTCCTCCCTACCCTGTGGGAATATAATTAACAGGAAGACAATATTATTTTTGCAACAGTAGGACCCACTAAATATTTTGACCAGACAGATGACCGATAATGAGATAATCATGTTCTAAGTGATGCAGATAAATGAAGCTATGTGAAACTGGTAACCACCTTTGGGAGTCACAATTACAAGGGACATTACTCTGGAGCTGGGCTATCATAGCAAAATGTGATTATCTTACAAAGAGGTAAAATACAAAGGGACTATTAGATTTCAAACCAAGGCTCACAGAATGAATCCAGTGTTTATGATGTGTAGCAAGTTTATATCTTTTATCAAAGTCACAGGATATTGTGTCACAAATAATTATTTTTTACAGAAAGGTTGCCATTAACTAGAAATAAATAGTGAACACTGTTTCTATTGGGAGTGGTATCAGGTTCAATTTTTATTCTGATGTCATAATGGCCTCATGATCTTCAACTGTTAGATTAGATATTGTGTCATCAGTGTGAGTAAGTGTCTCCATGGCAATAAGAGAAAATTTACACAATTTGATCCAGAGTTCAGTAGGTGTGCTGATTAGTGTTTTTCTTTGTGATGCTTGCTCAGGTGTACATGGGATCAGATGTAGGGGGCTGTCACAACCTCCTTATTGGTAAAATATTTCTCCACCTCTTCCCTGTACCTAAACATGATGAGAGCTACATGAAATTACTATATTCAGAAATCTAAGACTTCAGATGCATGTGTAACAGACACTGTCCAGCTCAATAGTACCTAGGGTAAAAGACTCTGCCATCTGATTATCTAGCTATTTAATACCAAAATTACATGTAATTATTTTTACAGAGATTTCATGGAATAGAATTCTATTAATTTTCCTCAGAACTGTTGTGTCCTCTGAACTGTTGTGTGTCTTTTTATATGGCATTTGATCAGTGCCAACATGAAGGGAGTCAGCAGAAGATTAGAGATGTAAGGATTATAGATAGGGTGCCCAATCTTTTCTGGCAGTGGAGGGGAAAATGAAGTTGTTTGGTATATTAAAGTGATGATTACTGAAAGTGACTGTGTCCTGTGTCCTTATTGTGGTGTATTGCTACACAGGTGTCAATGTCTCCTTAGGGCTGAACCACAGGCATACTCCAATTATACTTAAAACTGTCACACCATGCATCTTAGTGTTTTAAAAAAAACTTCATATAACCAAGATGCAACAGATTTTGATCAAACTATTTTTCAAATTGTGGATTTAAATTTCACAGAATATGATTTTTTTTTTCTTGAGCTGAGCTTGCCAGACTTGTTCATCAGATTGCTTATATAATAGCATGTTATTACATGGGCTATGCCACTCTTGCAGTGTATGTGTCAAAATGCAGAAATGTTGGATGATTAAATCATATAAGTGATCTTAAATCACCTGGTAGTCATTTTTATACATAGATTCTGCATTATTCAAATATTGCTCAGGTACAGTACATCAGCTAGGCTACATTCTTCAAGTATTTACTAATATTAGTTGTAAGTGAAAGAAAATGTTAGAATTCTTGGAAGCTTGATAAGATTTGTAACACAGCCTTAGCCAATTAGATGACCATGAGAAGTTTATGGACAATCCAGAGATCTTTGAAGGCAGTTGAATAAATATTTTGCTGGCTGAAATCTAGAAAACCTTGTAGATTGATCAATACATTTCATTTATGTGCAAGCTGTCTGTGGTAGGAGAATGAAGGGGTGTGGCCAAGTTTGCAGGTAGAAATTTGTTAGCTCTGGAATTTGTTAATGATGTTGAAAGATAGGAAAACTATTAGTTTTGCTTTGCCACATTATATGGAAATTTATATTGATCCCATGAAAAACCTGGAATTTATTTTGCTGCAAATATTATAGATTGTGCAGGTCAGGTTGCGGAGTGAAATTTCTTTGATGGAAATTGCAAAATTAGATGCTGGTGAAACAAATGTTATAGACACATTCATGTCCTTAATAATTTTTCAAAATGTTTTGCAATGAACATGTATGCTACCAACTTAACAGATGAATGTGCTAATAAGAAATTATTTGGTTGTCATAGCATTCAAAACAGTTTTCATCTAACATCCTCAATATCTGGACAATTATGACTTTTGAGTGAATGGTTTCATTTACTGGTACATCTCAGATATTGAAAACAGATAGAGGAATTATTGCATGAGGAGGTCATTTCCCCTTTTGACCCCCAATCAGAATCTGCATTGGACATGCAATAAACAGTTGAACAGAAGGCATGATGTGTAATGATTGACAGCTATGATGAATGTCTGTCATTTACAGCTCATTGGACAGACAAAGTTTTATTTGTGGACTTCTGAATATATTGACTAGGTTGCACACAATTGGGTTTGGTGTTTTTTTTCTTGATGATGGAATTCTTAGATTACTATATACCAGTTTTTGCAGGCATTGATGTAAGTTTCATTTTTGATTTTTATATCTGTTTAGCCATGTATGATTTGTGAAGTGTTTCAAAATAACATTGAAATAATATGTATATGATTTTTTAGGAGGAGGGAGTAAAAAAAAAAAAGGTATTCACACTACATAAAATATTTGGTTAAAATTTTTGAACAGTTGAAATATGGAATAGGGTGTCAGAAAATTTTGTATTTGAAGTTTAATCTAGTATTTTTCACATTTACATGGGTCAATTGGATGAATTAATTTTATGTTATACTTGTATTCAACTTGTTACTTTGGATAAGAAATTATTTCACTTGTCATTGATTCAATAATGCTGACTAGTTCAAAGTTTTCAATATGAAGTATCTTGCTAAATATATTTGTAGTAAAGTTTGATTTTGTGGCAAATTTACACAATTAAATCTGTCACACTGTCACTGTAAGGGGAAAAAAACAAACTTGTAAACCTTTTGTAAATCTAGCAAGGTGATATTAAAAATGGGATGCCTTGTTGTCTGTTCATAGTGCTCAGAACAAGAGCCTAGTCATGTCTTTGTCACAAAAATACATAGAAATAGACAGCTGTAATGATGTACAGGTGGTATAAAATGGCTGACCACTTCAAAGGCCCCTGCAGTGATACTTCATCATTGGTCTCTGTTGGTCATTTCCTAACTTATGCAAGCATCCTTTCAGGATGATGTTCACTATATACCCATTATATTTATATATTGGCAAACACGCTATTAGTTTGGGGGGAAGGGGTGAATGAAGTATCGATCTTTTGAAAACCTACTTCCCAGATAGAGTGCATATTTTTCAGAGTTCACGTTGAAAGGAAAAATAATCATTCAATTGAAAATATAATATTTGTAGTTCTTTGTTCATTTGATTCATTGAGAATTTAATGTCTGTCCAGTCTAAAAGCTCCCCCATGTGTGAGGTGTTAGCACCACCAGGTATAAAGGGATTCCCACCTCTTTATCCATAACCTCCCTGGGAACACCAGCAAACCAAAAGCACATAAAATTTTCCCGTTTGTTCGGGGATTGAGTTCCCTTATAATCTTTATGTCAGCCTTATGAAGTGCAGTAAAAGTACCATAAACTGTAGTCCATGCTGTGATGACTGACTTTACAGCTTAGACTTTAATGATGGCATGACTTCTGAGAACTCTTCCATAAAAGAAGTTAGGATTGTTGTATAGTTTAAGGTTTACAAACTAAATTTAAATGTAAATTGAATTGTGGATGTTCTTTTCATGATAGTTTTTATGGACATATCCTTTTCTGTTTGGCTTTTAGATCAATATGAATGTATTTTATCAATTTATAATGGTAAGTCATAAAATGAGGTGTTTGCTCTGTGGGGTTGAGGTTGTTGAATTAACAGGTGAGCAAACTGCAAGCAACAGGTAAATAATTAATTTTCAAAAAAGTATCCAGTGATATTATTATTAATGCTTGGAATATGTATATCACCTTTCTTATTTGCATTGTTACATCTGTATGCAAATTAACTGAGGTATTACTAAAGTAACTGTACAAAAATAGCAATTAAAAATCTTGATAATTGAATTAAGGTTTGTCTCTGTTCTTCCTAGATTACCCAATAAAAAGAGAGTGTCTGCACATAGTGATTGTCAGGATGACAATGAAGAACAATTTATCAAGAGTTCCCCCTGTCAAATGTTCATCAATTAAATTTGCAAGATCACCAATAGACAAGGGTTGTAAAACACTTAAGCTGGTTACAATCCATCCACTGGCCTTGGGCACCCTCAAGTAAACCAACTATCCATGTCCCAAATATCAAAAAGAATTAAGGAGAGATTAGATAGGTGGTGTTGTTGGTCCAGACAGGGAAAGTTTAATTAAATATCGATTACTGATTTACAAATCTGTGAAACAGGAGACCCACAAGTGATGCTTCACCAGGAAAACTGAAAAAAGATAAAGACAGTTAAATGAAGACAAACCTGTTTTGAGCTCTAGGTGATAGTGTAAATAAAAGACTCTTTTCTCAAGGTATCTACAACCTTCATAAATAACAGAAAAAAATACTTGTTATCAGCTCCAGAGGGATATTGAGTTTTGAATGAAAACAGCTAGGTCAATGTACTTCTCTTTAGAATGCATTTTGTTTTCATGTTGATGGAAGTGTGCAAAAAGTCTTTTATCACATGTATATTTATAATTAGTAATTTTAAAGGAAGAGGAGTGGTTTTTATTGTGCAGTTTATAAACATGCATAAGAAACTGACTTCAAGGTTCCATTCTTGGGTTTATAATCAATGGCCATTAATTTCTTATTATATAGTGAGTCTTTCACAGGACAGAGGTTTACAGATATTGCATCAAGAGCCTCTGGTGTGACACCCTGTGTAGGATACTACCAAACATGAAGAAGGGAAGTGGGCAGATTTTTTGGGGGGGTCCTTATCAGAATATCTCATAACACAACAAAGTTTAATTCAGAAAACCAGTGACCCTTTCCTATCGTTCATCACAGCATCAAATTAAAATCCACCAACTGTCATTGTTTATATGTTTTCTCCAGGCCAGGAAACCTGTCTCTTTGCATATGCTTTTCATTTTCAATTTACATAAATTTTGTTTCATTAATTGGCACAGGTAAAAGAAGGACTCTGTATAGGACAGTGAGATCCTCCTTCCCACAGTGTGGATTACAGATTCAGTATCATTGTGTGATTTACCGATTTATATATTATAAAAGTGAAACAAAATCAAATTTTTCTCTTTGGATTACTTGATTATGATACAAGTCACAGTGAAATGTCATGTAGAATTCACCACATCGCCTGGATAACGCTTGTCATACTGTCCTGTCTTCAAGGTAACCTTCATTGATATTCTCTAAAGAGGAAATTAGAGATAGATCTCTGTTGTATGATATGATTTGTGATTTTTGAAGAAAACCTGACATTCAATTATTTCCATCTAAAAAAAAAAAATTCCAAATGGGTTATAAGGATTTCAATATACATAAATTGAATTTTAAGATGAATTTTGATTTTTTAAAAATCACATCACATGTGCACTTTGTTATCTGTGTGCTTTATAGCACATCATCCCATAATCAACAATGTTTCTTTCACTTGAAGATGTTCTGGGCTTAGCATGGGTACAGAGACCCACTGATACAACCTCCGTAAAAGGAGGGAACGCTGTCTTCACCTGTGTATACACCGGAGCATCTCTGGCAACATGGTCCGGTCCTACAGGTGCATTGTTTGTAAACAACATGTCCATGACCGGGGATGATCGATTTTCTATCAGTGGACTCTTCAACCTCAATATACATAATGTTAAGGAGCAAGACCAAGGGGAATACACCTGTACAGTACAGAGTCTGCCTCCAGGAAAAGGATATCTCAATGTCTACAGTAAGTATGTCTAAGGATATCTCATTATCTATAGTATGTCTTAGGATATCTCAATGTCTACAGTGTGTATGTCTAAGGATATCTCAGTGTCTATAGTATGTCTTAGGATATCTCAATGTCTACAGTGAGTATGTCTAAGGATATCTCAGTGTCTACAGTATGTCTTAGGATATCTCAATGTTTACAGTGAGTATGTCTAAGGATATCTCAGTGTCTACAGTAAGTCTTAGGATATCTCAATGTCTACAGTGAGTATGTTTAAGAATATTTCAATGTCTATTGTGAGTATGTCTCAATATATTTCAATGTCTACATTGAGTATGTCAAAGGATATCTCAAAGTCTACAGTGAGTATGTTGTAGGATATCTCAATGTCTACAGTAAGTATACCTAAAGATATCTCACATTCTACAGTGTGTATCTCAGTGTCTGTATCAAGTATGTCAAAAGATCTCTCAATGTCTGCAATGAGTATGTCTAAAGGTATTTCAATGTCTAAAGTGAGTATGTCAAATGATATCTCAATGTCTACAGTGAGTATGTCTTTGGATATTGCAATGTCTGCAATGAGTATGTATATACTAGATAGAATTTGTTTACTTATGTGAGCAAATGACCTATGAATTAAAAACAACTAAAAACAATCAGGGCCATCTTGAAGTTATGGAGACTACACATTGTTGAAGCTCAAATAAAGATACTACAGACGAGACGAAGAATGAAGTGAACCCACAGATGTTACAGACAGACTGATATAGAAGAAACTAACACATCATTAGGACTGAGTAGAATTGCTGTTCATGCTCTTCATCATTTGAACTTTTCTTGGAATCAAAATTTAGACTGTCTAAAGAACTGTCGTGCATTCACACATGTCTGTCAGAAGAGGCGTCGTATATTCAGACTTGTCTGTCATTCATGAAAAATATCTTTCTGACTGGTATTATCATTTATGATAATGTTATATGATCTAATTTTAGGTCACTCGAATCTTTCAGTTGGCCTATTGTGATTGGTGGTTGTCTATTGTCATTCATCGTTGTCATCAGTCATTAACACTGATTATAATAAACTTCTCTGAAAGTGCATAGACATTTTCATCTAATTTTGAATGGAAAATTTGGGGGAGAATTGTGAAATTCATGTTCACTACACCCCTGGAGGCTAGGGGTTAGAGTAAAAACCTTTAAAAAGTTATGCAATCTTCAAACTTCTTTTATACTTGGAGTCATGTTGCCAACAAACGGTATATATAGTCAGAATGAACATGGGTGTCTCTACTCCAGCCAACTAGAGGTTCATCAGTGACACTCTTCACTCTTATTCTGTTAGTGAGTGTGTGTGTGTGTGTGTGTGTGTGTGTGTGTGTGTGTGTGTGTGTGTGTGTGTGTGTGTGTGTGTGTGTGTGTGTGTGTGTGTGTGTGTGTGTGTGTGTGTTCATTACATTTTACTTTCATCTTTTATTTTATTTCATTGATTTATCTTTTATTACCACATAATATATATATACAGTATGTATACAAGGAGCATAGGGATGTTAACGGAGACTCTTACTTGTAGGTGTAGGGTTCCTCTACCAAAATTGTGAAAGTCTTGAATCTTGGGTCAAGGGTTTTGATGCTAGGGTTACTCCTGCTAGTAATATCCACATACTTCTTGTATACCTCTGTAATAGAAAAAATAATAAAGTGAAACAAGATGAAAATAAATATAGTGCAAATAAACAAAAATTCAAACACATGGCACCATAGATTAAAAGTGTCACTGCTGAAGTCTAGCTGGCTGGAGTAATGCTAGGGTGGACTTTGTGGTTCATACAGTGAAAATTCAAAATCTTCTTATGGACTCCAGGACATCAAACATGTAGTGATAATAAGGAGAAAAGCCTTGACCAAAATTAATGGCCCCAGTATTATAGGGGTTCTGGTGCTAGGGTAGGGCTTTATGGCTCTAAATATCTTCTTGACTCTTGAACATCAAACAATCATACTGAGTACATAGAAATAATGAAGAGAGAAGCTTCTACCAAATTGCAGATTCATGACCCTTGGGTAAAGAAATCTGATGCTAGGGTTTAAAAATTATGCAATTTTTAAAAATCTTCACTCAGGGTCATCTAGCAGACAGAATGTGGATAGTCATTATGAGCAAGAATTATGAAATACATGGCCCCTGTGTGAGGGAATCTGGTGCTAAGACAGGGCTTTATGCTCATATTGTGAAAATGCATCTAGTTTTTAAAAATCTCCTTTACCTGCACAGTTTGAAGAAAAAGAATTTGCTTCATTAGAAAGATCATGGAGCCCTCTTCTTGCAGAATGGCCAAAATGGGTATCCAGTTATCTTAAAAATTGTGTCCATTATATCTGTGTATTGATGCATGATTATGATCATGATGCTGTTTACCGAAATTGTGAAATTCTGTACCCTTGTATTCAAGGGTTCAGGCTCTATAGAAGAGCTAATAAGGTAAAAGGATGATGATACATCAGACATTTTATTGAGTAATATCATTCTCTTTACTTTGATGCTTTATGACAAAATACTATATGTATTGCTATGAAATGTGGAATTCATGACCTCTGGACTAGTTTTTGAGGCTTAATTAAAGGAGTGGCAATGAGATGGTGAAAATACTGTGCATAATTTTTTTTTATAAATGCTGTCTACTCTCTGACATTAAAAAAAAAAACCTGAAGTTGAAAGCTAAGGACAATTTATTTTCAATTTTAAAAAATAAGACCTAGTTTGATGAGACTGTCCATTGAAGAGTTATTGCATGTCCAATAGTCCTTTTTGTTTGCTAATCCTAATGTCAAGTTGTTTACTGGTGTTGAGAGCAACAATAATAATCCCCAAGGGAAGAACTGCCCTGATGTGAAGTAGTAAAGGACAACAATTCTCAACCCCAATCAACAACTGTGTTGTTAAATCTTTTTAAAGACACAGTCTGTAATATTACTCAATTTAATTTTATCAGCTATGCTGAATAATTGACTCTGTCACTTAATGTACTTCATCTCCTCCCTAAGTGGACAACAGATATCAGTTTTTGTTGTTGTTGAAGAAAGAATTGTCATCTTGATTCCTTGACAAATGAGTAAAATCTATCATAAAACTACTGTCTGTGATGTTTTGATACAACAGTTATTCCTTTGACAGATATCTTAGAGTTGCTACAGGAATGTAAAACTAAGCCTTAGAAGTAGTCAAAAGTTTAAAATATATTGATCATTCAATGGTTTCCACAGGGAGAGAGATTACCAAACATGATAGATTTCAAAAACTTATTGTTGGTTTTGGGGGAGGTTTTTTTGGGGGGGTGTTTTTGTTGAATTTTTTTTCAGTGAAAACCAAAGATGATATATTTTAAAAACTGTGAGGTTGTTGCTTTTTTTCAGTTCCTCCCCATAACATATCTGTTATTACAAATGACACTAGATCATCACAAATTGAAGGAGACTTCATTTCTCTGACATGTTCCTCCATGGGAAATCCCCCTCCAGAAATCACATGGTACCAGGAAGATACCCAATTAACAAACAGTGCCACCACTCAGATCATCCAGAAACCCTCTATAGGACATGGGAACATTGAGACTCTTGTTGCTAGTCAGCTGATCATCAAACTACAATACACTGATCACAATAAAAACTTTTACTGTTCTGCAAAGAATGAAGTTAACCTCAACAATCCCAGTAAAGTTCCTTTCCTCATACAAGTGCAATGTAAGTATATATCTCCATCACATGAAATATTGTAAATTGTATGATATTATGATACACTGATGATTAACTTTGAACAGTACAGAAAATGAAAAGATTAGATTAAAAAAAAAAAACAACAAAAAACTCGCATTAATGAAGTAGGTGAATTTTCTCAATGAATCTAGGAATGTTGTGAATCCTGTTGAGTGATAATGAGTACAGAAAGTGAATTCTCTGTCTGTAGATAAACCCAGAATTATGCTGGAGCCCTCTCCTCTGAACATTCTCCTGGGCTCTTCCAGTCAATTACGGTGTATTGTCAGTGCTAACCCACAGGTCACCCAAGTCAGATGGCAAAAAGACACCCAAGTGATGCTGAGTAAGACTTTCAAAAAAATATATTTCAGCATTTCCCTTTGATATGAATTAAAAATTCAGAACTATTCATTTAAGTTGTGATTTCAATTTGCATGTTTGAAGTTAATGATAAGGGTATTTTAACACCATTTTGTCTTAGTGAATTTTCTTTCATGAGAAACACGCAACAGAGAGTAATTTACTTCATTTCAGATACTAATGTAGTGCTACCATTCACTAATGTGGAGAGAACAGCCTCAGGACAATACACATGTTCTGCCTCCAACACAATTAATGGGCAGGTCCAGTCAGACAGCCAAAGTACCTCAGTCAAAGTCATCTGTAAATATATTACATTTCATCATTCACAGTTTACATTGATTTACAGTAGTACACAGAATGTATGTGTTTGTAAATGGCTTTGTATTAAGAGGATTGTAACAATGTTAGAACTCCATCTGTTGCAATTTTTTAGAGTCTTTATAACTCCAAGAAATTTATATACACATAATTCAGTGAGAAGCATCTGTTGCAAATTCTTAAATCTTGCAATCATTTTTTATATTCTCAATTTTACCATTTTCTTGATAATTTTAATGTTATTACAAAACAAACCCCTCATTGATCAGACACACAAGAAAAGAGAGATCTTGCAGAAATAAGTACTTTTGTTATTATGTTGCATTTATAAAACTGCTTTAAAATCATCATAGATGCAATATGACTTCAAGTATTTGCATATCTAGTCTGTGTCAGTGTGCTGAGTTTATACTTGGTGACATGTATTCATATCTAATACACCATACTGATGCAGATGAGCCTGTTATCACTGTGCCAGCCACTGCAATTGTCAATGAGACAGGGGAATTGCACCTTCACTGTGCTGTGGATGTCAACCCTCCACCTCTATCTGTCAAGTGGAAAAAGCTGGATAATACTCGAGAATCCACTTCTGCCAATTTCACTGCCTCTCCTGTCACCAGAGCCTACTCCGGCAACTACACCTGTATTGTGATGTATCGACTGGAGCCATCAGGAGAACCTGTCATACAAAGTCAGAAACTGGCCTACACCTATGTTCATGTCCAGTGTTAGTATATATTCAAAGTAATCAACATATTAATATCTCCCTAATGAATTTTGGAGACTTATTGCATTATCATTGCCATATTGTTGGCTTATGTAAGTTGATGAATTCTGTGATATATACTTGTACGATGTACATGTATAGCTTTTTTATGTATATTCATTTCAGATCCTCCAGGAAATTCTTCAATCAAAGCTGTCTCTAATCCTTTGAACATTGGAGAACACCTTTCTCTATCATGTGCCACATCCAATCCAGGTACACAAGATATTTGAACAAAGAGAGATAACCCTTATTCTACGACATTAACATGGACCTTTATTTTAAAACACCTAAAGAAGGAATAACACACCATAGAAATTTTATATGGATGGAAAGTGGAGGATATGTACAATAACTTTGAAATTGAAAATTTTCAAATTTACTTTATTTACTTAAAAAATGCAGTTTCAGTGGAAAGTAATCTGGGGAAAAAAATTAAAATCCTTGTTAGACATGGACTACAGTTAGACAGGAAATACAATCAGCAGTGGACATGTTAATCTACTGAGCTACCCAGCTAGGCAATTGGGTTTAAAAGGAATATTATGTATTGCTGATGTTTATATTTTCATTCAAGTTTCAAAAGGAAGTCAGCCATTAATGATTATGATGATATATTATTCCTCCTTAAAGGGGTAAATAAAGATTGCAATTTGTCTTGCCTTTTCAGGATATCCTGTTCCAAAGTATGAATGGAGAAAGATTGATACCAATGAAGTTTTGTCAAACCAAGAAGCCACATTTACAATTCAGTCTGCTAGACTGCGTGACAATGGGCACTATGCTTGCACTCCCTTTAATGTCATGGGTAGAGGTGGCACAGCTACTATCATAGTGGAAGTACTAGGTAGGAATTCAGCACAAATATATCAGAACAGCAATTTCTTGTACTGGCTAAATTTCAGTTGTTGCCATCTTTTAATATACCTGTTATAGACAGGTCATATTATGGTATAATGCAGTGCATCCATCAGCATCTTGTGGATCAAATTAAAACACAATCATTAAACTTAATACACATATTCATCCATCATAGACAGCATATATAATGGTATGATGCAGTGTTTTTATCTGTCTGTTTGTCTGTCTGTTCATCCATCAGCACCTAATAGGAAGGATAAAAGGTACTAGTAAGGATAGTGTAATCAATACACGTATTGATGAGAAGTAAATGTCTTATTTCTAAATATCATATTTTCATGGATAATCATGAAGGAAAAGTATATTCTGAAAAGTAATAATTTTGCTCTTCAAGTTATGCATTAATGGAGAGAAATTGAAATTTTTCTTCGATTTAATTAATGCTTGACAAAGTCTTCTTAGAACAACATTTTATTAATACTCTTCAATGTCAGAGAAAGTGTTAAAAGAACATTGAAATTTTACAATACAAATGGAAAATATGAAATACAAATGGAAAATTATACAATACAAAGGGAAAATTTGACATGCTGTAATATACATAGAAAAGGTTGCTAGAATCCAGAGATCCTCTATGCATATCTATTATGTAAATTGTGATACACAGTTACGTTAGCACACTCTTCTGGTAGAAGTATATAATGTACATATCCAAACTGTTATAACTAGAGTGATGGCTTTCAGAAATGATTTTTATTTTATTTTTTGCTCATTAAAATGAAGTCTACATTATAGTATTGTTATATTTAAACAGAATTGTCTAGGGGGCAATAATTTCTATCTTGCAACAATTTCACCATGATCCTATTTTAAAATATACAGTTTGATGGGGAAAAAAGTTTATTTTGGTTCACAGTATATTAAAAATAGTAGATCCTTGATTCACGATTGTTTTTTAAAGTGAATTTGAAACTAACATTCATAAATTAAAAGTCATTTTCATATTATGTTTTTAGCAAATAATGACTGTTGTTTATTTCAGAATCTCCCCGATTCATTGAGTATCCAGCAACCAGTGCCACCATCACCTCTAGCCAGTCTACATACTCCGTCCGATGTAAGGTGAGAGGCCTGCCGAAACCAAATATAGAATGGCTGAAAAATGGCCAGGTCATCCAAAGTGGACCACTTTATAACATTACCGAGGAGGTCACATCTGTTGAAACTTACAGTAAACTGATCACTTCCAGATTACAATTTGCAGGTATGTTCTTAGAAATTGTGACAAAAGGGAAATAACTCTAGAACTTATTCTAGTAAGTTATTGTCATTTTGATACTAAATTTATAAATATTTGATAAATATATGTTATATATATTATATATATAAAAAGAGTGATTCTCTTCATTTGATTACTTTGAAGTATACTAACAGTAAAGTAATAGAGAGTTTATGTTTATGGATTGTGTAACAGGTTCGGGGCGGCAAGGTTTGATGATAGATGATATTGGAAATTTCACTTGTCGCGAGATGTCACGTGGAGAACAACACAATCTGGAGCTTTACATAATGTGTAAGGAGAGGAAGTTTTACTTCAAATTGTTCTTAATTACATGAAGCTTTAAAACTTGGAAGAACCTACATGAAGACAGCACTTTGCTAAAATTTATTGTCAAAACAGAATTGTATTTCTATCAAAACAGTTGTATTTGTGATCACAGAAGTTGTAATAAAATATAAACAATTTAGAATTGGTGATTTTGAAGAAACATAATTTCATCTTTTGTCACAGTTAAACCCACAATAGATGCTGATGAGAAAGTAGCTGCAACAGTTAACCAGTCTACCACCATGACCTGTAAAGGTGAAGGTTACCCACTCCCTACATTTGAGTGGTTCAGAGACAATACAATCATTCAAACAGAATCCCGGTTTACAGTTAATCCCACCATTCATCTGAGTACCACTGAGGCCAGCAGTTCTCTGTCCATTAGTAATGTAGTAGCTGGTGACTTTGGGGGATATGTGTGCATTGCTCATAATTCTAATGGCCAAGCTCACAAAACTGTGCATCTGACTGTTAAAAGTAAGTGTATCTTCACATCTTTAGTGTAGAACAGAACCAATTTACTGATAATTTTCAGAAATGAGTAAATTTTTACCTTACTAACTTTTCTTTACCAAAGTTTGCCCATCACTTATGTAGTTGTCTGACTGTTGTAAAATATCCATCTGCTTCAGAACAGCTACAGGCTCATCACAGATGTTTCTGTAGTAGCCCTAATGAAGTTTATTGTTTTTTGATGTAATCAAATTTCAATGATTGCAATTGTAACTTTCTAATGTATGACGAGAACTGTATTTTTGCAATGATTTGTTAATTCCTACATGGTTGATGCACTTTTCCCTTATAGTTGTACATTCATGTTCATGGGATATTTAATTTGATTTTTGTTTTTCGTTATGCCTCAACTTTCGTTGCATTCTCAGATCGTCCAGAAGCTCCCTACAACTTGTCTGTGATATCATACACCTGGGAGTCAGTCTTCCTGGGCTGGACACCAGGGTTTGATGGAGGGGAGTCCCAGGTCTTCATTGTCCACTTTACCAGTAGTGTTCCTCCAACATACACTGGAGAAATAACTGTCTCACCGGCAGACGCCACTCAATACAACATCACTGGTACTTGTTCATTTTCAAGTTTTCTTGTAAATTAATGCAGGATCAGTGTATTATAAGAAAAGAATAAATGTATTTTTATTGTATAAATGTATTTTTTATATATATATATATAGATTTGATGCCAGGTGTGGTGTATCAGTTTCTTGTGT
Organism: Ostrea denselamellosa; assembly: GCA_024699665.1. NCBI lineage: Eukaryota > Metazoa > Mollusca > Bivalvia > Ostreida > Ostreidae > Ostrea > Ostrea denselamellosa. Next base: position 1,758,087 of record JAMZEH010000072.1, read on the forward strand.
ATGGCAAGAATTCTCTTGGAAAGGGAAACAACTCCAAAAAAATAATTATAAAAACCAAAGGTAATTAGAGTTATCACTCTTTGATTTCTTTACTGCTTCACCAGAACACCTCCAATCACAGGATTTTTTATTTATTTATTTTTTTTTTTTTTTACATTTTGCAGATTTTGGATTTCCATTAGTAAATAATATACCCGATTATTCAGCCGAAAACAAAAAATTAGTTATTCCATTTACACTGAATTCCACATACTGTCTCAAAGTGAAAATAAGTGTAAATGGTGGGACCACATGGCAGACCATTCCAATGGGAGGAAAAGAGTGTTTCCACACCAGCGAGAACACTCGAGAACTTAGTCTTCAGAGTGATAGCATCAATCGCCTCAATGTGTCTATCTGCTTGTCTGTTAGAAATGATGTTTGTGGAATCCATTTGGCTGCAATGATAAGTAAGTAATATACACTTGTGTTGAATTTGAATGTTGTTCTTTTTTTTTAAGTCAATACATTCAAGATATTATATCATACTTTTAGAAAGGAATTTGTCAGACCAAGTGGATTTTTACCATTCAGGTCAGATTGTGTTATATCTTTGGCATTCAAGTTTTGGACCATGCCATATTTTCTCCTCTGTGCAATTTCCAATAATGGATTTGCTTCAGATTCTGCTAGGTACTATTATACAAAGATTGCTTAATTAAAGGCAGTGTAAATAATGAAGGGAGAAGTAAATAACAAAATAGAATGGATACCTGTGCCAGTAATCTGTGTAGAATAGTCGTTACAGAAACTTGTGTATCCACATTGTAGCAGTTATTAGTGTTGAGGTGCATGCTGAGATTTTCAGTCTCAATTGTATTGCTTTGTAAATTTTAGGTGATTACCCACAATATGGTTTCCAACGTAAGTGTTTCCTGTTTTGAAATGTATATTCAAGTTACTTAACTTTACTTTAAACCAAAAGGCAGCTTTTTTGTGTACATCACACTTGCAATATATAATCCAGAAAATGAAATAGAAGTACTGTAGTGGTTTATCTATGTTCAGCACTCATTTTCTGAAGCTTGCTAACAAAGTGTGAGATATTTTTGTATATTAGTACTATCCATTGCGATGTGAATTTCTTCTCTTTATGCGGTTGTTTGGGTATTGCACCATATCGTGCCAGTGACATATTTTGGGCACTTTTCTGCTCCTCTTAAATTTTAGTTCTACTGGTGAAAGACCAAACTAATTTATGTGATGGTAACGTGTGCATTGTCAGTCTGTCAGATGTCAATAAACAATTTTCAAAATGCTAGCCCTCCTGAAATTCTGTCTGAACTCAGATGAACTTTGTACAATTTTGTATATTAGTTTTTCATTGCAGTTTGTTTTGTCAAATCATTTCAAACTGCTTCTCCTCCAGAGTAGCAATGTATGATTCTGAGTGTATATATGAACATGTATCAGTCTGGTCACTCATGTATTTCCAAAATATTCCTCCTACAAATTTTGTCTGATTACCATAAAACTTTGAATGAATAATTCTGATTATTTTACATTTTTATGAAAAATACATGTATAATTGCAGTTTTTAAAACTAGATAAATCAAGTAATTCATTTCAAAATGATGCTCCTTATGGAGTTTTTGTCCAATATCAATGGATTTTGTACAAATGAAGACTGCATAGATACATGTATATACATATTCACCAAGAATTTTGCTTATGGTGTCTGTGTGTGGACATTTTCTCTATGATCTAACAACTTTTTGTGGTATAGCAGTTAGTGAAAATGTTTGGGATGAAATTTAATATGTGTCTTGGCTTGCACACAGTTTTAGCTATGCCATCTTTCTCAAAATAAAGGTCACATACAATGTTTCAGCCAATTTTTACAACAACAACAACAAAAAAATTCCCATCTCCTTGATATGAGAAGTACTTGTTTTATTTCTGAAATAGGTTTACTTTTTTATATTGTAGTAATATTAATTACTATTCTTCGCATATTTGACTGCTTTGCTTAGTGGTTAGATCACCTTACTAGTAATGCTAAGGTCTCAGGTTCAATTTCCAACTGATTTTTCTCCCATCCTATGTTACGATAATTTGTGGTTTAATTTCCATTTGATCCAGCCATTATAATGGTTTTTGACTTCCAATTGATCCAGTGATTTTTTTTCCCTCCAATACAATAACTTACATGTAGTAATAATACCACTTTCTGTAATACATAAGAGTTGACGTTATATTTTTAGTTACCACAACCAGGAACAATCAAAATATACTTATTAATAATTCTAAAACAGCTCTGATAATACACCTAAGCTTTTTTGTAGAAACAAGATCAGATGCAATTGAATTGTACCTGAATGTTGTGAATTGATTGTGATTGAGAAACACTGGTTTGTTTGTCCTATATGTCAGTGGAGTTAAATAACAATTATCAAAGTAAAACTGTTATGTGATGAACAGATAAAAATTTATCTGTCCCAAGGTGTGAAAATAGTTGGTTTGAATGTTTAGTGCCATAACTTCATGGTAATAAACTATGTATTGAGTAATTGGGGGAGGGGGCTTTGTATACTGTAATTATTTTAATTAGGGCAATCATTTCTCTACAAAACACAAATTGCTAGTGTTTGAATTTCATCCTTGGTTTAAATTTCTAGCAAATGATTTATGAATAATAGTAAAAGATACTTTGCAGACTAAAACTTAAAAAAAAAAAAAATCAGTTATCAAGAAAGAAAAAAATTTACCTGTGTATGTCTAACATATTTACAACTTGCAATCCCTTTACTCTAAAATTAAACAATCCAGTAGAATTGCAAATATACAAATTGGAATAGTCTATTACTGTAAAAGAGGGATGGCAGGCTATACCTGAGGAGAAAACAACTTGATCACCTGGATGTTTTGATCGAAGTGTGAGAGAATAGGGGCCACACACAGGATATGTAAATAAGCAAACATATTATTCATCTATGCAGTTGCACACTATTTTTTTTTAATCTAATTTTTGAAGAAGCGTACAAAAATTGTGTGTCCGTGTCAGTGGGAAAAGAGTATCCCTGTAAAATTCCATTTTCTATAAATACACCCCGTTTGACACGCATTTGTTTGATTTCAAGCTCATTCGCGAAGCAGGCCTTTACCTGACTAAAGTGGAATGAGAAAAAATGGCTTCCTCATGAAAATAAGCTATATTTTTACGGTGTCTCCCGAGTCTTACAATAGTTTGATCATCAGTGAGAGAAGTACACGTATCAACACCTGTACCAGCAAATATATCCGTCCATTTCCCAGCCATTGCTATGTCAGATCTAATGCAGGCAGTCGTTAGATGGAAATGTTATCAAATTCTGTAATCACTTCGCTGGATTGTTAGTAAATGGACAAGCTTTCACCCTGGGGGCCGATTGTCTACGATCGACCTGACCATCCCAAACAAGTCTGAGGAAAGGGCTTTACCTCACGATCCCAGGGGGAATTGTAATGGATTCTAGAACCGAGTTTCTGGTGCAGCACTGGTGAATATATTGTGTTGGATGCAATTTATTAATTACGGACAATAACGTTGATTGATTCTCTGAAGGATAATTGTATTCAGTGCGTAGTGTTAACTGTTTGTGACAGTACAATCATGTGGCATTCTGAAAATTTGACATAGATAGCGGTTATTTTGGTGTGCCTTATACAGATACAAAAATGTCTGGTAAGAACTCTTATTTTCCTGTTTAACATCATTATCTTATCTGATAGGTAACCAGTTTAGGTAAGCATGTATTTTCTGTGTGAAGTCAGCCATGGTCACAGCATTCCTTTACTGATCCTTAATTAATATACAGAAAGGATAATCCAGTGTAATCAGATTAACTAAAAGGGACAAAGAGTAACAGATCTCTATTTAATATACCAATAAACAGCATTGGTATCTCTTTTTCAAATAAACATGTTTTTTGAAAATGTATTAAATGCCTGTACATGACTGTCAAATGCGGAAAGAAAGAAAAAACACCTTACATCAGTAATTGCTTTTGAGGTAGGTTCTGTTAAATAATGATCCTTTTGAAGTTTGAAGAACAAAAAACTTTAAATTTTTTGTGAGGTCTAAGACATGGGATCGAGATTTTACAAATAAGCCAAATCACTCATGCTGAAATGAAAGAAGATCAATTGAAAACAGTCCTGTTTTTAATGGAAAAACAAAATTCGGGTCAGTGATCAAGTAGAAAGGTATGTTGCTTAGGTACAATGTAAGCTGTCTAGAGTGTCTTGTACCGGGTGAAGAATTTGGCCTGAGAGATGATAGAATGTACTAAAAAGTGGTCAGTGTCACACTGATAAATGCTTCAGGTTAAAATTGTACATTTGTTCTGTCTAATGCAACAAGTCATCCTTGTAATTCCATGCATAACTTAAGATTTACAGTATTTTGTGTCTGATAAAATGCTAACTGGATTCACACACAATATAAGTGCCCTGTACAACATGGAAAGGAGCATAGATAATTATTGATCCAAATCAGGGATATTAATTCCTGTATTTTCAATTTTAACTAACAGTTGAAAACATTATACTTAAAAGACTTCACTGGTGTTCCAAAGTGTATGTGTGTTATCCAAAATTAACAAGGTTTTAGGGTAACTTTTAATGATAGACCTATTCATGATGAGTAAAGGTGGTCTATTTTTCTAGAGGCCAAACGGTACTGTCAAATTTGTGTTTGTGTGAGGCCTATTGAAAGCAGCTACCTAAGTGGTCAGTGTGAGACAATGTTTACACAAGGGATAGCAGTTTATAAAGGTCTCCACTGTTGTCAAGTAAAATGCCAAGGTTGCAGATGGCAATCTTCCAACAACAACAAAAAAACTCTCAGAGCACATCCTTGCAGTATATATGTGTGTGTGTGTGAGGCTGAATTAAACTGGCATGTGAAAGCATTAGGGAATGATTGGGGGATGAAAAAGGGATTTCTGTAGTAAATGTACAAAAGACGTAACCTTGATGAATATTGAGTTTTTAATGTTTTTACATATAATCTGTCCAGTATTGTGAAGTATCAATCCTGGTTTGACCCTTGTTACATCTAAATAAGAACAGAAATAACAATTAGCTTTTGAGAATCACCTGGTGTAGTGAAAGGGATGATGACTCATAAGATCAGGGATGTTCATTCTACCTTGGCTGTGTATTTACTCTATACTTTAAACATATTAATTACTCATTAATCTGTAAATCTATTCATCCCTATCAAGTTCTTGTGTAGTTCTGGTGTATCCTGTAAATCAGTATTTGAGTAACTTGATAAAGGTTTCTGTAAATAATTGATGTCCTACATTTTCCCCTGCTTTGAGCCCCCTTTGCTGTTTAACACATGGACTTGAGGATTTTCTCTTGGGGGTTTTCTTTGTTCACAATTTTTTTTTGACAAGATGTCTTACAGTACAGAAAATGGAGTTAATTTAGAAAGTAAGTCTTACTCCTTGTCATTCTTGTTAGAATTTATCATTGACTTCTTTTAGACAAGTTAAATGACGAAGAAAACATATACTCGTTCTGCTCTCCAAACTTGGTCATTGACTTATTATTCCACTACAATGTCAGTGTGTGATTAGGAGAAAAAAGGTTTTATATTGATATTGGACAGCTTGTATTTATAATATTCAATGCCATATAAAAGGGCATTGCACCTTTGCAGTTTATTTCTAAGGAAGCTTTTACAATGAGATATTCTCTTGCTTTTAAAATCCAGATGTACCAGTTCCAGAAATATGACTTTGTTACACCTATCAAAACTGTATCTGTTCAGTATGTGATAAAAGAAAGTACTTGGAAATATTCTAGCCAGTTGCAGAGTTATCAAATCTGTCAATCCAACAGTTTTGACTGACATTGATGGTTGGCCAGACAAATACTTGGAATGTTTTATTGCTTGGACTGACAAAATTCTCTGTAACATCTGACATCAAGGATTTTGACAGTTTTATGGTTATGATAAAAAACAAATGTTGTATATCTCTTTCTATAGACTGTTGGCAATTTCTGACATTGTTGTCTTTGCAAGATTATTATGTAATCAAATGTCTTAAATTTTTTATCATACTCACCAATTCATCATTGTCACATAAACATGTGATATAAAAATCATGTTACAGCATTATTTATATAACATCCTACATCAGCTTTCAACCAATTTACATCAGCCTCGGTCCTCTTGTCCAAACAGATTATATAAAGCAACTTGGCTAATATTATGTATAATTTTTTTTTTTTAAATGTCGTGTTAGGGGTAAAATCAAAATATCATTGTCCATTGAAAATCTTAATTCAACAGGGATGTGACTTTTCCTCTTTTCAGAGGAAATCTTCTGATCGGCTTAATTTTCAAAACAAGGAATTTGGATTTGATTTAAAGTGACAGAAAATGATATTTTTCCTGGTAGGATGAGGCGTTTTCCTCCCTTTTTGACCAGTTTTCCTCTGATTTTCAGGGAATTCAATCACATTCCTGTTCAAGCAGTTAGGGGAAGAGGGTTATAGACTCCCCATGAGGTTCTGTTATTTGACATGGTTACACAATTTAAGACTGCCAAACATGGAGTGGCAAGAAATGAAATCTACAGTGTTTGTGATTTTCATCCATTACAATCAGAACATTTGACATTGCAATGGGCAGATACTAACTCAGTGCTGATTGAATAGATCTATTGCTGCATACGCGGAAATGTTTAGTTAGAATCTGCCCATTGCAATCTTTTGACTGTAATGGATGAAAATCACAAATGTTGTATATATCACTTAATGCCCAGCAGTCTAAATTTTGGAACAAATGAACTTTTAATGTACATTTCAGGGGGAGGGGAGGATGGGATCCCAAAAAATTTTCAAGGGGTGCAACCCAAGTTTGTACCTTCTCCCCCCCCCCCCCCCCCCCAAAGGGGGGTTGGTTGGTTGGTTGAAGACCCCCAACCAAATAGTAAAAAGTGATATTTTTGTTAAGAATGTTCAACCAAAATGAGGGATTGCAACCTGCAACCATAATTCTCCATTCTTGAACTGTCACTGCAATTAACATTTACCCCGTACATGACAGATACACATTTTTACACATCTAAGTGGGCATGGCAATAAAATTAACTTTCAAGGTATCGTTTTCAGAAAGTTCTCAATCTGTCTTTTAAGAAAATATATGCTTTATATAAAGGTAAATATCACCAAAACTACATAGAAAATTATCCATTATATGTTCTTGATTTACTGGAAACACATTAATTTCTCTGCCATGTAAAGGGTTAAAGTGACATTGAAAAACTACACATCAACTTTCATTTGTGAATAAATAGTAGAAAGGGTTTGTGAAGAATTATTACCCCCTTACAATTCATTGCAAGAGGATATATACTATATAGTATTAAACAGGACCGTTCCAGTGTAGGTGAAATGCTGAGTTTGTAGACACTCTACAGACCACATTTTTGTTTTAGTTGATACTTCGCATGTAGCCTTATTATCAAGAGAAAGAACCCAATTGATTTTGGAGTCTAAAGGTCAAGGGCCAAGGTCACTACAGGACTTCATAGGGAAAGTTTATAGAAAGTCTACAGGCCACATTTTTTTGATTGAATGATTTGACACTTCACATGTAGTTTTGTTATCAAGAGAGGAAAAACCCTACTAATTATGGGGGCCTAAAGGTGAAAGTCACTACATTGCTGCATAGCAAAAGCTTGTAGACACTTATTGTGAGGAGATATGCCCCACCTTTGCAGAGCTGTTGTTAGTTCTTGTACTTGATGATGTAGATCAACATACTACATACTTAATTTAAAGGGGAGGGATAGTCTTGATGAAAATTATGTGAATTTATTTTTTTTGTCAAAATGATGAACTTTTGGTCTTGCCCTAAATAATCTCTATGATGCATTTTCTGATCTCTTATTCATGCAGATCACAGCTTGACATTCATCCCCCAATTTTTTATTGGCCAAACAAAATGTTCTTATTGTGCAATAAATAAATTGATATTTATGACCTCAAATTCTTCAGATAAGATTCTTAATGTTCCTTTAATAATTATTCCTTGAACAAAAAAAAAGGTTTCATCTGACTTGCTTTCCCAGGCCTATGCGAGATATTTCTGACATGTTATTATGTAAAGTGATGATCATTAAGTCATTTTACAGCAGTTTACGAGATTGTTCATGTTCATGATAATTTCCCACCAGTAGATGAAGCGTGGGAACAGAAATACACAGACTTTATATACAATGTTCCACAAGACTGTTCCAAAAGCTATGCTTTTGTGTTGAGGAATGAATACAAAATTTCCATAATCTTAGGCCCATGACTGTATAATCAATGATATATTGACTGGAGGAGGCAGGCTATGTAAAGAAATCTGTCCCATAACCTCTCTGTCAGGCATATAGAGTGCCATTGTGTCTGTTAGTGGGCTCTGTTTACAATTGAACTTGTAAAATCCCTATTGCATATGTAATTCATCATTTTTACTATGTGTCAATAAAGCTGGAAAGGACTATGTCCATTATGAATTAACAAATCTGTTTTAAAAATGTCACAATTCTGCATTGAAATGCTCATGCTACATGTATTACTTGTGACAGCAAATCATCTTTATATTAATTCAATCTCTAGCAATAATTTCTCATTTATTTGTAGGACAAGCTCAGAAAACTGATTTAACAGAGACAGAGGTCATCATCATTGGAGTCATCTGTGCCGTCATCTTACTGGGTCTTATAATCGTTCTCATTGTCATCATCTGCCGTCGTAGAACAAATGGTATATGAGATAGTGAATAATTAGTCTTCTTCCTCATAATTGTACTGTTCTTTCTGTGTATGTGTTTAACTCTATATTAGCCAATTCTTTGTCTGATTCCTACAGACATTTCTTTCAAGCTGTGTTCAAGTGTAATGCACAAAACCTCCAGACTGATTAAATTGAGCAATTTTTTTTTTCTTTCTGGAAAATAAGAACCAGCTGGGGTTTCTATTTAAACGTTTGTGAAATAAATACCTTGGTATGTATTATTCTTAGACATGCGATGTTTTGTTAATAAATATATGATTTAAAATTTTTTAACAGCAAAACACTTCAGCAACCCAACCAGCTCAGTAAGGTAGGCTTCCTTGTATTACAGTTGTTACAATACAATGACCTGTTTCCTTGATAGAAATATGATCATCACAAGACGCAAAAAGTGCTGTAAACTACATATATAGTTTAACCTTGGCTTATGAAGGTTTTTTTGTGTCCTGGTAACCAGGCAGCATGAAGATTGAATTGCAAACAGAAAGTCATTTTTGACAGAACCTGTCCTTGCTAGATTTTTTTTTCTTCCCTATTTTTTTTATTAATTCTCTCACTGCCAAATTACCTTTAAAACCATTCTGTAAATTGTCAAATATTTTAAATTAATTCTTATCGAATACATTTTATTAATATTTGTAGTCGGCCAGTGCCAAGTCTTCAGACCAATGGAAATTCAGGTGGCCCGCCCAAACCCCAACGTGGGCAGGAGAATCAAGGTATAGATTTCCTCTATCTCGATGGCTTGGGTGTAGCTGGTAGTCGTGGTGTTAGTCACTATAGTAACCATACATATTGTGAGTACCACTAATTTTGATGGTTCACATCATGGACAGGATTGATAGAAAAACATCATGACAAATATTTTATATTACATATATCTAAATATGAATTGTGCAACTATTTTATAACAGTCAAACTGATGTAATGATATTGATGTTCTCATGTATATTAATCAATATCAATCCTGCTTATGACTGACCAGCATGTGTTGTTCAGCATGTTTATTAACCTCCCATGATACTGGAATTTAATGATACATGTAATGCTTAGCTGTAGCCATCACGACATAACAAAGTCAAGTACACCAGCAGCATAATACAATGACTAACACAAAGCAGTCAAATTTATTGCCATACCTATATGTGGTAGAAAGTTTTGTCCCAAAAGTGATTTCAAGTGGTAACAAAAAATTTAAAAATTGGGGAAATTTATGTAGTTTATATCAGAGAAGATGGCTACAAGTATTACAGCACTCCATATTGTTTAGTCTGTATTGATGTAATTTATGTCTGCACAGCATGGTTTATATCACTTTCATTAATGTAGGAAAATTAATTCTGTATGACTGCTTGGTGTGTATGCTTAGTAGACTGGAATTTTTATCCTCTGCATATTTTCATTCAGATTTTTTTAACAGTTTATATTTGATATCGACATGTTTGAGAATGAAAACCTGAAAAATTTAAATATATCAGTTTTATTCATATGGTACTGTATATGCATGTTGGCGTATATTTCACTTGATTTTGGTTTGATGCACGTCTTTGACCTTTGATTTGACCCCATGTTGCAGGTTCACTCGGAAATGGTTTTGATCCACCACCACAATACCAAAGTGTCATTAATAATGGGAGCATCCCCCTTGATACCTCATATGATTCTCAATTAGCAAAATACGAAAATGAAATGAACATGCGAAATATGCATAGTAAGTATCCAGAAAAATTATGCTTTTTCTAGGGCTGTGGTTAGTTAGGCTTTAAAATGAAGTCGTGGCTAGGGTATAGGTTAGCCAGATATCTCATTGTGGCGTTAATGTTTTTCTCCCCCTCAAGTAGACCCATCTCCCATGTCATCATTGTGTGTGCTGTATTTGGTGTGTTGTGATGTACTGGTAGTTATTTTGTTATTTTGGGATTAATGAACTTGCCGTGACTGAGTAGTCAGTAGTAAAAATAGAGAAGATTTACTGATAATCATCATACATTCATTTGATATTTTCCTCATGGAGTTAATCTGTTGTGCTGTAAATTTATTAGTTTTTGCATAGCAATTAAATTGACTTGTTTGTTGGATTGTTCTGCATTTGCATCAGCTGATAAAAATGCAATTTTGATTGTTTCAATAGATCTCCTTATGAAATTTTAACCACTAAAGTTTATTTTCTTGTTTTCTACAGATTTAAAGAATGAGGCATTTTATAGGGGTCAAAATGGTAAGTACTTTACAATGAATGTGTGTAATTGAGTGCTCCACCCAATATACCTCCAGTTGATTTTCCTTTAATCTCTAATCATTTGATCCGTGAAGGTATAAAACAAGGCAGTGTTTTATCTTCATACCTGATGGCCTGAAATTCCTGTTTGTACTGTATTTCAACATTCTAAGATATAATAAGCTACAGGAATTCAATTCCTTCCTAAATTGTTCTTGAATTAGATTTGTTTATTGCCAGATAGAAAAGTATGTTACATTACTGAAGCAAGACATTTTTGAAAGAGGCTGATGCAATAATAGTTTAAACCTAGTGATAAATACTATGGTAAAATTATTGAAATTCCTATAGGGTTAAATGAAATACCATTCAAGTTTGCTGTATGTGAAAAATTTTATTTCTCTGCCATTTTTCTTTATAAACATTTTTCTTTTGCTGTAGGTTCTCCATCAACTCTAAGAAAAGATCCTCATAATTTTCTGGAAGCACCAGAAGAAAGAAAGGACACTTCTAAAAGTGGCCAGGAGAGTGGGTACTCCACTCCTGAGGGACAACAGAAACCCAAAAAGGTCATTTATGAAGTTGTTGTATGATGTGTACTCCTGTGTTACACTTCCTACTTCATTAAAAAAGATCAACCAATCAAAACAGGAAGATGTCATGTGATTTCAAAGAAAAAAGACTGATAATTCTGCACTTGATTTGTCAAGGTTGGACAAATCGTTCCATAGGAATTTGACCTTGACCTTATTCTAGTCAGGTGACATGGCAACTCTGGATTGGTGGCCTTTATGATTGTGACCTTTTCTATGTTGTGAACCCATATGTGCTTCCATATCTTGGGATGTAAACCATTTCCATGTGAATCATCACTATGGTGTTGTTTGTACTAAGGCCTAATGGGAAATTATCATGGCAGACCTTCCAACTTTCAAAAGATGGTGCTTTTTCCCTTCGTTATGGATGTATCACATATGTGTATAAGCAGTGCAGAACAGTATAACCCAGTGCAATCAAAAGATATGTCCAAGAACATATATATACCATATGATCTCGTATATTCACTTGCTGTGTGCAGATGTGAGGCAAATTGTGCATTATGATGCAATTTTACACATATATACTTATAAACAGAAGGAAGCAAAAGAAAACCAAGTGGTGCTATACAAACATACATATATGCACTACCATAGAAACATTTAAGATGGAAGTATTGCATGATCATTGACATTTATCATACTGTATTATTGCCATGGCAACTAGGGATGAAAGATGGTTCAAATGAGTTAGAATGAAAGTGACATGTTGAAAAAAAGTAGAGAATAAATGAAGCTTGTAAATAGTTGGAAATAATAAGATATCTATTTTTCTATACTAAGCACATGTATCTTGAAATACTCAAAACAGCATTAAACTTGCCATGTAGTAAAGATAAAATATTGCACATCTCAAGAAAACTGAAACTGATTGATCTAAGTATGTTGAAGATAAGCTCAACAGTTTAAAAATATATATATTCAGTATAGTAGTAAATCATTTTATTCATTTATTATTTTGATTGGGGGGGATATTTTTACAAATTCTACATTGAAACTGCTATGTATAATGAAAATGTTGAATTTGTTACAAATGTACATGAGTTGTGATGTATATATTGAGAGAGAGAGAAATTGAAGACAGTAGAAGTGCCCACCTGTATAGAGTTTAACTCGCAGTTATCATTCAGTTCTGCTTGCTGCAAGTATTTGGCATAATTTGGCCAAATTAGGCACCTAAATGGATAAGGGGGGAAACCTTGCACCTGTACTTGCAAACATTTTACCCAAAAAAAAAAATTAGAAATTAAAACTACTACAACACTGCCATATCCTGCAACTAAATGCTAATGTATGAATTCCATTGTTTATAAAGTTGTGATAGAAAAAACATCCTTTGTCCTTTTTTGAACTTATACATGCAGTTTTTGTAATTTTCAAACTTGTTCTATAAACTTTTAGTGTTTCATTTTTTTAATACAAATTTGTTTCATTTTCAATTCATTTTAGAAGTCATTCATCATTACTATATTTTAGAAGTTGTGCAAGAAAGTTGTATTTATATTGATTAAAGTAATTAAAACAAGTTTTCTACTTTTCTGCCATAAATATATATGCTAGTTTACACAAGAGAATGTGGTGTTTATTTATAGACATGGAGGTAAGTCACAATTTGATACCAAGCATGAAGATTTGCATAACTGATTGTTGTAAAGCTAAGCACTATAGTTCAGGGGGAAAATGAGGATTATCACTTTCTCTCAGAAATGAAGAAATCCACTGATAATTTAAAATTTGTCATTGTGAGTTTATGTAAAGTGATTGACATAAAAAGGAAGACATTCCGCTTCCTATCTGTTGACATTTAAAATTAATTTTACCAGTTATGTTATACAGCATTTTTGGATGATGGAAAAGGTTAAGATAATGAACTGTGAACATTCTCATAACTCTATAAAGAATATAACTTAAGAGCTGGGCAAACACATACCCCTGGACATAATATACCAGAGGTTATCAGGTGCCTAGGAGGAGTAAGCATCCCCTGTTGACCAGTCATGCTGTGAACCCCAATATCTTATTAAGTAACCCAAGTAATATGTAGTCAAAATTGGTGTGTAATGAACGACAACATCGGACAGCATTTGACCCAATGATCGGCAAACTAGATCATTTTTAACAGCCATAGAATTTGTGTTGAATATGTGCTAACTTAACATTGAAACCTTTTAGCATCAACTTGTGTGTCAGTAGCCTACCTTGATTTAAAAACTGATCATACACAGAACAATCTCTTCATATTGAATTGGTTAAGAGGCATAAACAAAATTTAACATTATGATGGTGTATTCTTGCTGTTTTATCCCAGTAGAAAAAAATAAATTGTATCTTTTCTGCAATTGGAAATTGTAGAAATGATTAAAGTTCTTTCTATAATTTAGTAAATCGTACAAACCATTTGAAAAGATGTTTCTACAATTTATTAAACTATTTAAACAATTTTAACAGGGCCTTATTAGTTTTACTGAGTATTGGTTAAGGGCTATGAAATTACAATTTTCTGTTCTGCAAATCTAAACCAAATTCTAATGTTCATGAAACACAAATACCCCAGTAATATGCCCATGCTGATGAAAGACTACATGTATGTAAATAAATGTATAGACAGAGGACTGAAATAGGCTGTGCCTGCTACCCAGTCCCATTCACTTATTTAAATTATGATGTATGTTATATTAACACACTTATTTTGGGCCTGCCCTACAGTCAGAATCCTGGGATTTGAGAAATTCACAATTTTGGTACATCCCTTTCTCCTTTTAAATATGCAATTAGTTTTTAGCTCACTTGAGCCAAAGGATCAAATAAACTTATTTTGTCTGTAAAGTTGTAATATTTTCAACTTCTCCTTAACCACTTGGCGAATTTCAATCAAACTTGCCATATAGGATCCTTTTGTTTGTACAAGTAAAGGAACATGTCCCTTTGAAAGGGGGGGGGGATAGGGCGGGGTCATTTATGAATTTTCTCGGTAACCACTGGGCCAGTAAAGTTGACATTAACATGGAAACTGCCTGATATAGTGCAGATTAAATTTATTCAAATCCTAGCAGTCAAAGTTTTACATGCTGATTTGTAGGGAAAATCTCAATAACCACCTCTGCCAAAAAAAATGAGAATTTTCCAGAAAACTTCCTGACGAAGTAGAATCAAATTGTGGCCCCCAAGTAGGTTTGGACCAGAATAGAGAGTCAAAGTTTAACATTAGAATATGATAGAGGGGATAATCTCATGGGCCAGAAAAGTTAGAAGTTTCCTGACAAAGAGTAAATTCGAGTTTGTTCAAATCATGGTTCCTGCGGACAGGGTGGGACCACAATAATGGATCAATGTTTTATATGCCGATATATAGGAAAAATCTTCTCAAAAACCACTGGGCCAGAAAAGTTGAAGTTTACATGAAAGCTTCCCAACATTAGAGTTTGTTTAAATTGTGATTCCCAGGGATAGGGTTGGGCCACAGTAGTAGATCAAAGTTTTATATACTGATTATATAAAAGTGTTTTTTACTCTGATAATGGAAACTTTGTGTGTGAATGTATATATTTCTTGGGCAAGACCTTTCAATCATGTTTGATCGAGTGACCTTGACTTATTTTATAAAAAGCCTTAACTAATCAATGTTTCCTGAATATTTCAGTAAAAGCGTTAACATTTTGTATATAGATTCTTTATGACAAGATCTTGTGTTTAAACTTGGCCTAGAAATTTTAAATAAATATCTGACTTTTCAATATCTCCTGAACTATTTAAGATGGAGCTTTCATGTTCTGTATTTAGATTTGTTATGGCAAGATCTTTCATATTATACCTTGGTCTTGTCCAGAACAGCAAGGCCCTCTAAGTCCTATTGGTGTTGAGGCATCTTTGTTATGTGAACCCATTTTCAGTTATGCTGTGATCCTTTGGGGTCACATTTTTCATGGGAATAAAGATTGATATAATCGCAACAGTTCAATAATGGAAGGGCTGATGTGACTCGGGTGAGTGATGTGGTTTATGGGCCTCTTTTATACAATATCAGTAAAATTAAATAAGTCTTTCAAAATGATAAAGATAATAATCACTGATCATTTTGGCTACAACCTGGAACCAAAACCCCAATCCCTAGAATAATGTTTATAATTTTGGTAAAGGGCCACCTGGTCCCTCTAAATGAGTATCAGTAGCATTAAGGTGATTTACACATACGTTAAGTTTGATTCTGCCCTGTATTCGGAACCACTGCCCCTAGGATTATGAAATTTACAATTTTGGTGGAGGCCTTTTTGCTTTACATTACTATGTATTTAGTATTTCTTACAGGTGTGCAGTTGTAGACAAGATTTTTGGCACTTTCTAGGCCTCGGGGTTGCATGAGTCTGGAAAAAATTTATGCCCCCTTTGACCCAAAGAAGCTTCATACCAAATTTGAAAAGAATTTGAAGAGTAATCATCAATAACTTTGTAATATTTAATTGTTGGGCCTAATGCACGATGACAATAGGCCACCTGAGTGTCTTGGGTGATCTAAAAAATCGTTTCTACGAGTTAGTAAAATGTGCATACTCCTACACTTTAAATTTCTCCAAGAGTCTCGGCAAACCTCTAAGCTCCCAAAATAAGATGAAAGTGCAATGATAGATTGTATATTGTTTAACGTCCCTCTCAAGACGTCACCATTTCCGGTGAAGAGCAGCAAAGCTCGGCACTTGACGGCCTTTGAGCAAGGGGGTATCTTTATCGTACCGCACCAGCTGTGATTGTGGTGGTTTTTACGATAATCAAGGGGTATTGACAAGCGCGGATATAGAGCCCCCCCCCCCCCCCCCCCTCCGGAATTTCCAAATGAAAGAAAATGTAGTCATCTTTCACCTAGCATCGCATTTAATATTGCTCAATCAATTCTCTCGATCGACTTTATTCGCTCACTGGGGGCAATTTCAAAATTCAAGGTCATAATATAATATGGAAATTACCGTACCGCAATTTTGGGTGCCGATTTCGCATAGTCTACTCTATGTAAACACGTGGGAATTCGGAGGCTTCGCCCTGAAACCAGGACCAGATCCCCGGCCTTTTGGACCCCCTCCCCTCGATGAAAAAAGCTGGATCAGCCCTGAGAAATGAGGACCCACGGCCACGGGAGTTGTAATGAGATATATATATGTACACACACACACCCAAAAAAGCATACACACTCACAACTAGTATTTGCTCAAAATTTGATTCCAAATAGCTCTAAATTCCGCTTTTATCGTCAGCAACCTCAAAGTTCTTTCTGAGACTGATCCAGTAATTGCATTGACCCTGTGGTCACACAGATAATGTATAAAAGAGGTTAACCCGGATCCAATGGGAAAAGGTCAGCTTTCGTGCATGAGTATACGTTTTTACCCGAGCCAATCGGAACATCGATCGGCCTTTTCCGTAGAGAAAAAACGTCTTCCCGAATTGACGGAAAAGACCGAGCAATATCCGTAGGGAGCTTGATGACGCGACCCTTATTATCTAGCAGGATAGCACGTGACCTTACAATCAGCTTGGTTGATATCGGAATCAGCAATGTTTCATAAGTAGGAGAATTAAAAAAAAAAGTTCTAATGGTTTGTAAAAACAAAACCAAAAAACAACACACACACACACACACAAAACAACAAATAAACAAACCCAAAAAAAAAATTCAAAAAAAAACAACAACACAATTTCTAGTAGTTAAGTGTTCTATGTTATGGAGTCTAACATAAACTTCACATGACAACAAATCCACCTCATCAACGCTCAAAAAAGTTGTTAATATACTAAAATGGACATCATTTGTGAAGTTGCACTTAGCTGTTGAAATGAAAAACGACATCAAATCTGTGAGCATTAATATTTGTTGCCAGAATTTTTTTTTATCATTCAGTGGCGTATCCAGAAAAAATATTTAAAAGGGGGACTCAAGTTTTACTTTTTCCGCCCACGAAAAGGGGGGGGGGGGGTGAAGACCACAAACTGGCAAAAATAACCTTTTGCTTTATTAAAAAAATCAACCAAATAGGGGAGTGTTGTTGCAAACAGTTCGTAGTTCCACTACTGCCAATGGATAAAGGTATTTATTGCCAGAGTTACACATCACTGGATTAGGTACCTATATGAAACTCAAACGTTAGTTATTGTTTATGGTTTTACGCCGTTTTGGCAATATTTCATAAAATTGGTTGCTTGTATGTTGTTTAACGTCCCTCTCGATAACCTTTCACTCATATAGAGACGTCATTACTGCCGGTGAAGGGCTGCAAAATTTAAACCTGTGCTCGGCGCTTACGACCTATGAGCAGGGAGGGATCTTTATTGTGTCACACCTGCTGTGACATAGCGCCTCGGCTTTTGTCGTCTTTCCGATGGACCGTCTCATTTAGTTGCTTTTTGTATATGTTTAAAATTTGAAAAAATCTGTTTTAAAACATCTGGTTTGAAGCACATGTCTATGGTCCACGTATTGCAATCCTTTTTAAAGGACAGTAACTTGTTTCAATATTTATGTCATTGATCCACCATAGAAGTAATCCTCATCGACACATATAGGGGTTGGTATTATATAGACCCCTGCTATTACTTTCCAGTTCCTGTGATAGATGTATGATCATACAGAACAAGAACCTCTAGCAAGCTGGAATTCACTTTAAATGTACATTTCCAAGAATGGGATGTTAATGAACTTTGGTGCGCAGTGTAGAGCTAGTTATTTGCTTCTTAAAATACAAATGGGGGGGGGGGGGGGGGGGGGGGGGGCAAATGTCATGAAGACACCTAGTCTACGCATTGCAGTAATATGTATTCTCTGTATTGAAACATGAATATTTCAAAAGAAAGTCCGAAAAACTACAGACTTATTGTGCAATTTAACTCGATAATAAGTGTGGTGTCCGATGCAATCTTTCCGATGCAGCTGCTAACTCAGCCAAGCTTACTAATCTTCTGGGTCCTCAATCATACAACTATACATACTAGGCGGCTGTGAATTATATTCGGGAGGCGAATATGCGTTGACAGAGAACACTCCCCTGCGTTATGCAGGTGAAGTCCCCCCGGTGAGAGAATGTTCATTGAGAGAGGTATAAAAGTGCCCTCTCGTGAGAGAATATTTGTTCATTAATTATTTTACACTAAATGATATTTACGATGAAAGAGGGGTCACTGGTTTAGCTGTATTCGTAGCTATTACTGAACATGTATAGCATTCAGGGTTGCGTTCAAGATCGT
Organism: Ostrea denselamellosa; assembly: GCA_024699665.1. Classification (NCBI taxonomy): domain Eukaryota; kingdom Metazoa; phylum Mollusca; class Bivalvia; order Ostreida; family Ostreidae; genus Ostrea; species Ostrea denselamellosa. The sequence goes on from JAMZEH010000072.1 coordinate 1,776,951, forward strand.
AGAGGCTAACCTAGCTGCCAGGCTAAAGGAGCACACTGTGTGAATTAACACTTGTTATTTCTATGTATGGCTAACCTATATAGCACTATGTAACCGCTTCCTAGCCGCTACCATCTTGAATGCAGCCCAGGTATAACTCCGGTAATTACCTAATCAAAATAAACCCAATCAAAATGTCAACTTAGCCGATTGTAGTTTCATACATCTTCGCAAGCCAAGGGTGCGGAGTGGACCGAGACCCTGGGCTTGCGAAGATCTAATAGATTTTTTTTTCATGCTCGATTTTTCTCATTTCCCTTATTCTGTTCTCTTCATTTTTGTATCCCTGGTTAGGAAATTTTGTGCAATTTGTAGACCAGCTGTAGGTGAAGTACCACAAATTTAGACCTATGCTTCACGCTCAGAGCCGTAGTAGTGACGTTGACAAACATTGAAGTGAAGCTCAATTATTGCACAATTATTGAACATCGTTAATCCTGATTTTACCCATTCGCAAGCTTTTTGACTCACCTGAGCTTATTTGGTTAAAATTTATCCGTTGTCTGTCCGTAAACTTTTTACATTGTCATCTCCAGAACAACTAGGCTAATGTGATCCAAACTTTTTGGGAAAAGGCCACTTTGTTCATTTCATGATTCATGTCCCTTGCAAGGGGAGATAAATAACATTTTATTTAAAAAATGGTGGATGACCTGACTAGCCTTCACTTTAAATTACTCCTTAGGAATTGGAACCACGACTTCAAATCTGCATTCATCCGTGATGGCAAAATACGGGCTATTATTTAAAAAGTGGTGACCGAAAGACTGTAGAAAATCCCCATGATTTGTTTAGATGATTTGTTTAAAGTTGGTCTCGGTCATGGATTTGATTTCGGGGATCTTGATCGGGATTACTAGAATTAGGGTAGAAGGTAGCCGCCTGACAGTATATTAAAAAGGCATGGATACGGTTCGAGTTAAAAGTTTTCAAATTTTATTTTTCCAATGTTAATGATTAGAATGTTTAAGGTATTTCTAATGGTCAGCAAAAATTTGAATGACAGTTGTCGAGTTGCATGAGAGATACAGAACTCACAATTCGTTGTTACGTAAATAAGCCTCGCGCCATGATTTTGCTTACATGGGTTTAATATACTAGTAAAGGTTTCGTTTAAAGCAGAGTTTCCAATTTACAAGTTAATTCTGAACACAGTTAAACAGTTTCTAGTCTTTGTCACATCTCATTTTGTTTTAAACATGATATTTTCTGTTAAGCAATCTATATGTAAATAAAAACATGACACGTGCTGCATCTCATTTGTAACTAAAAAAAAAAATTTAAAAATTGACAAACTAGAATTCCGTTCACCCAAGGATGATATGTACCTCGTTTGATTGAAATTGGCTTTTAGTTCTGGAGAAGAACATGTGAAAAGACAGACGAACGGACAGACGACAAACAAACGGTAATATAAAAAAAACCTCACTTGAGCCTTTAGTTTAGGTGAGCTAAAAGTTTATATTTTCTATAAATGGTCAATTAATGTTGTTTTATGCTGGTATTTTCTCTATTGTATGTTTTCTATGGTTTTCACAATATTACCTTAAGTATATATATTCATAAAGTGGCCGGGTTTCTTTTTTCGTTTTTTTTGGGGGGGGGGGGGGGGTATTTGATGGTTTTCTTTTCTTCTTTTTTTTTTTTTTTTTTGGTTTGTTTGTTTGTTTGTTTATTTTTTTTTAACCGTAAATCAAATGTTTGTCATTCAAACCAGTTTTTATGCACGTATATTATGCTGTATGATGAAAATATGCCATTTTCTGATGCCGACGTGTACTACTGTTTATGTATGTCTGACATCTTTAAAGGGGTAGCACCATGTATATTTTCTTTGGTTATTTGAACTATATCATGTAGAAATTAACACGATTTTTCTACTTGAACCATTCATGTTGATAAGTCACATGAGGGTGGGGTTACTACTCTAAATGCCTGAAAGACTTGCACTTGCATCGTAGAAAGCCTCTATATATTGTGCATTAAAGTATTTGACTCTATAAATAGAATTGCATTGTGGCATCACTTATTGAATCATAATATTGAACAACATTTTATCAGATGTTGAAGTACGACAGGACCAAACTTTTCTATTTTTCGAATGACTTTGTTGACTGAAAACATATGATAGTTTAACGAATATTACTGAAGCAGTTTATTTCTTGCTCAAGACAGAGAAATTGCTACTTGTCTGAAATTCTATCTGTTGTTGTATGTTGATTATTCTGTCATTTTACCAGACAATGCACAACAGTTACGATTGTAATCAACGCTGTGTTCTTATATTGTAAAACTTACAAACTGCAGATGAATGCCTCAAAAACTGAAGATGTCTTTAGTAAGCAACAATTCCCGGCAATGGAACATTTGCTAGAAGTAAAACAAAGTTATTTGAACAAAGAGGACAACCATGCTTAGGTTATTGATGAAAATATGCAGTTCATATTGTTTGACAGCATGGTCGTGCCAGTATTTCTACGTTCTTGTGAAGTCTGGGACTTTCAAAATAACCAAACTATTGAAACATTATTTTTCTATATTTACAAAATGATTTTAAACCTCAAAAGGTTCATCCCATTAATGTTTTACTTTGTAAATTAGGCATTTATCCAGTTTGAAATATTTATCGAACCCAGGATTATTGGATTTTGGCAATGACTTGTCTATCTAACTAAAATTAGATGTTTGTCACAATTTGTGATTATGGCTAGGAAATAACCCTCGCTGTTTACAGGACTTTGAAATGAAAAAGTCGAGTTAAGTGAAAAAAATAACTTTATTGTCGTGCTCAGCAAATTCACAAGTAATATCTGCACGCATACGCACTCCCACACACGCACTTACAACACCCACACACATAGCATCAAAAAAAAATAAGAAAAAAAATAGCAAACAAAATAATAATAATCAGACAAATACACGTCCACCCGACTTATCTAAATGTTCAAGTACGTAGTGAGAATTTAGGAACCAGCAGATGTCTCTTGAAATATAAAGTAGTTCACTCAGGATGGCTATAAGACGACACAAAGAAATTACCGCACTTCACACACTAGCGTTGACATTCAAATCGACACTGTCCGTTATTCAGTTAGTGTTACCGTATCCGTCCACGTCATGCGCATAGGTTTTTCTCCAGCTCTGTCCACCAAATCCCATAGAACGTCATGACTGTTGCGAGCACCTGCTCGTGCCATACAATATACATGCACATACACAGCTGGTCACCGCTGTCGAAATGCTCTAAATTTCCACACAGGAATACCATACGAACACCCGTTCTGTATTTCACCAAGGCCTTACAAACCACACAGGTTAAACTCTCGACCACACAGGTTAAACTCTCGACCACACAGGTCTTTCATTCCTAACTAGCATGGAAGGACACACCTTCACTCTGCCGCACCTTGGACCGAACTAACACGCAAAACACTCACCAAACCGGTTTGACAGCTTTGACCAGCTACCCGTGACAATACGGAGAAAACAAACTATGGAGCGCAATAACAAACAAAACAAAATAAAATCAAATTGTGACAATACCTTCCTTTTAAGTTTCAAAATTGGGAAGCATATTTTGAATGGGAAAATGACACGGTATTATTTACATAACATGGCGACTCAAAAAATCAGCACCGATGTTGTCAATACCTTTGATTGACTGAACTACAAAATTGTAGGACTGTAAAAAGATCGCCCATCGCATCAACCTACCATTGGACACTTTTGATCTGTTCAGATACACCAATGGTTGATGATCTGTCTGAAGGATGAAAGTTCTACCGTACAAGTATGCTTGAAACTTTCGTATAGCCCAAACGATTGCTAAACACTCTTTTTCTATCACTGAATAACCTCTCTCTCTGTCATTCAACTTCCTACTTGCATAGGCGATTGGGAATATTTTCTCATGCATTTGCAATAGAACTGCACCTATTCCGTAATCGGAAGCATCTGTTCTGAGAAAGAAATCTTTGTGAAAGTCTGGGAGTCGAAGAATCGGGGCATATAAGAGCAACGACTTTAAATCATTGAAAGCTCTTTCATGTTCATCGCGCCACTCAACTTTGTTCGGAATGCCCTTTTTAGTTAAGTCAGACAATGGACAAGAAACAGCAGCAAAATTGGGAACGAACTTACGGTAATAACCGATCAATCCCAAAAATGAACGCACCTGTTTCTTAATTTCAGGACGAGGGGCATTTTTGATAGCTTCAAGCTTGTCATTGTTAGGTCGCATCACGCCATTTCCAACAGAATGACCTAAAAAATCAAGTGATCTAAAACCAACAAAACATTTAGATGGTTTGGCATTCAAATGTCCTGATCGTAATCTTCCTAATAAACATCTGAGAGCAACCAAATGTTCTTCCCAAGTTTCAGAATGAATCAAGATGTCGTCAATGACACTATCGGTGTCTTTTAAATCTCGTAACAGAACACGCATCATACGATTAAACGTAGCCGCCGCGTTCGACAAACCGAAAGGCATGACTTTAAATCTGAACAAACCATCAGGGGTAACAAATGATGTGAGATCTTTGTCTTCGTCCCTCATAGGTATTTGCCAGTATCCTTTGCATAGATCTACTTTAGTAAAATACTTACTTTGTCCAATCCTTGCAAATATTTCCTCGGGATCAGGCATGGGCTCAGCATCAAACACACTCACCTTGTTCAGCTTTCTAAAGTCAATGCATATTCTCTTGGAACCATCAGGTTTTTTCGCAATCACGACAGAGCTAGCGTACGGAGACTCAGACGGTTCAATAATGTCCATTTCAATCATTTTCTTGATTTTGTCTCTGACTGAATCCCGTAAAGCAAATGATATCTGATACGACTTGTTACGGATAGGATCTGTAGTTGTCAGATGAATCTCATGTTGAGCTAAATGTGTTCGATTAGGTAGATCCGACAAAACATCGTTAAATTCTGAAAGAATCTCTCGGACGTCGTCTTGTTGCGGTTCAGTCAGACCCTCATCGATATGCACATCTTCAAATGTTTCCTTGGCTTCGGCAGACGGTACTTCTAGAGGAAAATCACTCTCGCCATCTGTGTTCTCGAATAATTCTTCCTCTATGACTGAACAAGAACTAAGAATCTCAGGAGCATTGGTTTCTCTCTCGACATATCTCTTTAAAAGATTGGCATGGAAAGTCTTGATCTTACCTTGAACATCAACTTTGTAGTCCACCATACCAGACTTTGAAACAATGGGAAAAGGGCCTTTCCACTGCATCAATAGTTTATTATTGTCTGTAGGGAGAAGGATTAAGACCTTGTCATGGACACTAAACGAACGTGCCTTTGTTTTCCGGTCATAATACCTCTTGTAGCGCTGACTGGATTTCTGTAATGATTTTTTTGCTAACTCACACGTTTCTTCCAAACGTTCCTTCAAGTCGATCACATACTGGTAAGTACTCTTGATCTCTGGATCATTCAGTTCTTTCGTCCACATCTCTCGTAGAACTGTCATTGGTCCACGAACTGTTCGACCGTATAATAATTCAAATGGGGAAAATCCCATGGTTTCTTGAGGAACCTCGCGGTATGCAAACAACAAAGGAGCTATATACCTGTCCCAGTCTTTGGGTCTTTCAGCTACCATGCGTCTTAGCATTTGCTTGAGTGTTCCGTTGAACTTCTCCACCAAGCCATTGCAAGCAGGATGATAGGGAGTTGTTGTTAGCTGTGCAATGGAAAGTAAACGACCTACCTCTTTCATAACAATTGTCACAATTTGTGATTATGGCTAGGAAATAACCCTCGCTGTTTACAGGACTTTGAAATGAAAAAGTCGAGTTAAGTGAAAAAAATAACTTTATTGTCGTGCTCAGCAAATTCACAAGTAATATCTGCACGCATACGCACTCCCACACACGCACTTACAACACCCACACACATAGCAAAAAAAAAATATAAAAAATAGCAAACAAAATAATAATAATCAGACAAATACACGTCCACCCGACTTATCTAAATGTTCAAGTACGTAGTGAGAATTTAGGAACCAGCAGATGTCTCTTGAAATATAAAGTAGTTCACTCAGGATGGCTATAAGACGACACAAAGAAATTACCGCACTTCACACACTAGCGTTGACATTCAAATCGACACTGTCCGTTATTCAGTTAGTGTTACCGTATCCGTCCACGTCATGCGCATAGGTTTTTCTCCAGCTCTGTCCTCCAAATCCCATAGAACGTCATGACTGTTGCGAGCACCTGCTCGTGCCATACAATATACATGCACATACACAGCTGGTCACCGCTGTCGAAATGCTCTAAATTTCCACACAGGAATACCATACGAACACCCGTTCTGTATTTCACCAAGGCCTTACAAACCACACAGGTTAAACTCTCGACCACACAGGTTAAACTCTCGACCACACAGATCTTTCATTCCTAACTAGCATGGAAGGACACACCTTCACTCTGCCGCACCTTGGACCGAACTAACACGCAAAACACTCACCAAACCGGTTTGACAGCTTTGACCAGCTACCCGTGACAATACGGAGAAAACAAACTATGGAGCGTAATAACAAACAAAACAAAATAAAATCAAATTGTGACAATGTTTGACACCCCCACCCCCACTTATTGACATTGCTCTACAAAGCGATGTGTGGAGCAATGTCAATATGGAGGCAGATCTAATTTTAATCAGATTGAGAACATATATTTTTTAGTATACAACCTTTTACTAAATTTTGAGGAGCACAGCACATTACAATCAAATAGGTACATGTAACGTGTAAAAAAGAGAAAGAGAGAAAGAAAAACACTGTATGATAGTGGTGTATCAAAGTTTCGGCTTTCTCAGTATGTTCCAAGGCAAGTTTTCTTATCAAAAATGATTAAGTCTGGGTTTATGGATCAATTCAAACAAAAAATGGTGTTCCAAAATTCATGCCCAAAGCTCTCAATTATCGGATTTTTAAACTTTTACGTAATTTTGAGAAGTGTCTGATCTATCTCCTAGATGGTTTAATTAAGAGTAGCTTTACGTCATTTTAAATGCATGGATCATGGATTCCCAATTCTGGGGTATCGACAGGGATAAAAGAGAATATTAATCTATGAGAATCTAGAAACAATGGTGATGCTCTCTTTAGGTCTGAATTATTTAAAGAAAATTTTACTTATTGAGAACACCAATGTAGTAAAATTTCATGATTTATTAAACTTTGAGGATAGTCAAGCTCTCTTTGATCTTGTCAAACTGTGCAAGATCTCATTGTCAATTAACAAATCGATGAACTGTCATCTATATACACTATACCTATCCACATGTACATGTGCATCTATGCTATGGAATGCCATAGCTGTGGAATGCCAAAGCTGTCTTAACATCATCATAGTATGGAATGCCATAGCTGCCTTAACATCACCATAGTATGGAATGCCATAGCTGCCTTAACATCACCATAGTATGGAATGCCATAGCTGCCTTAACATCACCATAGTATGGAATGCCATAGCTGCCTTAACATCAAGCTGTTTATTATATGATGTGGTACTCTCATTATATGATGTGGCACCTTTATCATACGATGTGGTCATATCATTATATGATATACTGTGTATACATGTGGTACTGTCATTATTTGATGTCGTACTGTCATTATATGATGTGGTTTTGTCATTATATGATGTGGTACTGTCATTATATGATGTGGTACATTCATTATATAATGTGGTGTTGTCATTATATGATGTGGTTTTGTCATATGATGTGGTACTTTCATTATATGATGTGTTTTTGTCATTATATGATGTGGTGATATTATTATATAATGTGGTACTCATTATATAATGTGGTACTGTCATTTTGTGATGTGGTATCTTCATTATATGATGTGGTAACTTCATTATATGATGTGGTACTGTCATTATATGATGTGGTGATATCATTATATGACGTGGTGATAGTATTATATTTACGTGAAAGCTTCCTGATATAGTACAGTTTTAAATCATGGCTCCCTGGGGTAGGGTGGGACCGCAATAGAGGATAAACATTTGAAATGAGGATATATACATGTAGGAAAAAATTCATATTAAGATTAAGGCTGTCACGTTTACAAAATTTTGTAAACGTTTAAACGAAGCACTGTAAACGAAACGTTACCGTTTAAACGAAGTGTTGTATAATCTAATAAAATAAAATACGCACAGAATTTTAAGACCCATTAATGACCATTATGTTTGTGTTTCAGTTTTCATCGTTCTATGGACGATGCAGAGATTGTCACCGGACGTTCCGGAGTATAAATATAAGACAGAATAAAATACACGAACATAAATATCCGGATAGCATTTAAATTGAATTCAATTTTATTCACACTGTACAACATTTGCACAATACAGATCACAAATTCACAATAAACTTCATTTTTCAAATTTTCATTTCAGTGATTTCACATTAGATTGTCCAGAGAGGGCAGAGCTGGTGCCGCGGCTTCTTCCGTCGGTTCGGTTTTTAACATGGACTTCACGCGCAGCCGGTGCAGCGCAATTCACTTTATGTTTTAATCTTTTGTTCAAAAAGATCAGTTTGTCCAGGTTCTCAGCGTCAAGGGAGGAGCGCAGTTTTGTAACAGTTCCACCCGCTGTGGAAAAGACGCGCTCAGAGGCAACGGACGTTGCCGGTGTGCATAGCAAATCCTTTGCGAGACTTGCTAATTTTGGAAAATTAATACGACTGGTTTTCCACCAAGTGAATGGGTTGGTATTTGTCGGCGCACTTTTTTCAGATAGATATAATTCGATCTCTTCATCTGAAGTGGAAGGGGTAATTTTATTCACTTGAAATAATTATTCAAATAATTTAGATTGTAATTTGAACCCTGCAAGATTTGTGCCACATATATAAGACATCGTTTAAACGTTTAGGGATTTTGTAAACGTTTACAGCCCAAACACGAAACGTTACCGGTTACACGTGTACACGTGACAGCCTTAATTAAGATGCAAGTATCCTCCGGCAATGCAGATTCAAGTTTCTTCAAATCATGGACGTGTGTGTGTGTGTGTGTGTGTTTGTGAGGTCACAAAGGGGAACATAGTTTTGAATACACTTTACACGTTTTTGACTTCTTCTCCAGAACCATGACTGGTCAATTTCAACCAAACTTACCATAAAACACCACTGGGTATAGAAAATTCAATATTGTTTGAAGGGTCATATTCCTTTCAAAGGGGAGATATATGAAACGCCAAATTTACATAAATTCCTATAGTTAAAAATATCTTTGATTAATTGAAGATATAATCATTTCAATTATTGCTTTCTTCAACTGAACTAATGAGTGCATGAAATTAATTATTGCTCTCATCAGTTGAATTAATGTGCACTTCAATATTCAATTAATGCTCTCATCAACTGAATAAATGCACTATCAATTGAATTGATGAGAGCAATAATTGCTCTAATGCGCGCTTCAATTCAATCGTTGTTATCAATTCAATTGATGAGAGCATCAATATGGTGGAAATATTGCTCGCAAAAAATAATTTAGAACTCGGTATAAATGATTTGATAATCTCTTTAATTCTGTTGACGATATCTTTAATTAATTTACGATGCTTTTGTACAATGAATTAATGCGCGCATGGATTCTTTTAAAGAGAGTAACAACTCAATTAAAGTGATCATTAATTCAATTGTGGTTATCTTGAATTGGAGATATCTCTAATTGATAGTTGCTCTCTCTGGATGAATTATTGCGAGCATCAAATGAATTGATGATATCATTAATTCATTTGAAGAGAGCAATAATTCAATTTTTGCTCGTATTAATTGAATTGATGCGCGTATTGAATTATTGCTCTCTTCAATTGAATTGTAGCGCGCATCAGTTCAATTGTTGATATCATCAATTCATTCGAAGAGAGCAACAATTCAGTTATAGTGAGCGTCAATTCGGCAGAATAATTAATTTTATCATCAATTCAATTAATGCGCGCATGAATTCATAATTTAAGATATCTTTAATTAGTTGAAGAGATCTCTAATTAGGTTATTGCATGCATCAGATGAATTATTGATATCTTCAAATAATTAACGATATCTTCAATTATTTGAGTTTATGTTAATTTGGCGCTCCATAATCGTGTTGCTTAAAAATCATACTTGTAGTAGTGCTACATATTTCTACACCTGAAAGATATTAAACTTTCACGTATCAGATACTGATTCCCTAAAATAAAATTAAGATTTTGCCTGTGACGTAAAAAAAATCAATTTCAAACCCCTTTACCTAAAAGATAATAATAATAATAATAAAATTAAGATGGATGACTACACCAAATGTTTATTCGAGTATGGATTCTTGTCAACATTCAAACGAATTAGACTATATCCGACATATGTGCATATATGTTTTTTTTTTCATTAGGAGACATGCATGTCATTATTACTCTCTCTTACAGTTGACACATTTAACAATAAAATGGGATTATGGAAATTTGAATTATGAGGTACTTTATTCTTAACTGAAAATTTTGAAAGAATTGAATTTTGTCTCCAGTCAAAGAAAACTACAGCAAAGGAAGGTTTTCAAGATAAGTCGTAACTGATAAAACCCCTTTCATGCTCAATAGTTACAGAGGGCTTATGCAAAGCAAAGTTTTATTTTAAGAAATATTTAATATACAATGGTATTTTTGTTAAAAATACAAAAACACTGTAGTTATTTTTCTATGGTTAAATACGTTTTACATCGAGTTAATTCTATTTCTTTAAAGATGAAAGCTACTTAAAACAATGGGGTATTATTATCTGATGGTATGGGATATTATCAAAAATGTGAACAATAACTTTAACCCTTCAGGGCTGTAGTGAAGGACCGAATGTAAGAAAGAATAAGCTATGATATAAAAACAAGAAATTTCTAAATTGTTGCTGTACATAGTTTTGAAGGTTACCGTCAAATTTGATGTTAGTGTCAATAAGTTTCCTTGAAGTTAGATATTCTAACTATCGAGGATCAAGATGAAAGTAAATCATACAATGATTACTTTCGTTTCAATAACAGCGTGTCACTCCCCTAGATCGAGCGTGTAAATTTTTGGGCGAGACTTCTCATAGATTTCAATGAAGGTTTTACTTTTGTTTTCAGTGACCAATCACACTGAAAAAAATTAATGGCATACTGCGGCCATCGAAATTCACTTTCATTGAAACCACAGCCAATCCATGATGAAATGTGCATGCTCGATCAAGCGAGTGACACGCTGTGATTGGAACTATAATATCATAAATCTTTCCTGACTCATGGAAAAAAAAATGAATATACGTATAATTTCAGATGCACAAGAAGCAAAAATACAAAGAGGCCAAAGACTTTGAGAAGACTGTCTACTACTCTGACTTCGTACCGTTCGCGCACGATCCACCTGGGCACACATGCGGACTACCTTGTTGTAACAGCGACCTTTACATTAGGCTAAAGGTCAGTGGACATCATGCTGGTTGTATGTCGATGCCGTTTCAACATAACGAGACAGAAGACGCAGAAAATTTCACCCTTCGCAGAAATCAGCTTCATTTACTGAAGGGAAAACCAACTTTCAAAAATGGTGGGTTTTACTCCATTCAGCAGAATCGAAATGAACAGAGAAAATCAGTACCATCCTTTTCAACACTTCCACGCAACAAGAATGATCAGCGTCACTTTCTGCAAGGTAGAGGGATCACTCTCCCGCGCATTGATTTCTCTAGTACTTCTGATAAAGAGAAAAGATTTGGTCAGCTGGAAAGCGACGAAAGTGACTCTAGCTCGGAGTCAGATTTAGATCTTCTAATGCTAGGAAATATCGAAAAGAGGAAGATACCGCAGAGAAGACGTAGTTCGGACATGCCGCAGTTGCCAAGAATCCACCCTCTGGAGTTGCTACAGGCCCGAAGAAAGTTCGGCATAGCAGACGACGATTCTTCCAGTAGCACCGACGAATCAAATTATTACAACGAAATTGTTATGAGTAATTTTAAACTTCGACAAAGCGACCCACAAGAAAAAGTGACGTCAAACACGTCTGACGATTCAGACGACGTGTTTATTCCTCAAAAGGAAACAACGTATTGCACGCTCAACTTAGATAAAACATTTGTGTATGACTCGAAACGGAATACCCTAGAAAGAATGACAGGTCGAGAAAAGTACCCAGATTTGTCTATACACCAGTCGATGGGTCTTGGAAATCTCCAAGCAAAGGAACCACGGACTGGCGTAAAATACAACAAAGAAGAAGGTGTGGTGAAAAGTCCTGACAAAACAACACCAGATTATTTGAAAAAACCACTGTCAGTAAAAGCTCATGGAGACTCTGGTACGAAATCGACACGTTCAGACGACGTACAGTTAAAATCAACACTGAAATATAGGTCTCTACAACATGACCAGATGAAAAGGAAATGTTCCCACAACCCAAAGACTGCAAGCCTTGATCGACATGGAAAAGTTTTGTATGGCTATGAGAATCGTGGTTTTGTTGAGTTGGAGGGAGAGAAGCATGACGAAAATATCGTTGCAAGACAGAGCCACCCTCTTGACACTATTGACGAATTACCAATAACCTTAATTCTTTAAACAAACAAGTATTTAGAGTACAACCGAATCTCTTCACATATACATGCCTCGCAATCTGTTTGATGTCACCAATTCCTTTCAATACAGATACCTGTTTAAAACTGAAAATTGGAGTACTTTTAACACGGACATCTATGTTTACAATTGTCATGCTATCAATGCCTATGTTCCTTGTCAAAAAATAACTGACGATAAAACCGAAAACATAGAAGATAGACAGTCTGACTGTTATTTGCTTGTTGTTATACGTCCCATTCGAGAGTACAGAGACGTTAAGTGCCACAGTTTTGACCTACATATTATACTGAAGGCTGTAGCAGACAGAATCGTACCAACGCCTACCACTTCAAGGGACTTCGGTGTTTTAAGGTCATATCTAAAATACCCGTGACGTTCATTTCTAATGCCAGGCGTATTGCAAAGAAACAGTCACCACCTGTGTTAAACGTCATGGACTTCACGTGAGATTAAGAATCGAACCCGGGATCTCCTGTTGCAAGCGATTGCCCTAATGACCAGGGGTAGTCAGGGTGTACATCTCTACGTAGATAGAGACTATAACAATTTGCAAGTAGTAATCAATTTGTTTGTTTTTGTATTTTTTTTTGTTTGGTTTTTTTTTGTTTGTTTTTTGGGGTTTTTTTGTTTTTTGTTTTTTGTTGTTTTTGATTTTGTTTTTTGCTTTTTGTTTTTTTGTTGTTGAAAATATAATGTTGATTTTTGTTTCCGGCAATGAAAACGCATGTAATTTGGATCATTATAAACAGTAAAAACAATTCTTTATGTTCATTAAATTCTCGGGTCAGATAATTTGATATGCAGTCGTTTAACGATCAGAAAATTTTGACTTCCAGATTGTAGTTAAAAGTATATTAATTTCTGGTAAGAAGTATGGTGATTGGGTATGTATGAAAATTTACGTATATATTTACAAATGACGACGAAGGATACCGAGTGATGGCAGTGACGCACACTGGTCATCGACCAGATGAACTGAAATTGAAATCGAATTACGATATCTGATCCATTCCAAGTGTTGTGTGAGTAAAGAAGATTTTTAAAACTCAGTTTCGGCCTAAACCACGAGGCTCTGGGAGAGCTATGATAATAGATTTCACAGTTTACATTCCTCTTATCCAAGAGTTTATGCCCCAACCTAGGAGAGCAGGAATCTGAAATATACAGTTTGTGTCACTCTTGTCCAAAAGATGCTTCATACCATATTTCGTCGGAAGTGGAATGGGAGTTATCAAGAAGTTTAAAATATTCTATTATTAGCACATTTAGTCTTTGATCATTTTGACCCCACCCTCATACCAAAAACCCCAACCCTGGGATTACGAAATTTTCAATGTTGGTAAAGGACTACCTGCTCATTCTAAATATCAAAGTACACCTTATCCGTAGATATCTAGGAGTAAGTAGTCCTTTACCAAAATATTAAATTTCATGATCCTTGGAGGCAAGGATTTGCTTTCCAAAATTATTATAGTGATTACCGTCTTTATCATTGGAAAGACTTCAAGTTTGCTGATATGGTATGGAAACTAAATGCATATTTAGGTATAGCAGAAAAGGATGTACCAAGATTGTGAATTTCACAATCCCAGGGTTTTGACTCTAGGACAGGTCAAAATAGGTCATTTCGTGTTAATTTTACATACATGTACTGTACATAATATTTTGCAAAGCCTTTTATCAGTATAGACACTTTTAAATGCTTTTAAGTAATAAGACACATTTTATACTTTTGCTAAATATTAGAATTAAAATATTCAGAACAGCACATTTCTAGATTACGTAGCCCTTAGAACTAGTGATACTTTTCACCAATACTCAAGTGACCGAGCCTCTTCTTTTATTAAACAATTTTTCCACCACAAAATGTAGCCTTTTCCAAACTCTTTAAAAATTTAAATTGATATTAAAAATTCCATCTGGAGATAGGTTTAAAGAATGAATATATATATATATATATATATATATATATATATATATATATATATATATATATACACAGAGAGAGAGAGAGAGGGGGGTATGGAACTAGTACCTACACAAGTATGTCCTATAAGCTGACACCGAAAAAACGAGACCTACTTTTTTCATATGCAAGCACAAGTAAGCAGCCGAAGTACACCTTAAGAAGCAGTTTCAGCAACCGATTTAACATCAAAGGTTAATTTAACATCAAAAACTATTATGCTACAAATTATACAAAATATATTCAATTTTTTGTACAATAATGGAATCTGCAACTGGTCAATTTGGGACTCAAACATAACCCATTAATATACTACGGGTGATTAGTATTTAACGTAATAGTCTCTTACACTGTCAAATTGTGTGCATTTCTCCGTTCTTCAAAGTAAAGGTTAACTTTAAGAAGTCCAAATATTGGTAAAACAAATAAATGAGACTTAAAGCTAGTAAAGCATTATCATGTTTAAACGTGTACAATTATCAATCTCGCTGTTCAATACAAGAAACTCGAGTAAAATAGTTTCTTGATTCAAAAGAAATGTAGGCCAAACAAGGGCACAAAATTACACGCGCTAAAGAAGCACAATACTTCAAGACAAAATTGATATGCACGATAGAATAATGTTGAGCTCCCAACAGAACACGAGGACCACGTCCTATGCCACCACCGCAGTGATATCTTGATACAGAGGGGGCCGTCATAAATCAGGCCAAACATTTCCGTGCATTCCTGAGCCTAAAGAAAGAATAAATGAAAATTCGTCTGAATTTATCTCTAGGACCCAATATTGCACGCAGAACAAACATTCTGAATGTATTGCAGGCAATGCAAGAAAAAGCCATATATAAAATTTCAATGGAATGTCTTCATCCAGTGCGGAAAAAAGTCCGGAAAACTGATTCAGAATGATAGATGGACGCACGGGCAGACAGACAGACTGATAGTAAACTAATAATCCCCTTCGGCAAAACTGGTAGGAGACTAGTAAAATTTCTAAACACATACACAAATTAAAAATGGATGTAGTTCTATGTTTGAGACCAGAGTCTCAGTCAATGTTTACCCTTTGCTGAGGGTAAATGTACAGAAATTCTAGTATGCAACAAAAGAGATTCTGGTATGTGACACAGAGCTTCTGGTATGTGAGAATGACTCACGATAAGACCAAAGTTTACATTTCAAATCTATAATTAACAACAATCAACAAGAGGCCCACGGGCCACATCGCTCACCTCAGCCCATATTTAAAGATTTTCCCTATATATTCACACATAAAACTTTGATCCTCTATAGTGGCCCCACCCTACCATCCGGGCCATTATTTTAACAAACTTTAATATGCACTTTGTCAAAAAGCTGTCATGTAAATTCAACTTTTCTGGCTTAGTGGTTCTTGAAAAAAAGATTGTTAAAAATGTTTTCCTGTATTTTCACATATAAAACTCTGATCCCCTACTGTGGCCCCACCCTACCCCCTGGGGCCATGATCTTAACAAACTTTAATCTGCACTATGTCAGGAAGCTTCAATGTAAATTGGAACTTTACTGGCCCAGTGGTTCTTGAGGTGATTTTTAAATGACCCCACCCTATATTTGTGACTATCTACCATTTGAAGGGGCATGACCCTTTATTTGAACAAACTTGAATCCCCTTCACCCATAAATGATTTGTACCAAGTTTGATTGAAATTGGCCCTGTGCTTCTGGAGGGAATTTTTAATGATTTTTTCCTATATTTTCACATATAAAACTTTGATCCCTGATTGTGGCGTCACCCTATCCCTGGGGACCATGGTTTTAACAAACTTGATTTTGCACTACGTCAGGAAACTTTTCTGGCCCTGTGGTTCTTTAAATGACCCCATCCTATTTTTGTGATTATCTCCCTTTTGAAGGGGGCCATGACCCTTCATTTGAATCCCCTTCATGATGATTTGTACCAAGTTTGATTGTCATTGGCCCTGTGGTTCTGGAGATTTTTTCCTATATTTTCACACATAAAACTTTGATCCCCTACCATGGCCCCACCCTAGCCCAGTGGGCCATAATTTTAACAAACTTCAATCTGCACTATGTCAGAAAGCTTCCATGTAAATTTGAACTGTACTGGCCCAATGGTACTAATTGTTTAATTGACCCCATCCTATTTTAGTGATTATCTCCCCTTTAAAGGGGGCATGGCCCTTCATTTAAACAACTTGAATGCCCTTCACCCAAGGATGATTTGTACCAAGTTTGACTGACATTGGCCTGCTGGTTCTGGAGAAAATTTGTCTGTTTTTGCACTATTTCGCCATTATCTCCCCTTGGAGTACGGTGTTGCCCTTCATTTGAACAAACTTGAATCCCCTTCAGCCAAGGAGGCTTTTTGCCAACTTTGATTGAAATTGGCACAGTGGTTCTGGAGAATAAGACGAAAATGTGAAGTATATATGCAGATGCCAATGACAATGGAAAGTTTTGATTAGAAAAGTTCAAGTGAGCCTTCAGCTCAGGTGAGCTAAAAACGGATAAGGACCTGGCCACAATAAGCTTCACATTAGATTCTAAGAGATAACTACAAGGTCCAATTCAGCAACACAAAACATGCTCCATTACTCTCTATTTAACTCTACAGAACAGTTAGAATCTGATGTTATGTGTTTAAGCAAGAAAATGCACTGCTCAGGTAAACCATGTGGTCCATGACCCTTGTTAAACAGTAACTGGCAAGGCATACCAATTTCCTATTTACTACTGCATGTACTAATACTAGTCCTCACTTAACAGAAAACCCATTTAGCTTTTCTGATAAAGTTTGTCCATTTTAATTTCTCAAGAACAGTGGATCATAGAGAACTTAAATAAAATTTTCTTTTCTAATCCTACACATTCCTATGTTTACTTTGCACCAGTACTGTGGCAGTGTGGAACAATGACTCAAACATCCTTGAATATACATGATATACTTCATTAAATTTTGAATCAATACTGCTCATCTCTTTGTAAATCACAGTACTACCAGAATTAAGAACATACACTCATTTATAACTGTCTATCATTTATTGTGTGCAAAACAATGATGAAAAACAACTGAAATAATTAATTATGTACAGACTCGCGAACAAATAAATCCGTACAAGAAAAGTTGTGGCATGCTGAAAATCAGACACAACAATTTCATTCATCATACACCCTATAACATAAAACAGTCCACATTGAATGTCTTACAACTACCTTCAATAATACTCGGTGTAAAAAGCTTTCAATAGTATTTGTCCGCTTAAACGGCAACTGTTTGAACTCTATGCAAAAACACTCAAAATGTGACTGTTGTAACAATCATTATATCTACCTGTGTAATGGAATTTTTACCAAGTTATCTTGTAAACATGAAAATATGGTTCTTCTGAATATTCTACAAATATAAATAGGACCAAACAAACTGTATGTGTTCATCTCTGATAAGACAAGATCATGAAAAAAGACCTACAAAATATGAGTGATCTACGGTACTTTTTAACCTATCCAGATAAAATAACTTGTCTGCTTATTGAATGTTTTTATATCAAAACTCAAAAATATGTATATCTAACTATAAATACCGAGTTGTTAACAATATTAACTATCACCACAAGCAACATATTTGCATACGATTTTTACTTTGATGCCCTGCAAAACTTGTCATTTTCTCATTTCAGTTAAATGAATTTTGCTTGGTCAACTTTATATTTAAACTTTTGAATGTATTAAAATTATGTCTGTACATTTTCCACAACAATCTACATTACTGTAGAATCATTCATTTTTATGGGATCAAGTTTTCTGTTGTTTGAGGGGGGGGGGGGGGGGGGGGGGGGGGGGGGAGCATGTCTAAAGAGACTTGATCTCATGGTTGAAGAGTTGCCATTCTTTATTGCAGTATAGTCTCTTGTTCACTGACAATTTAAATTCAGGGTCCATTCAGCAAAGACAACAAAAATTTACTTCAACAAAAATTAATTGTATTATAGCATTTCAAACAATTCCTGCAAAAATTGATCCCAACAGTCATTTTTGGTAATGATTAATAAAAGTTTATATAAGATCTCTATGGAAGAGAAATAAATATTTGTCATCTTTAATCATGAACAGCAGCATACACTAATCATCATGAATTTACACTTCTACTTGACATACTTTAATTTAAAACCCATACTTTTCTACAACGCGGTAAAGTATATTGTATCCTTGTCAAACTTACACACCCACTGAAGCACCTGTGTAACTGGCCTGATGCAATACATCATTATCAGTGACTCCAAATTCAAAAATCAACAGGTATACGCAACAGTAATTTGATTTGAGATTTCTAATCCATTGTGGTTCAGGCATGTAATTTTTTTCCCATTTAAGAACCAAAACTTCTTTCCCAATTATATTTGTTCCTCTTTCTGTAGCAAGATTGTCTGATTCAAACTCTTTTATTACATGTGTAAACAAAAGTATCAACAAGAAATGTTCTCTAATGGCAACTGTGCTGATACATAACAATGTTATCTGTTGACAACATTCAGGAACTAAAGACAAGTATACCTGGGGTTTATAATAGACAAATGCAATATACACAAATACATATACAAGAAAAATCAAATCATACAAAAACCATTAATCATAATATTTTAAGCACATTAATCATAAAGAAAAAGTTAATTATTATATGATATTACACACATTCAATCAGTCTAAAGTATAATGAAGTTTTGAGAATTCCTGAATGTAAGTCTTAATCCCAGTTATTCAATTTACAACAACTTTGATTGCAGTCAAGTTTAATGATTAAAATCAGCTGAAGGTCTAAACTTTCAGCATGCATATTATACTTATAAATGTACATATATGCAAATATGAAGAGAACTGATAAACACAAACAAAAAATATGTTATTAGGAATTATATATATATATATGTGTGTGTGTGTGTGTGTGTGTGTGTGTGTGTGTGCAATTGTTTCCATGAAAAAACTAAATTTTATTTGATTCATAAAATATTAACTATGACATAGTACAATTAACTAAGTAAATGTAAATCCTAATCTTTGCATAGTTTACAGAGCATTTAGGAGAGTCACAAGTATGTACTTAAATGCAAAGATCTAAATTACTAGTACATTAAAATATAACACCACAATCAAGATCACAAAACCAGAAAATAGACTAAATATATGATCAAACACCATCTCATTTCATTTATTTGTTTGATATAACTGTGTAAATGCCATTTTCATGTGCTGACAATGTGCCCATAAAAGAACTTACTTTGTAATCAAAAGATGCTGAATAACAAGGACCAGAAAAAGCTTTAAATGCCCTTCTAGGACCAATATTCGAACTTTGGAGCACTTATTCCAGTGCCTTATAAATACACCCAAATCTTTCTTAATGATCTTTGCTTAAAGTCTATGAATAAACAATACCGATAACAAAGTTACTGCTCACACGGAACTTTATGAGCTCAATTAAATTAAACAACTACACAAAGAGGATTATACATGTACCAAAATGCAGACTGTAACTATACATATAATGATGTAGTCCTCAGTTGATATAAATCTGAACCTTTATCAACACAATATACAAGGCTTAAGAGATTTTAATATTATTATTTACATTTCTTTTCAAAATTTCTCTCTTTTATTAAAGATATAAAATCTGTGGGTAAATCACACAGTAAAATTTACAAAGTGAAAGCCTATTACCAAATTGCAAAAGCTACAGAAAATCCAATACAAAATCTTGGACATTTTTGTGAATGCAAAATTCATTAATGTGCACAACGCATGTTCCAATCACACATGACGTATACAAACAAGTCACTGGTATAATTCAGTGAGAGATAGCAACATTACAAAAAAAAATCAAAAAAAATAAATCAAACACATGTAATTGTGGCTGCTGTCACAAAAAAAGTGACAAAAATGTGGAATGGGAGGTACATACCTGCTCTAAAGGATGTCACTAAATTTTCTGCATTAAGCAAGGGAAAAGATAGAACATACTTTGCAATTTTGACATAACCATAAATGTTTTGAATTTAACTTGAATTTAAGGAGAGACATATTCAGAGTTTTAAATATTTTCAAGCCTTTGTAATTTCAATATATAAATGTCTATTTACTTGACCATTGAACATTACAAATAATTTTCAATTGTATTTCCATATTAAGTCCAGAGATACATACTTGCAATTGTATATAACCGACAAGAATGCCAAACTTAATATATATATTCCATGTGTCTTATTCAGCTTGCATTGAACCTTGCATCATGGGACAAATTACTTAAAAAAAAAAAAAATAAAACAATAGCACTTTTCATATATAGAATCTTAACCTCAGTTAAACATACATTCAACATAAGAATTACAGATGGCAAGATGTGTTCATTTGTGGAAGACCACTTTACCACTAAGCTTACTTATTTTGATCAGGAAATACAAATGGTATACATAGATTTACTGGCCCTTTTAAACAAAGCACAAACAGTTTTAATTTTTTTTATGTGGGCAATTATTTCAAATTCTAGAGAATAAGTAATTGTGACAATTGTTGCACACACACACACACACACACAAACACACACACACACACACACACACACACTAAGCACCTGCTAACTAAAATGCTGAGGTAAGTGCAATACATGTACACATAAATACAAAATGACAGTGTACTTATCAATTGAGAGTTCAAATTGCATTTGCACATCCATGAACACAAACCTGTGATATGACAGACTAGATATCACATTGTATTAAAAATACATAGCATATCTCATTCAAATTGTGTGTCCACAGCATTCAAATATACAAATCAATTTAAATTCATTCTTGCACAATGTATTCTCTCAGTTAATGATCATAATATTATCTTAAACAATTTACCATTCCATCTGCAGTAGTGAAAATATAGAGAATCATGTTACAATTACTGTGGTGATTCATTTAAGATATAACAATATATATGTATGTCCTTTATACATGTTATATACTATACTTCACATTTGTAACAATAAAAATTCTCATTATAATACATTCAACAATAGAGCACATTTAAAAGGTTCTATAAAACCTTATGTTTAACAATAGAGCACATTTAAAGGTTCAATAAAACCTTATGTTCTTTAGCACTAAAATTAAGATGTTTTTCAATACATATGTCATGATGTATTCCCAAAATTCACTTTTTTTTTCTAATCCAATGCCCAATATCTGTTAACTCATCACTCTTCATTGAATAGTGATTGTATTGATTAGCAGTTCCAAGTGGAACAGCATCTCTGAAAGACTGTGGTTTGGAATGATCAGCTGGACATGGACTTATTTTCTCTGTACCACTCCACAAATTCATCCAATAAAACAGGCCCTGAAATCCATAAATATCAGTATAATAAGATCTGCAAGTTATTAATGGACCATCAAAGTGCTCACCTGACTCAATCATCTTGTTTGTGCAGAGAAATAAACTTTGCATAGAGAACCTTAATCTAAGCTAATGCCAAAGATTCAAAATAAAATCTTATGTATACTATACAAGGATGCTTCCACATTAATTTGATGTTTTCTCATTGAAAGAAATTTTTAATTTCAGTTATGCATCTTTACAAAAAGCAGGTACTGTACTTTCAATTTCAGATGAATCAAATGAATGCGTTCATATCCATCTGATCATACAAAATATGCTTGGATACATTCCAAAAATTTGCAAATTTATAGAACTTTGTAAATCTATTTGTAAATGTTTTAATATTACTAACAAGAGGCCCACAAGCCATAACTGTTACTTGAATACCATAGTCCATATATAGACCTGTCAGGCAGTCTCATATTTGTATTTAAGCTTCATTCTGGAGTCTTTTGAGCACAGATTCAAAGATGATTGAATGTGGTAATATGGTAGTTGAAAAGAAAGTTTAGCCAGACAGCTAGACAGACAGATGCCTACTTTGATCCATAATGCTCATTTGAACTTTGGCTCAGTTGATTTAAAAGTGATGCACTTAAAAATTATTTTTACTTACATGCTCCGTCTTCATCATAATTGGATAAGTCCGGCAGAATAGATCTACTGAATTCCAAAATGTTACACCATTGGTCTTTATTTATCACTTTATACTTGGACTGCTGTGATTAAAATGTATTCATTATGTTATCAGTTGCAATAACGGTATACAATCATCATCTGCTGAAAGTTCTATTATCTAATATTTACTGGTCTATATACAAGTCATTTTCTTCAACAGAGATAATAATGAATAAAGTTTGTCAATGAACAGCTCATTTATAAATTGCTTATATATGTATTTGTTTTCTTGTAGCTTACTTCTATGAACTGATGAAATGAGCCAAACAATGGCCAGTGTTTCCCCAACAGTAGACCCAACATTGCCTTGCCTGTCTCTACATCCATACTTCTTTGGTCTTTGTTCTGAGGGAAATGAACTAGTTTTAATACTGCACATTAGTGTTGGAATGTTTCTCTAAAACAATCAGGTTTTCTTTTCCTTCAAGATTAGCACAAGAAAAGTCTCAAAGTATTATTATATCACTGCTCACTGCAATTACAGTACTAGTTAAAGTACTGATAACATTTTGACAATCCTATTTTTCACAATTATATACAATTAAAATGGCTGTACATGAAAACCAAAATGTATCCACAAATTACAGTACCCTTGCGAAATCAAATGCATATCTGTAGATATTTTTGAAATGTACAGGATCATCAAGAATCGACCGCAAGTAATCCAAACGACCTTGTAACTTTGATATACAGTCACACCTGGAAATAGAAAATTTACAGTAATATACTTGTCAGTACACATTTGTATTACCCTTTTAAAACAGTCGAATGACATAATACAGTAAAACTTCATTTCAGGAGGTCCCACTACTGTTATATCCATAATTCCCTATATCCATATAATAAATAATTTCTACAATTAATACCAATTCTATATAGAAAGGGATATGTACCTGGTAATTACTAAGCATAGAGCAGTCCCCCCCCCCCTTCCCCCTTTTACAATATTCATCTTTGTTGATGATTACCATCAAGATTAAAGAGCAATAAGAAACATTTTCAATTACTTGCATTCTTTATTATCAGTGCAGAATTTCACTTTTGAGGACATAATTGACAGAAATTAAGGAAACTTTTGAAGTTTACTGCTGTACAGTGTTCATGTATGCCATTTTGAAACTAACTTACTCAGTAAGCTGATCAATCAATACTTACCATGTCAAAATAATTTTTTGTCAAGTATATTTAACAGTAAAGCAAATGATAATCAGAGTGTTAACATTAGATTCACATTTAATTAAGATAAACTTAGGTTTTTGGTTTAGCTAGTTTTATGAAATAAAATGATAAGCAGGGCTTGCCTGCCACTTGAACAAACACATGGACATATCAATCAGTATTCTAAGTGATGGTTAGCCATGATATTTCTCTTTACAGAAATAATTAATTATGCATGGTCTCTAATGAAGAATACACATATCAATCAGTAATTTTAACTATCTCCCTTTATAGAGTCAGCTAAAGGTCAATCTGGGAAAAGCCAAGTTTTCATTCTTTACTCTAACAAATGTAATAAGTTACAACTGTGAATTACAGCTAATTTTTTAATTTTCATACTATAGGTTGTACCACCCTGTGGCATGTTGTGTTTGATTACAATTGATGAAAGAATAACGAATGCCAAAGATACAAATCAGGATATTACAAAGGCGAACATAAGTAAATTAGATTTTTTCACTGCAAAATGCAGACAAGTGATGTAACTTGCAGCAAATGTTGATACATATATCAGTACCTAAATATATATTGTGAGGGATGTCCATGGGTAAAACTGTAAGTAGATACAATCCAATGAACGTAGTTGATGAATTACATGTAAATAACAAAAGGCTCATGGGCTACATCATTCACATGAATCATCTTGGCCCTGCTGTGGTTCAGCTACTGTGATTTTTAAAAGATTTAAAAAAAAAAAAAAAAATCTTTACTCCCATGAAAAAAATTTGATCCCATATTGTGGTTCCAACCTAGCCCCATAGGGTCACAACATAACCATGATACAAGGTCATAAGTTAAAATAATCATGTAAAAAATGCAAGTTCTTTTCATAAAGAATCTACATGTGTATACAACACATGAAATCTCTAACTTAAACACCTCAGAAGATATTTCTTGAATAAACTTTTCTTAAAAGTCATTCAAAGTCCAAGATTAAGGTTGCAACATCAAAAACTCTGGTACCAAAAAGAAAGGCATTGTCACATGGAATGCACATAAGCAAAATATATCACTCACTATGAAAAAAATTTGAGTAGGTAAAACTTTAGATTAAAATTTGAGTCATGGTCACACACTATGGCATCAAATAAAGTTTCTTGACATAAGGAATCTTGATACAAAATTTGAAAGCTCTACCTTTAATACTTCAGGATATATTATCTAGGTTAGGGGGACGAGGATGGACATATGTTTATAGACCAAAACACAGCAAAAATGTTCACTTTGAGATCAACTGCAAATGAGTTAAACTATGAAAAATGAAGATTAGCCATATTTTACTCAGTAATATAATGCAATCTGACAAATGAAATGATTATTTATTTATATCAATAAGCATTTTAAACTATATGACACTTTAATGCCTGATTTCATAGAACAGATTTTTCTACCCCCAAAAGAGTTGTAATTAAGAACAATTATTTAATTAACTCTAGTATTAAAGTCAATAATTAATTACTAATGAATTCTACTTTGCATTAAAAAAAATCTCATTAGCAAAATTGCAAAGCTTTTTAAAATACACGAGTTGAAAATGTAGGTAGGAATCCACAGTTACCATGCGTAGTTCTTTGAATCTGCACTTACTGCGATTGCTTGCATATTGACATGATTAATCATAGCCCTGTTGTTGAACAGTTCTTGAGAAGATTTTAAAAGATTTATTTTATATCACCACTGAAAACTTAGATCTCCTATTGTGGCCCCATCCTACCCCCAGGGGCCATGACTTGAACAAACTTGAATCTACACTATGTCTAATCGCAGCAAGATTCATTGAGGCTGGATATTTGGACTGATGCCTCTTCCAAATCTCAAACCAGTGTCACACAAAGTGATTTGTGAAATCTTGTCACAACTTTGTCCACTTGTTGCAATTAAAATGGGTTAAACTGAATTTCTCGCACACTTCAACTTTTCTTCTTACATTAACTATTAACTCCCTATCACAATGAAACTTGCATTTCTTATCTCATCTTCACTAGCCAAGAGTTTACGATTGTAAACCTTTGGCTAGCGAAGATGTTCTCACATTTACATAGTGTAAATCCCACAGTACAAAATGTTTATTTTCTAGGCCATTGCAATTAGCCATCATTTGATGTTATATCTTCTCAACAATGAAGAATTCCGATAGCCTATTTCATAATAGTTTGTACTATCATTTCGTACAGAAAATTGTGTATGGAGATATAAAACTTTTTGAATTAATTGAATCACTTACACAAAACTTTAAAGCATGAAAATTTAAAGCAGTAAGAAGAAAACTGTAAATTTTAACCAATCAAAAACTGAATCTTCACACTCACCAGAAAATGATTTGTGTTTGGACTTACTGTAGTTCTGTCATTCCTTTTAACCACTCTGCTTTTGTGAAGAAACCCATTGATTTTGCATCCAGTTTCCATGCCAAACATAACATCACAATCTATATAGAAAAAAAATATAAAAGGATACAAAATAAGTATATAAACACATTTAGCTAATTCAGACATACTAACAAAAAATATTTGTATGTATTAAAAAGGATAAATTATTGCACATTTTCAGATAAGCACATTCAGTGTTTCAATAAATAATTCTTACATTTTCTGGTTCAACTCCAATGTCCTCACAAAATTTTTCCATTCCTTCTGGTCCTAATACATCTTCATCTGAATCTGTAGAATACAACACAAATCCTAAATGTTACCAAGAATCACTAAATTAAACTAGACCTGTCCTAACAGAACTAACCTCAGTGCAGGACTCATCCACCCTGTGGCATATTTGAAATATTGTATGGTTCATGACCAGAAAGTCAAATGAAATTCAATATTCTTCATAATGTAGATTCTTTATTTTATGTGAGTACTTAATATTGCAAAATGACTTGTAAACAAACATGAATATATGAGTGGACTGTTCACATGCATTTCAGCAATATAAAAATAAAAGCAAGCAATTTTAATTTGCAAAGGTGCCTAAAATTCTTTGCATATATTTAGGAATCTACAGCATATGCTACTCCAGATTTTTTGAACCTCACAGGAACTTTCAGCTCAGGTTAGCTAAAAAAGGAATTCCTATGACCTTGACCTTATAACAATTGGTTGATTATATATTGTTTAATGTCCTGCTGGAGAATTTTTCACTCATATGGAGATGTCACCATTGCCGGCGAAGGACCGCAAAATTTTGGCCTATGCTCAGCGCTTATGGCCTTTGAGCAGGGAGGGATCTTTATCGTGCCACACCAGGGCCTCGGTTTTTGCAGTCACATCTGAAGGACTGCCCCATTTAGTTGCCTCTTACAACAAGCAAGGGGTACTGAGGATCTATTCAAACCCCAGATCCCCACGGGGCCCTTGACCTTATAATATTGACCTTGAATGATGGTAATGTCGCACCTAGAGATCACAATAAAATTAATTGTTCAACACTGAAAAGATCAATCTTCAAAGATATTCAACAAAATTTATATAGTTTTTCTCCAAGTGACCTTAAATTGTCTAAATGACCTTGGAAATAGAGTGTCACCTCCACATATTGCCAGCTTTTGTCCCAGCCTACTATGGCTTTATATTGAGGGTGGCATTATAAAGAGTCTGACCATTTTAGTTCATCAATTTGAAAAAAAAATAATGTGGTTGATCAATAAATAAATCATTGTCCCTTTATTGTTGTCCAAGTACTATAAGATTTGAAAATGCATGAAATTCTTTTGCTTAACACTCATCAATACAAACAATGGTCACATGGTGAACAAATTTAATGGTAATTGACTGGAATTTCGTTTCTCCTTTGTTTACACATTGGAAATTCTATTGGACAATGTCAGAGACAATTTTTAAAGGATCATATTCAAGCTATTATAGTTATTACCTCTACGTACCTGTTTTCAAGATATATGCTAATTCACCAGAGAGACCAATCATGTATAATGATGGCTTAGTATCCCGGTTTTGGCATCATTATTAGGGGATGTATAAAAGTAACTTGAACTATTGTACCTGAAAACAGGTGGTGGTAAGCGAGTTTGGTATTATATCAGGTTAATTAGTGTGTATGGAAAACTGTTCTTCACATTTCGATGGTGATATGCAAGGGTGGTGATATACCGAGGTGACACTGTAAATTGGGACACATCCACAAGGCATGATCTTCCAAAACATTCCCCCTCCCCTCTCTCACAACCTTTATATTGTCCAAATGACATCAGATAGGTTCAGGACATATGCCACCTCAGCGTCTAGTACAAGAATTTTATCTTTTTATGTCATAAACATAAGCATACTAACAAAATGTCAACAAACCAATTTTTACAATCTGAAAATTCCCTTACCAGTAACATCATCAAAATTGATCAAATTTACTCACAAATGCACAAGATAACACTACTTAGATGCAAAACATGGTATATCACATTTCCACAAAATCTGAGGGGAAATAAATCAATAGCATTCGAGAAAATCTCCTGACAAAAATTATCTACAGACAGACATGGTGATTTCAATATATGCAGGGGTTATGACAGTAGTACAGAAACTGCAGACTCTGCAACCAATCTTGGTTACATATGGGTACTGTTGATAAAATTTTATTCGCAAAAAGCTTTTTGTTTAATTTTGTGCGACTAGCCATTCGTGAAAATTTAGTTCTTGCTAATATACTCTTACATGTACACTCACGTGCCAAATTAAAAGTCACAAGATGGCTGACGTGCTAAGAACAGCTTAAATAGTGTGCAGAATTCATGGTCTAATTTCTCCAAATCTAGAAATGGTACTTACCCCAAAATCTCAGTACTTCGTAATGCATCCATTGACAGCAAGAACAGCTCGTACTTGCTTAGGTAGAGACTGGTACAATGATTTTATATACGTCGGAGTTAGGGAGGTCCATATTTCTAAGACATTGTCAATCAGGTCCTGTCTAGTTTTTATTTGAGAAATCCGATTTTGCAGTTTTATTTTAACAGTTCGCCACACATTTTCAATAATATTAATGTCTGGGGATTGTGGAGGCCAATTCATGGTGTTGATACCGTTTTGGGTTTTCCATGCACAAGTCTCCCTAGATGTATGCACTGGTGCATTGTCCTCCTGGAAGATATACGGTCTGTCCTGTTGATATTTAGCAATAACTGGCCAAAGATTTCCATCAAGAATTTCTATGTACTTCCTAGAATTAATATTCCCTTCTATGGGCGTCAATGTACCAACAGCATCATAAGTAAGACACCCCCAAAACATAACACTTAGCTGTGGAGTCTGTTTGTCACTGTAGATTCCAAGGCAGCGTGGTTTCCATTTCTCCCCATTTTTCCTCCAGACATAAACTTTCCTATTTCCTCCTAAAACAATTTGTGTTTCATCTGAAAATATCACTCGTGACCAATCACGATTAACGGTCCAGTGTAAATGAGATCGACAGAAGGTACGACGCTTCTGTCTATTCCTTTTGGAAATGGTGGTTATCTTCACAACTCTTCTGTGATACCCATTTTCATGTAATCTCCTTTGAACTGTGCGTTTGGATAGCTGCTGTGGTGTATTTTCATTATACAAAGCAGAAATATCTGACAATGTCTTTCTGCGGTTAACTTTAACTACATTCAAGAGTCTCCTATCTGATCTTTCACTGCTCTGCCTTTTTCTGCCACACTTTGACTTCCTTGCACTTCCTCTGATTGAACTGACATTTTCCTGGTTTTCATTCCTTTTCAAAAAATGGCACACTGTAAATCTGTTTATTCCCAATATTTTTCCAATTTTTCCACCACTGTTGCCCTCACATTTCAGTTTAAGGATCAATTTTTTCTGCTCATCTGATAAATCCTTCCCTCTGGCACCAATTACTTTTTCCTGCAGACGACAGCTTTATTTGTAAACAAACACTTACCTCCCTTTGATCAGTCAGTAGGCGACATCTGAATCTATACCCAGTTAAAAAGTACCGGGTTAAATTATCCCAGTATTAGTGTTATAGAAAAAAGAAATTGCAGGTGTGTGAAATTTGACTTGCAAGTCAGCCATCTTGTGACTTTTAATTTGGCACATGAGTGTACACTACTCTTACACACAGACTTATATAATAATGATTCATGAAAGTTACGTCTGGTGAATAAAGCCATCATTGTATTGAACATGAAAATAAGGTCTCGTGAATAAGTGATCTACAATAATCCAGGTGGCAAGGCCTAAACGTGTACAGCCTGCATATGAAATTTGCCTCAAAAATTCTGAATGTCTAACACGATAGCAGACAATGATAGTAAAATCCTATTACATGTACCATCTACAAGGCCTTGTCAATAGATTACATGTAAAATAATCCTTTTCCAAAGTAATATTTAAGTTTTCTATTCATAAGTGATTTTAACATTTATGACAAGGTCACAGACTGTCAAATATAGCTTACAACTACCAAATATCAAAGCTCTATCCTTCAACACAAACAGATAGGCCAACTTATAAAATGACTGTAATCAATCAATAAAGAGTATAAACAGAGTACCTGTATATTCATGGAACCATGCTATGCATCTCTTTGTACTAAAATCATTTTCGAGTTCATTACGTCTGGACCTGAAATAGATTGAAAACTTAAAATTATTATCTCTCTATATCATATCATTCTTATCCGCTCCTGGTGGCTAACCATCCTTAAAACAAAAGGACCATGGGCCATGTCACTCATCTGAGCTGAAGTTTCCAACTGTAACAAAACTGATTTCTTTACCTTTTTCCTAGTCAAAGGAGTCATAGATAAACAAATTTTATGCAACAATGAGCCACATCGCTAACCTGATTCAACTTGGCCCTGCTTTTTCAACTGTTGTGATTTTTAAAAGACTAGTTAATTACATGTTTTTTGTTGGATGCAAAACAATATTTTAAAGCTGCATTATGAAGTAACACATTGTACATAAATTCACAAATATTTCCAAGAACAAGTTGTCTTAAGCAGAGTATCTTCATGAATATTTCTAATAATGTGCACCGCCATGACACATGATATGTGCCCATCAGATGTTTATCCATTATAAACAGATAAAAGTACATGACACAAAATCAAGTCAATCTTAATTGGTGCAAAGACTGCACCAATATCTTTGCATATCTTTGTCTGAGGTAAAATCAAGATTATTCCTTGTAATGCGTCTATCACACGTTGCAATTGACTTGCCAATATATCTCTCGAATTGTTCAAATAACTAAAAAAAGACTTTCTTAAATTATTTTCATTAATTAATCTTTAACTGGACATATGTAATTTAATTCTTATCAAAATGATCTTTGAATCTCTAGCTGAACTCTTAAACACCATGGCTTACTTACAAGGGGCTAATGGAATCTTAATTGGACAGACAGATTATACTGCTTGAAACACCATAAGCTTAGTTTATCATTCCCATGAAACAATTCCTTTGTTCTGTGATTGTTAAATCTTTGCTTTTGTAGTACAATATTGCATATATTTATATCATCAATGTTGTAAACAAAATAAAGATTCATATCAATTGTTATGTAGCTACATTTTATTTAAAAAAGTGTATTTCTTGATGTAATAAGTTACTGCATTTCTCTCCAACATATATAGGGATTACCTCTCTTAAAACATAGCATTTCTTTTAAATACTTAAATTTTTTAAAGTTTTAATGACCTGATTGTAAGCTACAATTTGCATTTCTATACAGATGCACAAATTAACAAAGCTTGTTGATTGCAGGACTCATATCTACATGAGCCCAAAACAAAGGGTTATGCCATATATGACCATATCATCTTAATTATATGTCACTGTGACTATAATTTTGGGCACAACACATCTTCTTCTTAAGATGCATTAACTGGCCAAGTTTGATGATTCTAGATTAAATAATTGTCCAGTTATGAGTTGGACAGGATTTTGCCATATTTGGCCATATTGTCTTAATCACAGGTCACAGTGATCTAAGGTTCAAGTGCAACCCATTCTCTGCCTAACATGCATCATCTGACAAAATGTTATGATTCTAGACCTCATAGTATTTAAGTTATGAGCAAGAAACAATGATGGACAAATGGACAGACCAATCACCATACCATAATGCATCCTGTCTAAAGATGGGCATACGAAAGCAAGCTATCTCAAGTGGGACATTCCTAAGAAAAATATTGTCTTCAACAGCATGTTTCTTAGAATGAGCTGTCTAATTGTGATGCTTTTGTAATTCCTTGAAAATGAAGGTGGCACCAACTACAGTCTAAATTTACATGAAAACCTGGAAGACAAATAGCAAGATAATATGGCATTCTTTAAATCTGCTGGTGATGCTAGTTTTTTTTTGTTTTTTTTTTTTGTTTGTTTGTTTATAGCCGCCTGAGCAATTTTTCAGCTATCCGGCGGCTGTCACCATTACCGGTGACAGGGCTGCAAATTTAGGCCTATGCTCAGCACTCAGGGCCTTTGAGCAGGGAGGGATCTTTATCGTGCCACACCTACTGCGACACGGGACCTCGGTTTATACGGTCTCATCCGAAAGACCGGCACCCACGTCCCACAGTGGGATTCGAACCCCCGACTCAAGGATCATCAGATCTTTGAGCCCGACGCTCTAACCACTGCGCCACGCGGGCGGCGATGCTAGTTTGAATAAACAATATAACAATCATGAAAGTGTTTCATTATTATTCAATCATGTAATTTAGGTCCAAAAGAACAGTAAAATTTCTCAATTGACCAAAAAAAAAAAAAAAAAAAAATTCATGTTGATAGCCCAAGTGACCAGTGAATAAATATTTCTAGGGATGACTAACTTCCTTTTCAATCATGAATGAAATTATAAATATCAGCAATACTTGAATATTCCTTTAAAATCTAATTGCCTAACTGGGTAACTCAGTAGGTTAATGCGTTGACTACTGACCTGTAGATGGTAGGTTTAGCAGGGATTTTAATTTTTTTTTTTTCCAGATAGAAAATGTAAATTTGCAAGTTTTCAATTTCAAATTATAGTACATATCCTCTTTTCCCCATCTATATTTGATTTCTCAGGTTTGTTATTCCTTCTAAAGCAAATATTTTGGTAATACCAGCACAATTATTCTGGGAAAGACATTCATGTGAAACCACAGTATTTTCACTATTTTGCTATTATTTTCCCTTGCTATTATTTTCCCTTGGTGGTTATGGAAAAGATTTTCAAGATACCACAGAATTTTCACTATTTTCTCCCCTTGCAAAGTAGGGTGGTGGTGGTGGTGGTGGTAGCCCTTATTACAACAAATTTTCATCCTGTTTACCCAATAATAATTTATATTAAGTTTGGTTGAAATTCATTAATTGATTCTGGAAAAGAACATTTTCAAAGGACACCACTATTCCACTATTTCTTAGTATCTTCCCTCAGTATGGAACATGATCTTCATTCTAATTATAAGTTTGACTGAAATTGGCTCAGTGGTTCTGGAGATAACTTTCAAAGGACAACACTGTATCTTCACTATTTTTCTCTCTCTCCTCTTAAAAAGGGTGTGGCCTTTCATTAGAACAAACTTTAATCCCTTTTACCCAAGATATCAATTGGTCAGCCTAACCCTAACTAAGATTACATGTATTGGATCCACTGACAATAGCAGACCCAAAACATCTCATTTTGATTATGTTGATTTGAAACAAGTTCTGATCATGAAGATGTAGCATGGTTATACAGGTTTGTTCGGCTGTGACAGTATAGTAGTAGCTCAATTGGCACTTAGTAAAGCACCTGCCTGGAGATCCACATCATCACATTTACTGAATTCGAGAGTACCTACCCTACCTCAAATCATGACTGTATGATCAGCGAAACACAAATTTTCATGAATATTTATGTAATGACACAATCATTTATTGACCACTTTGTCATGAAAACAGATTTTGAAATTTCAATGGCAGCACCCACAAGTAAAAAATGTAGCTTTTGTTTACAGATAACAACAGACCAAAAATCTTACAGAAGCAAGTCAATTGTAATTGTAATTCAATAGATTTATACAGCACTCTATTGACCTGTGTCTTCTAAAGCGCTTTACAGATAATATAATAAAATATATGTGAACATACATTATACCTGTGAATAGAATAAAATTTAGCACCTTATGTAATGAAATAATTACCATGCATAATAACATATAAAGCAATTTAAAACAACCTTAGGAATAATTAAATACATATAAAGGATATAAACATAATACTAAACTACAGGTTGTTTTTTATTTCTAGTAAAGTAATTCATTTGAGTAAAACAATCACAAATTAAAAGCTAATCTAAAAAGATACGTTTTGAGATCAGCTTTAAAACTTGACAGTGAAGTACACTGTCTGAGTTTAAAAGGCAAAGAGTTCCAGACTCAATGCAGCCTTATCCAAGTGTTGATCCCCATATGTTTTTGTAAGTGTCCGAGGTACCTGGAGAAGATGCAGAGATTCGGATCTTAATGATCGTGTGGGATGGTAAACTTTAAGGATGTCCTTTATGCAAACTGGAGATAGCTTGTGGAGAGATCTGAAGGTATGAAGAAGGATCTTAAATTGAATTCTGTATTCAACTGGGAGCCAGTGAAGATCCTTTAAAATAGGAGTAATATGGTCAGACTCTTTTGAGTGTGTTATTAAACTTGCAGCTGTGTTTTGTGCTCTCTGAAGTTTGCTGGTGTGTTGAGAATGAACACCATAAAGCAATGCATTTCCATAATCTAATCTGGATGTAACTAACGAATTTACAAGAGTTTTACATGCATCATCATTGATAAATGGACGGATACAGCCAATTCTGCGAATGTTCACATATGCCGAGCGTGAAATAGAGAGACAGTGTTTTTCCATGGTAAGGGATTTGTCAAAGAATACGCCTAAATTTCTTATAAAAGATGAATCACTTACAAGACAGTCACCAAATTCAAGATCAAACCTGTCCATATCTTTAAGTCTGTGTTTTGGTGCGAAGACTAAGTTTTATATCAGTCCAATTGTCAACAGGTTCAACGATGAAAAAGATCTGAGTGTCATCAGAGTATATATGATACGTCATAGCATGACATCTGCATACTTCCCCTTGGGGTTTTGAGAATAGACAGTAGTCTTGGACCCAGGACTGAGCGGTACACCATTTTCGAGGGGACAAGCATCGGACAATATGAAACGACAACACGTTGATATCTATCACTAAGATAAGATTTTATCCATTTTAATGCAAAACCAGTGATACCAAACATGTTATCCATCCGTTGAAATAGGATATTGTGGTCTATGACATGGAAAGCTGCAGAAAGATCAAGCAATACACGGATAGCGCAACTATTATTATCAAGTGTATATATGACGTCATGATGGACCTTCATTAGTGCAGTTTCTGTGGAGTGTCCTGTTCTGTACGTGGACTGAAAATTCTCATGCAGTTGATGCATTTCCAAATGAGCATTGATTTGTTTTACAATAACCTTTTCAAGAATCTTTGAAATCAACGAGAGATTTGACACAGGGCAGTAATTTTTGAAAATTTCTTTGTCAAGTCCTGACTTTTTCAGTAATGGTCGAACGATTGCCTGCTTAAAGTCGCTAGGAACAAAAGATTCCAACAGTGACTTGTTTATGATTGAAGTGATGGTTGGCGAGAAACTCTCAATACATTGTTTCAATAGATGTAGGGGAACTGGGTCCAATTCACAAGATTTGGGTGCTGAGTTCCTGAGGAATTTCCTCAAGTGTGAATTCCATAAGTTGTTGACCATCAAATGAAATATCTGAACAAAAAGCATCTTTTCCGCCATTGTTCGAGGCAATCGATTTGCAAACTGATAAACAAATATTGCTTATTTTTTCATGCAAATATTTAGCAAAGTTTTCCAATAATTCCTTTCCCTCAGAAGATGTAGGCAGAATGGGCTGGGACTTAAGCTGATACATTAGACAGTAAAGCTTCTTAGAGTCTCAGCCACACTCAGATATTTTGTGTAAATAATATTCCTTTATACACTGAGTTACGGATTTGCTGTATGTTTGAATTGATTCCTTATATATTTGATGGTGAACAGTCAAATGTGTTTGTCGCCAGGTATGTTCTGTTTTCCGCTTAATTCGTTTTAGCATATGAAGTTCATCTGTAAACCATTGCGAATTATGTCTAACAATCATATTTTTTTCTTGCAACGTTGCTTGGTCATTTAACATATCACAGATACCCTTATTGTAAAGTTCAACTGTGTCTTAGAGTGGAATATCGCTCTTTATTTTTAGAAAACTGAGACTCAATGTTCAGACAAAATTTGTCGTGTTCAATTTCGTGTATTTAGCGAAAGGAAAAAGATTTCCATTGTTTTCGTGGCTTTTGTACTTTGAGGATAGAATGATTGTCTTTATGATCACTGAATGAAACTCCTTTTGAGTCATACTAGTCGATCATCAACAATTGGAGCAAAATTCAGGATTGTGCTGTCATCTCTGGTAATAAATACGTCCAGTATATGTCCATGCACATGAGTAGAATCAGTTATATGTTGTGTTAACATATGCTCTTTGAGAGACTTCATGAATATTTGGGAATTGGAGTCCTTAACCCCATGTCAAGATGGATATTTATGTCACCTGTGATAATGAGTTTGAAACAACATGGCGACCTACATAGTGTGACCATTCATTGAAAAATTCAAAAACCTGTTGTGATGGTGCCCCATAGACAATACCATGTTAGAATTTTCAAGTTCTGTGTGAACACCGTGCATTCCATGTGCTCAAAATGATGGAACGAATCATATAACTGTAACCAAGTGGTACGAAAATTCTTCTTGTAAATGAAAAACACCGCCACCCTTACGGTTCTTTCTGGGAACATGAAGTATATCATAACCATCTTCAACAAGTTCTCCTATCACTATACTGTCTGTGTCACCTCCAAGCCATGATTTAGTAAAAGCCAAGACATTGATGCCATTTGATATTATGTGGTCACAAAGTGCTAGGGATTTATTTTTCACTGACCAGGCATTCAAAGTATACAAATTGAGATTTTTTGCAGATTTTGAAGGTTGCCTTAGCTTAATTGAAATGAGGTTTTCTTGGTTTACAGATATGCATGATTAAGAATTTACAGGTTGATGCACTGAAACAATAGAATTTATTGCATTCATCAAATTGTCATTACATGAATTTAATTATCCAATCTAGCATATGGGATAGTTTCATATGGTCCATCAGTAACTTTAACATCTTCCAAGATGTAAAGCAGATTATGTCTATTAACCCGAGTTGATGTTCCACGTATCTTAACCGCCTGATACAGACTGTATGGATGTGTCTGATGAATCTTCGACCACTTTCGTCCCTATTCTAACATGTGCATTTTTTGAATGACCTGTTCACACCAACGACATTTTGTCTTGCAAAACACATCGACGGCAACTATATTTTAGTCGGGTATGAAAAAACCTGAGCAACTTTACAAAACCATACAAAAACAGGAGAGAGATAAATTGTACTTCTAAAGGTCGCAGTAAAATACCCGGAGCGACTTATCAATACAATGTGAAACTAAGAGTAAGGTGATTTGTACTAGAAAAAGATGCAGAAAAGTCATGGATCAGTGAACATAAAAAAGTTAAAACATTTACTAAAATTTCACTGAAAATGCAAGTTTTCAAGAAAAAAATTTCAGCTGATATGTTTAATAAGATGTTACATAAAATCTCAACAAATCTTAAGAACAGAAATGCAGCAAGTAAAGAGAAATCAAGTTAAATCGTTGGAGGTGGAAGCTGCCATGTCATAAAGGTAACACATTCCCGGTACTCCCAAGTCAAGTGTTTAACTATATACTAAATGAAAGTTGCCTTAACAATTACTCGCAAATTCTGTATCAATACATTTGACTGACTATTGTGTCAGTTTTTCCCAATCAGCAATCCTCAGATTATTCCACTATGAGCCGTGCGATGACCAACAAGTAATTTTTTTTCCATCCTATAAGATTATGGGAGCTCCTCAATTGGTTGATACATGAATATGAATATTCATAAAGTCGAGAGCTTTCTTTCTCATACAACCACGACTATAATGCAGTGTGAATGAAAATAACAGGTATGGTTTGCGACGATGGGAGATCCTGGGGTTCAAGGCTCCAACTTGATATTGTTAGTAGTGGTTTCCCCTCTTCCATTAATGGGATCTATTCCTATACTTGGACATATGAAAATGCCTGCGTGAGGGAGAATCTGTTATCTTTTAGTCCGAGAAAAAAAAAAAGAAAAAAGAAAAAAAAAAAAAAGAATTGAAGGATGGATATACCAACCATGTCAATTCAACTACCCAACAAAATACACATAGTCTCTTTGTAGAGCACCTGATGGAAACCACAATGTTATACAAGGGTCCAATGTTTAAATCCCAGTCTGGTAGGTTGCATTTCTTTCTTTCTCATTACAGAAAGGAAATTTACAGACAGAAAAAGGGCATTTGTAAGCTAATAATTATCAACTTAAAATAGATAATTTGTAATTGTAAATTAACAATTAAAAGGTATCAAGTTAAGATTAAAAATCACTGATTTGAAATTTACAATCTATTTATATAATATTTGAAATTGGAAACCAAAGTTTAAAAACTAATTATATGATTATCTGAAAAAAAAAAAATCTTTGAAAATCAATATTGTTTGTGTACAATCAAACATCTAAAAAAATATTGATACTGGTATTGAAAAATGAGATGTCAAAACAAGGATAATTCTAACAATAAGCTTTGTGCATTTACAATATTTGTTCCTAAACAGCATCTGACACTGATCCAATATGAAATAAATAGTATGCCTCCATTTCCACTACAGGCTGTCCTAAAGAGTTTCATTTCAACCCACAGCAACTATAACTTCTGAAAATTCAACTGTTGACATATCAGATAAACAGAAGTATAATATATCAGAGTTATATTTGTTTGAGAGTGTAGGTACCTACATGTAGCTGCATTCGCCCTAACAATAGCACCATTAACATATTATAGTGCAAGTTCTTGATTTTCAGTACAATTGATGTTTTTGACAGTGATGAGCATCTATGCCATCTGTCTAATGAGACTAACAAAGCACTTTGTCTACAATATACATTAGCACAAAAATCTACATTTGACAGCAAATTTGACTTAGTCACTGTTGCATTCATTATTATGTTATGACATGTTCTAGAAGTGTCATCAATGTGGAATTCTGAATCAGTAACAATATAGTGAATGGCAGTACAATGAATGCAGAAAACTACAGTGCTCCCCTATTTTACTGTCTCGCACTCCTATCACATCCCTAATAATGCCAAAAGGTTTTGAAGTCCTGTTTTCTTCCCCATATAAAACCCCAGTATTATAACATACCTCTGCCTATCACCATTCACCAACATATTTCATGCATACAATGATCCAGTTAAATGCAATTAAACCACACCCACTAATTAATGTCAATTAAATTTTTACCCCAAAATTTTTCAGTCACTTTGTTATGTGTAATTCGTCAGGAAAAATCTAAATCTTAATGCGTGAATCTAGATCGAGGTCAAAATCTTCTTCACTTATTTTTGATGAGAATTCTGGGTGCTGCAAATAACCAACAGATGATCTTAACCTTGGGGAATTGTTATGGTATGTACAAGATCTGTTGCTCCCAGGACATGACATGTCAAAATTATTTTAGGAATTTCTAGATCTTGATGAAAATTTTAAATTTCTAAAATCCTTATTAAATGAGCCGTTCCTAGCAAAAAGGGTCCTTATCTTATCCAACAAAATCTTACGTCATAAAGGAAAAACGCGACGTAATTTTTTACGGGAATTTTTTATCGCAGACGAACGTGTGATTTGTTTACATTGTTGGTTCAAAGAAGATTTCCATGGATGAATTTGAGGTAAACATACTTAAAGGCATAATTTATCTATTCTGGACAACTCTGTACTTTCTAGATATTATTTGAATCAAGATGTCCCAAAGATAATGAACGTTTGGCTGTCAATCGTCAATACAATAAATACAGTCGTGATAGGCTTCCGTACTTCAAACACGAATCTCGACTCGTTGCTTTTACGTTGAAAATAAATACAAGGACTGAAGATTCCAGTAATATTGAGACAAATGCAACGATATTTTATTATCAACATGAATTATATGAGCTAAATTAGATATGGTAGTAATGCTTATCACTTAGCACTTCAAGCTCTCGAACGAGATCGGAATAAAATAAACAAACTCCGTATCGAACTGTATAATAGTGGAAATTGTCTTTGAATAGAAGAAATACTAAACATCACTGAAAAAAATGCAGGAAAATCTAGTGTCCAGTCATCTGTAATAATATTACCCCATTAATTTCCCCCCAAGTTCAACAACTTGTAAACATCGTCGCGTCACGTTGACAAACTGGCAGAAATCTATGGCGTGCAGTTCCTTATAAAACACACTAAATTTCGCGAGTTTAATTTACTTATAATATATATGTGTCGGTTTCAGCAGATTTTTAAAATCGTATTTTTTGACTTCAATAATTAATTACTAAATTACTTACTAATTAATTACTAATTGATTTGAAATTTTTGTCTTTAACAGATCAATAAACATAAAAACAATAAAACAAACAAAAACAAAACAAAACGAAAAAACAAAACCAAAAACAAAAAAAACAAAAACAAAATTACATGAAGCTATATGTGTGATAAAAAGATAATATAGAGGATTTACACATTATCACCCCCCCCCCCCCCCCAAGCATAATACATGCACTAGTACCCTAATTCACACAACTGAGTTATAGTAGTAGTAGTAGCTTTATTCAGATATATTAACAACATTTGACTCGGGGTGGATGATATCAGTATGATCTTAAAATACTATAAAATATTTAAGATTAGAAGTTTAGTTCTTTTAGTAACAAATATAGAAACAAATATACATTTATAGAAAAAAAGATATAGGTAATATTTTGCTAAATTTGAACGTAAAAAAATCAAGGCACCACATATTGTATGTTATTACAGCTCCAGGCAGGTAATATCGGCTGATAAAAGTTGTCTGTGTTAATTCCGACATAGTCCATTGCATGTTCTTCTTTCCTGTTACACATAGTTGCATGTGCCATACGATCAATTAGGTAATTTTGACAACCTGACTAGTTATTTTGATGACCCTTCATTGTCATTTCAACAGGAATTAGATAGACTGCTTCTTGAATATTTTGGACCAAGAACACAGCCAGGGTCTACCGATGAAGATGATAACATAGATGAAGAAAATGAATATTCCGAGAGTATAGAATATGAGAATGCTTCTTCATGTTTGCCAATTTCAGACATGAGTGACATTAATGCGGGCTGTGGGTGCGTGAAATCTTGTTTGAATAAATTTAGTGTTGAAAACATTGTTTGCCATATTCAAAATTTAAGAGAACTATCTAAATCAGAAAAAGACATGTACATAATGGGTGCTCTTAAGGTTCACGGGTCTACGTCAGTGAAAAGTGATCAGAGAAAGCGTCATCGATTTTGTTACTCTTTCAATGGAGTTGAAATTTGTGTGTCAGCATTCAAAATTGTATATGATGTAAGCGGAAAGGTTCTTAAGAACATATCTAAACATGTACACATGAATGGTGTATGCCCACGGGTTCATGGGAATTCTGGTAAGAGGGCGCCTAATGCATTTCCGTTTGAAGAATATGAACGGCTGAAAACCTTTATTCTTACTTATGCGGCTGATTACGGTCTACCACAGCCAGCTGCCCCTAGGGGAAGAGATGACGACGCTCCAATATATTTGCCTGCATCACACACCAAAAAACATGTTTATGGTGTATACAAGGAAGCATCAGGAATATCTGTAAGTCCCTCAGTATTCTATGATCTATGGAATAAACTGTGTTCACACATAAAAGTAAGCACACCAAGGGACGATGTCTGTATGAAGTGTGAATGCCATAGAAAGAAAGTAGAGGATGCTAGGACAGAAGACGAAAAAATTGAAGCCACACAAGCCTACCTTTTACACATCAGTGAGGCACGCAAAGAGCGAGAGGTCTACAAAAAATGTGTGGATGCATCCAAAGAGGAGTTATCTAGTTATGTTAGACCTGCTGGAACAATTCAACCCCTATCATCAAATTTATCACGTATGCATTATACATTTGACTTTGCTCAATCTCTAATCCTCCCACACCATGCCAGACAGATTGGCCAGCTGTATTTTACAACACCAAGAAAAATTCATTTGTTTGGAGTGCGACTTGATGGACTTTCTGAGCAGATGAATTATATGATTGACGAAGATGAAACTATAGGTATCACCAAAATCAATAATTTTTTTTTTGGTCAACGTCAATTAAAAATAACGACGAAAATATATGTTTTGTAATTAACAATCTGATCTTTATTAGAAAGCATCGTTCACATTTCTCTGATATAAAACAATCGAAATCAAATTGAAAAAGAGAATGTACTTCGATTTTGAACAGGTCCTGATGGCTCACTGGCCCATGGTCCAAATTCTGTGATATCCATGATTCATCATGCCTTTGAAAACTTTGGTCTTGGAGAAGAGCACTGCATGCTTCACGCAGATAATTGTGGAGGTGATAATTTAAAAATTCTGAACACTCTCGTGGAGTGTAAATGAAAAATTTAGTGCAGAACATATATCTCATAGTTTCAGTTCAATTGTAGGACAAAACAAGAATAGATTCGTTTTAGCCTATTTTTGCTGGAGAGTCATTGTCGGGTTGCATCGCAGCATAACATATATGCTTCAAATACCTGGCCACACACGGTAACTAATTTTCCGCATATAGAAATGCACATCACAAATAAAAACAAATCATTAAATTGAGAATAGTACTTGCTATTTCCCAATTTACTAACAATAATTAAATATATAATTATACAGGTGTTTGGTGGATGCGGGATTCGGTCAAATTAAAAAGCTCTACCGGAGAACTGATTGTGACAGCAAGGAAGATATTGCACGAGTCATCGAACGCTCCTCTGCATCGAATAAGGTTATCCAATTTTCAGATGAAAGTGCGTGGGTGTGGAGAAATTGGAAATTATATCTTGATGAAAGATTTAAAAGTCTGAAGGTATGATTTCTCGAATCCGCTCACTTGAACTATGACAATATCCTAAATAAATTTGATATTAATT
Organism: Ostrea denselamellosa; assembly: GCA_024699665.1. Lineage (NCBI taxonomy): Eukaryota > Metazoa > Mollusca > Bivalvia > Ostreida > Ostreidae > Ostrea > Ostrea denselamellosa. The sequence goes on from JAMZEH010000072.1 coordinate 1,820,061, forward strand.
TTACACAGCTACACAGATAGATGTGCACATTGGTAAATCAATGCAAATAACTTATAATGTACACGTACGTATTGAAATAAAACATATGGTTGCTTTATTTTCTAAGGGGATACAACAGTATCAACACTTTCGGTTCAACGCAGACTGTCCAGGATACGTCTTTTTGAAAAAGCGCGCCGATTCTGAAGAAAGCAAAATCCTTCTGCTGAAGAACAATGCTCCAGCATCCTCTCTTCTGGAACTCCCACAGTTGCTGCATCCAGGAGGGTTAACAGAGGAGAGACGGCAATATTTGTATCGGTTCGTTCGCCACTTGGTGAGACCAGCTGCCCAGGACAGGACGTGTCCTGCTCCAGAGGAGTAACGTCGTTTCTCGACAACGTAATAAATTGACGTCATGATTAATTGTATTTATTAGTTGTCGTCTTTGACTGGCTACAGCATCATAACGATAATCAATATCGCTCTAATATTTTGAGGGATTGTTCTCTATATCCCATACTACAGTTTAGCATAAAAAAATAATTTTCGGAAAAAATTGACTTAAGGACCCTTTTTGCTAGGAACGGCTCAAATGAAGAAATTGAAACATCCACAATAAATATACATATTAGCAAAAACAAGAGGCCCATGGACCATATCACTCACCTTAGTCACCTTGGTCTATATTTGAAGATTTTCTCTATATATCCATATATAAAAATTTTATTCTCTATTGTGGTCCCACCTTACCCCCAGGGGCTATAATTTTTATAAACTTAAATCTACACTATGTCAGGAAGCTGCCCTGTAAATTTGAACCTTTTCTGGCCCATTGGTTCTTGAGAAGAAGATTTTTCCTAAAAAAATATTTCCATGTACAACTTTGATTCAATATTGTGGTCCTATCTTAACCTCAGGGGTCATGATTTTAAAAAAAATTTGAATCTGCACTATGTCAAGATGCTCCATGTAAATTTGAACTCTTCTGACTCAGTGTTTTTTTAGAAGATTTTTAAATGACATCACCTTTTGTATTTTTGTGATCATCTCCCCTTTAAAGGTCATATGAAACATTATTCTGAAGTAATTAAGTTAAGCATGAAAATACATTAATCAAGTTTATTAAACAAAAAAAATCAATATTTTTTTCAATGCAAGATAACGTCATAACAACGGATCAAATGTACTTGATCACAAAAATGATCTTTGATGATCGCGGTTTATCTCCCTTACCGATGACGTCAGAAAGACTCACTGTGATGTGAACAATAGAATGTATAACTAAGTATAAAGGGGGGTGGCCATGTACCTCTTCCCAAGGGATCCCAAATTCAGCCAAACAATGTGAACACAAATAGACCGATTTAAAATCAGACTCTGTACCAATCATTTTTGATTTTTGAAACAAATCTAGTAGAAAATCAACCACTTAGTTAAAGCGAAGAGCACTGGAAGTATGTATTACACAAAAACACACTCCCATCAATGCATGTGAACTTTGAATAAATCTACACAAAATTATATTCAATTTTCTTACTTGATCTACATTACAAACTCTATCAGTCAACAATATTCGTATGGTTTCTTGTTTATAAATATTATAATACATGTAATATAGCTAAACTCGCAACCCAAAAGTATGTAACTTTTATTTATTATTTTAATCAAAATTATAACATTTATAATATATTATAATAAAATTATATTTGTAAATATACCTTTCATTTTTAATTAAAATATAAGAAAATCGTGAGGTATCATTCAGAAACTATAACTTGTATTCCGTACACTATATCAGTACTGATAATTGAATGTATTTATTTATTCAATAACGATAATTTAATCATCTTTTTTTTATTATTAAAAATAATATTTGAACAGTGGGATTGTAAAGTGAGAAAGTAAAAACAATACATGCTAGAGAATTAAACACAATCAATTTTAGAAACAACTTTTAATTTAGGCCTATAAAAATACAAAATTAAGCCCCCGCCCTCCCCCAATTATTTAAATAGAACGATTTGTGAATTTTACATTTTTGGGGCACACGAGGAAATACCAGCTGATTATGAAGAACCATACGCCAGTACAACAGATGACATCCGTGATGATACATCTGCCACATTTAGGGTACTCTATACCTACAACTTGTGGTATAAGAATATTTTAGCACATCTTCATTTGTGGTTATTCATATCAAAAAGGAAATGGGATTACCATTACAATTTTTAGATATTTTTTTTTTAAAATGATGAATTATAAATAAATTGTACACAAGTTCATTAGACTTTAATCTTTTCAAAACACAATAGTTAAATTTCAGTATCTGATAAGGAGCCTCCGTGGCCGAGTGGTTAGAGCATCGGGCTCAAAATCACAAAACCTCTCACCTCTGTCGGCGCGTGTTCGAATCTTGACCGCGGAGTTATGTGAACAAGTTTGCCAGTTTACTTGCGGAAGGTCGGTGGTCTCTTCCCAGGTACATTGTATCTGGGTTCTCCCCTCCACCAACAAAAACTGGACGTCAACAGATAACTGAAAAATTGTTGAGTGTGGCGGAAAGCAATAAATAATCAATCAATCAATATCTGATAGCATAGGGGCGTTGAAATCTTCAAGATTATCCCCTGGCGAAGGTTATTTGCTTGCCGCGCATCATTCCTGATTGGTTTAAATTGATATGGTTGAACCACAAAATTGGACAGTTCGTCATGAAACAGAAATTAATCCATATCCATTAAATTAATGCGAGATTTCATTAAGCATATGGTGTACAATATACAATATTTTCATTGCATTGTTTACATGGATGGGTCATTGTGACATCATGAACACACAGAATCAAGAACGATAAGCAGGTAACAAATTGATTCTATGTACAGTTTACAACTTTATTCCTTTTCAATGCAAAGACAATAAATTTTCATTAAATGCTATTCAGCTTTCATTCATACCTATCTTTATGTTTATAAAGTAAAATACCAGTTAGGAATCATTTCATATCACCTTTCAAAGTGGCATGACTGTTCGTTTGAACAAACTTGAATTCCCTTCACCCAAGGATGATTTGTACCAACTTTGATTGAAATTGGCCTGCTGGTTCTGGAGAATTATCTCCCCTTGGAGAGGTGGATTGCCCTTCATTTGAACAAACTTGAATCCCCTTCACCCAAGGATGAAGTAAGTTTGATTGAAATTTGCTTGCTGGTTCTGGAGAATTGTTATTTTGCTATCATCTCCCCTTGGAGAGGTGGATTGCCCTTCATTTGAACAAGCTTGAATCCCCTTTTACCATGGATACTTTGTGCAAAGTTTGATTGAAATTGACCTAGTAATTCTGGAGAAGAGGTCAAAAATGTGAAAGTTTACAGACAGATGGAAAACAGGTGATCATAAAAGCTCACTTGATCTTTCATCTCAGGTGACCTAAAAAAATCTTACTTGACAATGATGGCCTACATATGTCCCTACTGCCATGAATGCATGAATTATGATTTCAATAAGTTTGTTTGGAGGTGATAATTAGAAATAATGAAATGAATAATAATTGGCAAAATAAAACTGGGAATATTTTCAATAGTTGGTGACTATAATATACTGTTGTCATATAATGTATCAATATTGCATCAAAAAGCCTTTTGGATTGAGTATATATTGATAATGACTATATTGTTTAGAACTCTAAATTTATACCTCAAAAATAAAATGGGAGGGAAAAAAATTCTTGTGTATATATCATACCATGTAGACACCTTTGCCTTTTTATTCCTTGGATCTTCAGAGGTAGGTGAGCTCCGTTTTCTTCTTATTGGCATGCTGAAGTAATTTGTGCAATTACTCCAAAGTCCAGGATTAGCTAGAGAATTTCTCTCTCCAAGAGACTGAAACAAATGACATTTGAAAAATTTTCAGGAAAAAATCAATACTTATTTCTGAAGTGTACTGTTCTTGTTTATAGATTCAATATATCTAATATTATGTCAGCTGTAGGGCTAAGATGATATGGGTTTCATTTATATCAATTAGTATCTCAATACTCTATACAACTGTTTCAAATTGATACAAATCACATTATTTCATATTCTAAATATCTTATTTCAGCAGAATCACCAAACATGTTTGTTATTCCAAACATCTAGCCCCTCATTTCAGCTGTCCATGTTAATAAGCAACAATCATAACAAGACCAAACTGCTGATTGGCTGAATTATTCTACATAGTTTTACAGCTATAGCTTGAATATATAAACACCTTCATGAAGCAAAATAATTTAAAAGTTCACCTGCCATTATTTATCTCTCAATTCATTTTAAACAAGAGGCAAATGGGCCACAATTCTCATAAGATTGTACCCTCTTTAATCCCATGATAAATTTTGATGCCATATAATAACTCCAACAGCCCATTTGGGTTACGATTCGAAGAGAAACCACACTTTAATCCACAGAGCATGAGGATGCTTCAACATCAGTATGACTAACATGGCTTTGCTGTTCGGGAGAAGAAGACTTTTCCTGTTATATGTCAAAATTCATCCCAAATTTTTGCCCCATCCTAACACAAAGGTCCATGGATTATTTCTTTTTTTAAATTTACACAATGTTTGCATATTTATAAGATATAGGGTGGCCCTGATTATTTGAAAGGTTCCCCCCCCCCCCAAACCTGTATATTCTCATGAAAACTGAATCCCAATTTAAGCCAACCCTAGTTAATATGAATCTGTTTCTAATTGGAATTCTTGATTTTTAATATGATTTATCATGGTCGGTGGTATTTGATAAGATTATGCATATTCAATGTCAAACTTTGATCCCCTATTGAGGTACCATCCTACCTCCCCCAAGTGATGATCTTAAGAAATCTGCAATGCAGTACCTGAGGATGACTAATCATGTATCAGCCTGTCATGAGAGTATATTTACAAAAAAAATCCTCATATACATGTACTGCCATTCAAAAATTTTATTATCTAAAACTTTGATCTCCTATTAAGGCCACACCCTACCTCTAAGGTCAAGATTTTAACACTACCTGTGGATTTAATATGACTACTCACAGCTCTTTTTCTTCTGAGAAAACATTTTTAAAAAGTTTTTTTCCTATACTGGACAAAAAAAGTTAAGGATCATGATTTCAGAATTATTTTATTCATAACAAAACCAAATAAATTATGTTAAATATATACTTAAAATGTTCAACGACAATCGAACAATACATTTTAAACCTGTTTTTACAAATTCATCAATACGTTAAGCAGCCAGAGCAACCATTGTCAGGTAACCCCCCAAAACAGTTTGAAAATCGGTATGAGCAACAATAACAAATTTCATTACAAATGATTGAATCTTTATAAAGGCAATATCAATAGGGTGTATGTCCACCCTGAGCCTGTATAACGGCATGACAACGCCTCTGCATACTTCTGATGAGCCTGCGGAACGCAATTTGTGGCAACCTTGCCCATTCCTGCTGTAAAGCTAACGTAAGCTCCTGGCGGGTTTGTCGGAAGTACAGGGCGTCTGGAAACAGCTTGCTGCAACATGTCCCAGGCATGTTCTATTGGATTTAAATCCGGAGAACAACTCAGCCAATCCATACGTTCAATTGTCTCTGTAGCAAGGTAGTCTGTCACTATACGTGCTCTGTGGGGATGAGCATTATCATCCATTAACACAAAGTCGTTGCCTATAGCTCCCGCATAAGGTCTCACAATTGGATGCAGTATCTCGTCCCTGTAAATTGCACCGGTAAGATTGCCATTAATCACGTGCAAGTCAGTACATCCACCAATATTGCTTCTGGCCCAAATCATCACAGAGCCACCTCCAAATCGATCATGCTCTGCTACACAGCAATCAGCGTACCGCTCTCCACGCATGCACCATACACGCCTACGACTGTCATGAAAGTCCATGCAGAACCGTGACTCGTCTGTGAAAAGAACAGGCGTCCAATGACGCAGTTGCCAGTTTATGTGATTTTGAGCCCAATTGAGTCGTGCTACACGATGTCTTCTCCTCAAAATGGGACGAACAGCAGGTCGATGAGCCCAAAAGTTAGCAGCATGAAGTCTCTGTCTGAGAGTTTGTGGTGTTATGCGCACCGCACCTGCTGCATGAAAGTCAGTATTGAGTTGGACAGCACTCTGAAACCTGTGTCTACGAGCCATAAGTGACATATAGCGATCCTGGCGAGTGGTTGTGGACCTTGGACGACCTGATCTCGGTCTCTCAGAAACATTACCTGTCTGCCTAAAACGATTCCACAACCTTGAAATCACACTTTGGGACACATTAAAATGTCTAGAGACAGTTCTCTGGACTTGGCCAGCTTGAAGCATACCTACTGCCTAACCAGCTTTCAGAGCAGTTAAATGGCGCCTCATGGCTTTTAATGTCAATAATTGTTCACCTAAGAGTCGATTAGAGCAATAAATACCCACAATAAAATGAAAATCACAATTTTTCAATTTCAATATACATGTTTGCACACTTTGATTTTGGCCCCTTGCTTGTGTTTGGGCGAAAAAATCGTGCACTTATGACGTCAATATGAAACCAGGTAAATCTATTGTGTTAAGGACACATTGGAGAAACTATACATGTTAAAATTTGTCAAAATAATTATTTGGTTAATAAAAATTTTTGAGGTCAAAATTATGATCCTTAACTTTTTTTGTCCAGTATATGTATTCCCATACATAACTTTGCTCCCCTACTGTGTTCCCAGGTCAAAATTTGAACAAACTTGAATCTTCACCATTACAAAGGATGTTTGCATATTAATAATACTAATCCAATCTAATTAAAATCAGATCTTCTCTAATCGTTACATAGGAAAAGAATCTGACAACATTGTGTTTGAAGTCATGTTATTAACCCCAGTCTCAAGAATAATTCAATAAATATTCAACCAATAACAATAGCTTGACAAAGAATTATGGACCAATCAGAAATCTTTGTGCTAGAGCTCATTCAGATTGCAAGTTCACAAAAAAACCAAAAAAGCCAACAACAACAACAAAACAAAATAAAATCCAAAAAATATATACATGAAATTGTGTTAAATGAATTCAAATACCTTCATTAAAAGAAAAACAAATGAAGATTTTAGTTTGCATTGTGAGGGAAGAGAGGTTATTTGGCAATTTTCTTGCAATTTTAAAAGGTTGTGTGGTCTGAATTTCAACAAAATTTTGCCCACCTTATCATCATAGCACATATATATTTATGAGGCCATATGACATAACATACATTATTTCGAATGCTTTAACCAGGATTATTTGGGTTTAAATTGGTGTTTACAAGCAACTGTCACTTGGCTGTTTTGAATGCATATTATTTAGATAGCAAGTCAAGTGACAAGTCACATGTTCAGTCCAGACTTCCAAATCAATGATCTTATCTGTGTAAAGCTGGGTATTTTATTTCTACAATACTGTGCTACAAGTTTAAGAGAAATTGAATACCTCTTGTAATTTGTTGTTTTACGCTCTTTCAACAGTATTGCATCTGAGTTTAATACATCATGTTGGAATTTCCCTTGCCATGTGGAGCTTTTTATAGATGTTCTGATATTTCAGCAAAACTTCCATGTTAGTAAAAGCCATCATTTGATTGGTCAGACGTGAAAGGTTAAATAACATGACCTCAAATGCAATGCTGTTTGATCCTTCACCAGTGTAATGATTAGAGAAGATCTTATTTTAATTAGATTGATGATTAACCATACTCTTGAGAAGTAAATTTCTAAAAATACTTTCTATATATCCCCATGTAAAACTTTGTGACCCCACCTCACCCCCACCAGCTGTAATTATTTTTGAACAATTTTGAATCTCCACTCATTAAGTAAGTTCAAATAAATTTTGTCTTTTCTGGTCCAGTGGATCTTGAGATTTTTAAAAGATATGCCATCATATATTGTTTAATTATCTCCCATTTCAAAATGGTTTGACCATTCATTTGAAAAATTTTGAGTCCCTTCTATGACAAGTTTGGTTGAAATTGACCCTGTGGTTCTGGAAAAGAAGACAGAAATGTGTATAGTTATGGGCATATGGACAGACAGATGGACAATGGAAAACGGGTGATCAGAAAAGTTCACTTGAGCTAAATACTAGATATGTACAAGTGACACAAATGCCCCAGCTACAAAGTATAAATATACAACATTATCTTGCTATTTTACTCCAGTGATGATAAGTGGTTTATGGTATAGCATCTCCCTGACACGATATAACTCTTTTCGAGGAAAGCTAGAAAACTCTTTCAGTTGTTGACCAACTCTTATAATAAAACTTTTGTTGAGACAAAATTTCATAAGATCATTAGCTTATACCATAATTCATTGATTTTTAAAACCATAGCACTGTATATTTTCTCATCATGTTTTTTAAATGGTAGGTCAAATGCCAAGATCAAGGTTAAAAATTTGGTACCAACAGAAAGGTCTTGTCACAAGGAATACTCATGTGAAACATGAGCCCTAGTACTTATCATTTAAAAGTTTGGTCCAATGTTAATATTTTTTTAAAAAGTATGTCATACTTTAACCACATAAGGTTACAAGGTCAAATTTCTTGCACCAACGGAAAGGTTTTGTCAGAGCATACTCATTTGAAAATCAAAGCCTAATACGTTGTGACCAAGGTTGAAGTTTTTAAAATGTATGTTAATGCTAATGTCAAGGTCACAAATTTTCATACTAACAGAAAAGTCTTGTCATAAGAAATACTTATGTGAAACATGAAAGCCATAGTACTTACTATTTAAAAGTTAAGGTCAATATTAAAGTTTTAAAAGTATGTCAAACCCAAAGGTCAAGGTCACAATATTTGCAACAAAGGAAAGGTCTTGTCACAAGGCATATACTCATGTGAAATATCAAAGTCCTAGTACTTACCATTTAAATGTTATGATCAAGGTTAAAAGCTTTTAAAAAGTAGGTCAAATACCAAGGACAAAGTCATAAGCTCAAAAATTTTGGTACTGATGGAAAGGTCTTGTCACAAGGAATACTCATGTGAAATATCAAAGCCCTTACATTTACTGTTCAAAAGTCACTACTTGGAAGGTTAAAGTTTCAGAGAGAATGAGAGACAGTCTTGATGTTGTCCCAGTAGTACTGCCCTGTGACACGTCCAGCAACAACATGCAAGTCTGTTCTGTTGGCAACAGTGATTCCTCCCCACACCATTACAGATCCACCCCCATACCAATCATGTTTAATGACGTTAACATCACGGGAATGTTCGTTACATTGATGCCAAACATTCCTGCGTTTGTCTAGGTAGTCCACAGTGAATCTTGACTCATAGGAGAACATTATGTGGTTCCATCAGTGATCATCTCAGCGTTGATGGTGATGACACCATTGGAGTCGGGGCCCTAATATGACGATCCCTAAAACAGGGAATGACACGAGGACGTTGGGCATGCAAGTGAAATCTGTGCAATCAATTCCTGATAGTCTGCTCACTCACTACCAAGCCAGTATCCCTTTGAAGTTGAGACCTTATCTGATTTGCTGTTACCAGACGATTTCTCAAGACAATAGTGTGGATGAATCTGTCCTGAGCCTGAGTTGTTGCCCGTAGTCAACCAGATTGTGGTCTACCCAGAACAGACCCTGTAGCATGATGTCTGGACCATAATCTGCTGATAACAGACTGGGAAACATTCACTGCCTGTGTTGGACAACACGGGGTCTTTGTTTAATTAATGACTTCAACAACTGATAATCTGAGGCTTTCTCTTTCAAAATCTTCCTTTAGAGTGGCTCTAATCTTCCAATTCCAAAACCCTTCCCCTGCGATCATGAAATTTGCAAATTTGGTAAAGGACTACCTCATAACCTGCTACTTTTAAAGATACATTTAGTTTCAATGCATTAAAGATGGTATTTACATGTTTTATATACTATATACCAAGTTTAGCCCCACCCTAGAGTCAGAACCTCTACCCTGGTGATCATGAAATTAACAATTTTGATAGAGGCCTTCCTAATGTACATGACCATGCATTTAGTTCTTCTTACAGATCAATGGTATGCAATTGAAATAATTTACTACAAGTCCAGGGTCTACTAGCAGCAACAAAATTACTAGTCCAAGATCGTCAGCCACTAGCCTGTGGACTACTAACAAAACAGTTAGAAAGCCTAAATGTGGAGTTGATGCATGTTGAAAAATGGTTAGTTTAATGTCTTTAAATATTAATCAATTTGTTTTATAGTGTTTGGCCAAGTGGTGAATGATTCACCTTAATTAAAGTTGTAGCATTTAATACTTTCTACAGGTAATGTGAACAACCTTAAGTCAATCAAGTTAAATATTTTCCCTGGATTTTGCAACATCTGGATACTTTTTTCAGTACTTGCAGTGCATGAAATTAGACTTCTCTTCATCAAAGCACAACAGTCACGTGATGGTGTAAACTGTATCTGTCCAGCAAATGTTTTCTTGTCATATTTGTTAAGTGAAAAAAAAGTAAATATAACAAACACTGACAAATGTGATAATCCTAAAAAGTATACAAAAGTGAGGGCAAAGCAAACATGGACTACCATGCTGGAAACCATTTTGTCACCGATTGTTGCCATCAACGTACAATACGTACATTAAATTAATTGAAGATCTTGATTTGGAATAAAGATAATTCATACTTAAGGTCAGTTGATGCAATATTGATAGTTGTACATTTAGTATCATTTTAGATCCCCCCAATTTGTTCCAAAGATATTTCATACCAAATTTGAAAAAAATATATATTGATATGGTAGTTATCACAATGAAGTTAAAAATGTTCAATTGTTCACTAACAATAGACTAGGTCACCCTACTTAGGTGATCTTAAAATTGTACTTAGTTTGGCTATTAGAATAAAAAGACAAGTCTCTAAAGTGTAACTTGAAATTAAAGTGAAAGCATAGAAACTGAGGGTCCTTAACTCATCATGCAAAAAGTAACTTCTAAGTTCTTTTTTATATATAGGATCTCTCATGGTTTGTGGCTGAATTTGACTATTATCCAACAAGTTGGATAATAATCATATCCAGCCACAAACCATGGGAAATTCTTGTTATCACATATTTAATCCTTACCGACTAACTAACTTACAATTTGAAATTTCCTTTTGATTACCTCAAGCCGAACTACAATCGTAATGTCAACATTATGCCCTACAAATAGTTCTTTCAGAAAATATATAAAAGAAGATAAATATTGACCATCACAATATTTAATTAATGAAATAGTGATCAAATATAAGATAACAATTACATTTTAGAATGTTTTACATTGAAATTATATAATTATTTATGAAAAATATCAGTCATCAGAATCTATGTCATAGATGATGCATGGTCTTTTTTTCGATTTGTTTTCACGTGTTAGGATTTGATGATAGATTTCTCACCATTTACATCGCCATTCAGGAAATTTTATATGTCTCCTATGACATTAAATGGTGTGGAGCTTTCAGCATTAGATGTGGTTGTGTTTCTTACAGCAGATGAATTATTTTGTGTCAAATAGGATGATACGTATCCTGGGTTCATGTGGTGCATGGAATTGGAGAGAATGCTGGAAATACTTCAGTGTTGATTTTCATTGATGCTGCTGTAATTGTTAATTGACTGGATGTTTTTATGATGGGTTAACTGTATGATCTGATTTGAAGGTACGTTATTTTCGCTTAATTTTTGTGCTCTGTGGTTTGTGTATTTGTTTATTTACATTACGTCATTAGGAATCAAACTATGGATTACGAAAAAATTATCCTTTGAGTGATATCAACAGGATAAAGGCATAAATATGTGATAAAAAATAATATTCAATTCAGAAACAAAAATTTTGTACTTTATAATATCTTCCTATTCCAATTATAACAAAATTGAATTAATATGCTTCTTCGATTATTCCCACAAACTGATTATTTATATCTTTCAAGCGATTCCCAAAACTAATATGGAGTAAAAGAGAATTCAGACACAGTTTGATTATTTGCAGAAGTAGAATATCTGTGTGCAAACTTTGGTTTTAACAAACATCTTAAATGTTTTTGTTTGTTTGTTTGTTTTTTTATTTATAGTCGCCTGAGCAATTTTTCAGCTATCCGGCGACTGTCACTATTACCGGTGACGGGGCTGCAAATTTAGACCTATGCTTAGCACTAATGGCTTTTAGCAGTGAGGGTTCTTTTACGTGCCACACCTGCTGCGACACGGGACCTCCGTTTATAAGGTCCCATCCGAAAGACCCGTGACTCTCACTTCGTAATGCCGAGCTCTTGGCGAAGGAGCAATCACTACCTATTTTAACGTCTTAGGTTTGACGCGGCCGGCCCGAGCGGGGCTCGAACTCACGACCTTCCGTTCACGAGGCGAGAGCTCTACCACTGAGCCACCGTGATCGGTTACATCTTAAATGAAACAAACACATACCAGAGATGTGAACCTCCTATCTAAATAAGGACCAGTGCTCTCCTCCTCCAGACTGAAAGTTACTGGGCACTCATTGCACACTCTGGAAATAAATTGAATTAAAAATACATTTAAAAAACTGGCTCAAGTTATGTATTAACCTATTTCAGTCAAATTCATTAATTATCATAGTGCTCAGTTTGATTCAGATTAGGCCTATCTTTCAAAATTCCCTCTCAATGTTCAAGTGCTGGTGAAACACCGTGACAATTTGATAAGTTTGTTCTTGAACACATATGCAAATGGTGTGCTCACTATTAAGTGAAACATTTTGAGAAATAGCATAGTAGCAAATTTTACATTTAACAATGCAACTAACTATAACAAATTTATTAGGCTACATTGATTTTTCTTTCTTTCCTCAGTTTATCGACCTGCTATCTACCTACTTCTGAATCTGTAAGTCTATAAAATGCAAGATATGGTTTAATAATAACCCACCAAATATTGAAAAATGAAACATTCAATCAATTTCCATTTGAACTGAAAATGTTTTAACTCGTCTAACCTACGTAAATTTTCAGGATTGTCCCTTCTGTAACTTTTGGAGGAAACCTACCGGAAAATGCTGACGAGCATGCGTTCTGCGTTTGTCAACACAGACCATGACATTTTAGAAAAACTATTTTGGTTGGCTCTTACGCAAAGGCGTCCAACTCAACCAATCAAATCATTTGTTACTTTACCTTGGTTCTAACATTCCATGTTGGTTTGCAAAATGCAGACAAGTCCGAAGACGTGAACATATGATATAAAGATTCAGGTAAAAAAAAATAAAATTAATTAACATGTATAATGGTGTGAACATTGGACCGTGCGAAGCATGAAACGGTCATTGGCGTGTCCCAGGTGATAATCATGTTCAGCAAAGTATGTTAAATTAGAAATTATAGAAATATTCTCTTACATTTGTTATTTATAATTTCATTGCCACTGGGGCTAAACGCCCAGTGACATCCAAATATTAAAAAGTTTACATATGAAACAAGAAAAGGGTCCACTGAGGCTTGAGGGAGTGCAAAAGCGTTACAGAAAGAGATTGGTGGTAATTTGATACGAATGATCAAAATGTATTTTACATTTTGTGACACGATCTGTAAATTCATTTATACAATATAGGAAATATAAATAACATAGTCAACATAAACAGTGTATTGTGATGTCATAACAACAACAACAGAAAAATTACTTATTGAAGAATGAGAAATTGTGTCTGCTTACAAGTTTTTCACTGAATCATTTTAGTCTTATACTTTAATTTATAGAAACTCATCCATCTATTTCACCATAGTGCTGTTTTCTATATAATGATTTGCTCATTCAAAACCATTATGATAATAAATATACAATTCATTTTGAACTGTGACAGGACATTAGAAAAAGTATTGGACCAGACCAGGATTCGAACCTGGGCCTCCTGAATCAGGTGCTCTACCAACCGAGCTAACTGGCCAATGGCAATCAAATCCGGCTGACCACTACATTCCTCCCTCATTGAATTGTCCTTGAGGACACACAACTCAGGTTGTTTTTTCCCAAGCAGAACTTTCACCTGCAAGTCTAGGGGTGGTCAATGGTAACAAATGTAACTGACTACCAATTGAGCTCTCTAGCCACTGGCAATCGAACACAGCTGACCTTTACATTCTTCTTTCCTTAATATTTTCACACCTTGAAGACATCAATCCAGATTCTTTTTTCTATTTTTTTTTTTTTTTTTTTGCCCCTGATAAGACTTTCACCAGCACGTCCAAGTGTGGTCAACAGCATCAAATGTAATATAAAGGGAAAAAATGCAATGGACCAGACCAAAAATCGAACATAGGCCCCCTGAATCTCCAGTCAGGTGCTCTACCAATTGAGCTAATTGATCATTAGAAATCAAACCTGGCTGACCACTACACTCCTCCCTCCTTTAATTGTCTTTGCCCTCAAAAACATGCAACCCAGATTATTTTGCCCCAAGCAGGACTTTCACCTGCAAATCCAGGGGTGGTAAACAGCACTAAAATGGAAGGGAGAAAATGCAGTGGACCAGACCAGGATTTGAACTCAGGCCTCCTGAATCTCTAATCAGGTATTCTACCAACTGAACTACCTGGCCAACAGCAATTGAACCCGACTGACTGCTACATTCCTCCCTCCTTAAATTGTCTCTGTCCTCGAAGACACTTCCCAGGTTGTTTTGCCCCTGGCAGGACTTTCACCTGCAAGTCCAGGAGTGTTCACGGCACCAAAGGTAAAAGGAAAGGGAAAAAATGCAATGGACTAGACTGAGATTCAAGCCAAAAAATACAATGGACTAGACTGAGATTCAAGCCTGGGCTCCCTGAATCTCTAGTCAGGTGCTCTAAAAGCTGAGCTAACTGGCCACTGGCAATTGAACCCATCTGACTGCTACAGAACAAACTGAGTATTTAGATAACAAATTACACACCAGAATCTTGTATTTTTGGCAATATAATTTAAAATTCAAATAACTGTTGATGCTCAAAACTACTTGTATAGCTTTGTACAGTCAAATTAAAATGGAGACAGCTGAGGAATCAATTAGTTGAACAAAATGTTAGCACCCAGACAGCTTGCAGAATTTTTAGTGAATGTATGTAGAGATTATCTCTGTTGTTTTGCTGATTTTGTCTCTGTTTTTTTCTTTCACATATGTCTTGCCTTTAGAACCTTGCTCTACAGATGAGCCTTTGGCCTATCCAAGCTTCGCTCAATATTATTAGGTAATATGTTCTAGGTTGCAATTGTAAAGGAGGGTGGAGCCAGTTGCAGTTAACACTTGAAACCCTAAACCCCAATGGTAGACATTTTACTGTATTTTCATTATTCAAGGAACCCAGTCCATATGGAGTGCCAAATTAACATAAACTCAAATTGTTGAAATTATCTTTAATTATTTGAGGATATCATCAATTCATTTGATGTGCACAACAAATCATTGAAAGATCTCTTCAAATAACTAATGATATCTATTGTGCATATTAATTGAATTGTTGTTAGCATTAATTCAATTGACAAGAGCAATAATTGATTTGATGCATGCATTAATTCAATTATTGAGCATAATAATTGAGTTGATGAGATCTTCAAATAATCAAGATATCTTTGATTATTTGAGTTTATATTAATTTTGCACTCCATAGATCCAAATCCCAGTCTTATAAGTTGGAATTACCTCCCATGATTTTTTAATCCCTTTTACATCTAGTGTCATCGACCTACCCGGAGGTTGACTGATGAAAATGTGTGTCAGTGGAGAGCATGATTGTTTTCAAACATGAAGACATGTACATTGGTATCTTGTGACTTCAGAATGTTGTAAGAAGCTGAATTGATTTTAAACAATGTCTCAGTTGGCAGACTGGCTATTGACATTGAGTTGCATATTGTCTTGACCCAATTAAGCCCAGTATCCAGCTCCTCAGAGAAATAAGTAGTGGTCTATCATCTGAAAAGTATGGTTCTTTTATTTTTATGTATTCTAGATCACAAGATGCCTACAGGTGATTCTAGAAAGGATTACTTTCTAGCTACAACAGCAAACTACTTTGGAGTAGGAGTTGCTGATGCTGCAATCACAGCTCTTCAAGATTCCACTGCATTGAACAGCTTCCTAGATGATGGAAACATTGATCTGTGTGCTGGAAGAATTGAAACAAGGGGGAACACTAAGAGACTAGCCTTCTCAAATAAGGTAGAATTCAAACAAAATCTTTTAATTAGTTGCTTCATTCTTTGTGCAAAACTTGTGTATAGAAAAGAATTGTAATATTGGAACATTAATCTGTATTTATCAAAATGGGATCTTTCTTATAGTAACAAATACTCACTGGCATATCAAAATAAATATATGTACATTTTGAAGGCAAATTCTTTTATATTCTTGATTTTAACTTTCAGAGGAAAATAGATAAGAAAACTATCATAACTTAAGCATAGAGGTTAACTCATGTTTTCTTTACGAAACAAAATTATGCTGTGTTAATGTCATAACTCTTGTTCTCACTGCTCTGATGCAAAACCATTATTTTTGTATAAATTGAGTAATAATCCTAATTATTGTGAAGCATCTTAGTATTCTAATGTATGTGTACATATCAAGTCAATGTTTCCTATTGCTTTTTTCAGTTGGAGCCAAATGAAAACAAAGAAAAAGTCATTGTGTTTTTTAAAATTCGCCCAGATGTTATTACTCCTGATAACCTTCATTCAAACACCATTGTGTCTTCTATGGTGGAGTCCCCCCTTAGCACACTGTATCATGCTGTGCAGAAAATCTATGCACCCCTGATGTTAGAAGATGGAAAGTGGAGTCGAACTCTAGACCCTAAGTTACAGAGTTTAATCAGTGAACTTGAGGCAGGGCTAGGAAGTGCCATTCGAAAACAAGATCCCTCATTTAAAGGGAAGGGAGACAATGCTGATAATTTAGGAAGTATGACATTTCTTAATTTTCTTTTAGGGAAACATTCAGTATAAAGATTTTGTGGTGCTGATATCCGTTCAAAAAATCTTTGTACACTGTGCAAAGAACAAATAGTATCTGTTTTAGACATTACTTTAATTTCTAAATCATAAAAGGAAAGAAACTGATGTTCCCTCCCATATGATAGAGATATATTAAATTTTCAGCAGTTGTCCATCTGTCTATCTATGTATCTGTCTCAAGTTGTGCTAGAGCTATGTTTCAAATATTAGTATGCTATTGTTCATGCCAAAAAGTGTATTTTAATCTTGAATCATCAGGGTCATTTAAGCAAAGTCAAGGTCACAAGGTAATGAGATGTTGAAATTTTATCAAGTCTGTTATGTTGCCCATAACTTTTATATATAGAATATGAGAGATGATTATGTCTATTTGTAAAGGTATTTTGAGTCCAGTGGATGAATTCCAGTACTGGGGTGACATGGCAAGAAGTGATGAGAGGGCTTCTCAGTTTGTGGACCTCTTTAAACCTATAAGTAAAGAGTTTGGGGGCCTGGACACCATGGACATGCAGGATGTCATGGAGTTGGTGGATATTGCACAAGACACACTGGATGATGTCTGGAAATGTTTGGATTTTGATGCTTACCCTGAGCCCAGAATGAAACACCTCATGGACATTATTGGTATGATGTTTTTGACATGTTACCATGACACACAGGCCTGTCAAAGTAAATGAAAATAGAAGGTTTCTGATATGTGCAAAACACATATTTTGCAAATCAATTAAAAAATATTAAATTTAACTATCCAATGAGAAAATTTACGTGACAAAAAGAAATACATATACTATCAACATGATATGAGTAAATTTACAGCTGTTTAATTTCACAACTGTGTAATCTGTTTCGACCCAAATTTTCATTCCAAATACCTTCTCTCATGCTTTTTACACTGTGCAATTCAACATTGTGTCACTTCTCAAAGTCTGACACCAAATTTGTTTCCCAGAACATGTCCAATGAGACAGGTTTTATTGTATATTTTTTTTTATTGTTTTTAGGTGGAAGTCTTGGGAGATATGTACAAAGAAAACTATCAGAAGTTGACCTTTGGACAGGAAATTTTGGAAAGGTCAAGGAAGACCTGAGGTCAGGTGTAGCCATTTGTGAGAGGTGGGTAGGAGTATGTGAAACCTTGACCACACAATTCTGGAAGAGTTTCCGTCCTCATCCCTGGAGAGGCGAAAGATTTGTTCCGGAAAATTTAAGGCAACTGGCAAATCGGTTGGAAGAGGTGAATGCTTATATCATTACATATTCTGTTATAAGCTGTAACAGAAGAGTAATTGTCAAATTTAACTTCAGTGTTTCAAGAAATATTTCCATTTCTTACTCTGTATCATTTCTATGTACATTGTAGATACTTACCCTTAGAATAGTGCATGAGCAACAGATACGTCTGCTTTCAACATCAGAGCAGAAGGACCTCAGAACATCCGAGGCCTTTCATCCATTCATGGGGCTCAATCCTCTACAGTACAACCCATACACCATGCCCTTGTGGAATGCTGCTGTGGCACAGTACGATAAGATTATGAGTCCAGTGGAACAAAAAATTGCAGGAAAATTAAGGTCACAGTTCAAAGGTCTCGATGGATATCCACAACAGGTAAAGGGGTGTGATTCATTGTTAAGGAGGTATACTACACCATCATAATAGCTGACTTCCTTTTAAAACATGAATGGAAGTACAGATATCAGGAATATTTGTCTTATTCTTTTAGATTTAATTACCTAGCTGAGTAGCTCAGTAGGTTATCATGTCAACTGCTGAACTGTAGATTGTGGATCTGAGTCCAGCAGGGGTTTAGAATTTTATTGGATTACTTTCTATTAAAACTGCATTTTATGACTATATAAAATAAATTTGAATGTTTTTAATTTCAAGTTCATATCCTACACTTTTCAACCATATCAAATTTCTGTGGTGTAGTATCCGTCCTTAAATTATTGATTTTGTTAAAGGGTGCATGTAATAGGCCTTTATTCTCCTGATTTACAGCTGCTTAGAGAGTTCCAAAGATATAAAGAGCTGATAAAGAGGCCAAGTATAAAAAAGGAGATGGTCTCTGAAAGGTAAATCTTTTAGTTATAAGTAGTCTATCATGTAAAAAATGTCTTATGATCTATTTTGGCCTATCAGTAAATTGAGTAAAAATCATCGTCACAAGCCATGGCTGAAATTTCTCGTTTCTCATAAGTATGCATCACACAGTTCGGCCAGTCACTGGACCTCCGAGCACAGGTTATTCGGAGGTTAAAACTGTTTATAGAATGTGAGCAAATTACTCTTGACCAATCAGAACTCTTCCACTTCTTTGGTAAACTAACCAAAATAGAATCTGTATGCATACAGATATGGGGATTTTGATATTGAGCAGTTAAAAAATGAACAAACAGATGTGTTGTGGTATATGATTTCTTTTCAGAGATAGTTCTGTTGCATTAAACACAAGTTTTCATGGCTGCAGCAAATATTGAGTGAAACACAGCTGTGCTAAACCAGATCTTTTTTAATCTAAGTGTGAATTCTTTTGATCAATGAATTACATCATTCTCATCATGCATATTTAAGAGAAACAAGAAAATTTTCATGCAGAGAGCCACGAGTGAAAAGGGATAGGAGCATACATTTCAGCTGTGGCTTATGACGATGAGCAAGAATGGATGGTCATTTTACTTTTTAGATCACATGAGTCACTTTTGCTGTTGGTCTACATCCATCATCATGTGTCATTCATCATGCATTAACAATTGAACATTTTTTAACTTCTTTAAATTTGATATGAAGCATCTTTGGGACAAGGACATGAATTGTAAATTTCAGGACTCCTGTACCACTGGGTTGGTGCAAAAACTGACAAATATTGATCATTTTCAAAATTCTTCTCTACATCTGTATGTTTATAAGAAAAACTAAATGCATAGTCATGTGGAGCAGGAAGGTCTCTACTGAAATTGTAAATTTCATGATCCTTTAGGTAGATGTTCTGATGCCAGGGTAGGGTCAAACTTGGCATATGTTGTAAAACAGTTAAATGGCATCTTCTGCTAAATTGAAACTAAACAGATATTTAGAAGGAGTGGGGTGTACTTTACCAAAATTGTAATTTTCATGATCCCAAGAGTAGCGGTTTGGTAATAGGGAGTGCCAAAATGTTCGTAGTGATTAAATGTAGGGTTTTTCTGCACCTCTTTGGGAATGGAGCCTGGTGCCTTGGAATTGAGAATATAACGATAATTTATGTCAAATTGGTAATTAGTAGTTTGTTTTTTTGTTTTTTTTAATGAACATTAATGATGAATAATATTCAGTTTTTAATTTCATTCTTCTTTCAATCTCGACCACATCTTGAACAGTTTGGTAAGTTTAAGCACATTCTAATCCTGAACAATTAAATAAAGTGTTCAAATTTTGGGGAAAAGTAAGGATTTAGCATTTGGGAATGGGGCTGAAATTCAGGGCAGTGGAAAATTCCTGAAGATGTCTACATCTTTTGAAAGACTTCTTTAATTTTGCTGAAACTATATAAAAACTAAATACATGTTTGATTAAAGTAGAAAGTGATGTACCAAAATAGTGAATTTCAGAACCCCGGGGGTAAAGGATCGAAGTCAATATGG
Organism: Ostrea denselamellosa; assembly: GCA_024699665.1. NCBI lineage: Eukaryota > Metazoa > Mollusca > Bivalvia > Ostreida > Ostreidae > Ostrea > Ostrea denselamellosa. Next base: position 1,840,650 of record JAMZEH010000072.1, read on the forward strand.
TAAAAAAAGAAGGGTTGTCAACACCCGGTTAACCATCTAACAAACTGAGTATCGGTTAGTAAAACTGGTACTTGATTATTTGCATAAAATATAAAATTTAAGAAACAGCGGATAAATGCATTTCAAATTTTGTCTTAGCCTTGAACATATTGCGCGATGTGACAATAATTGGCTTAAAATTCATACCCTTGATTTGTTTTGATAACTAATCGCTGCATAGGATAGGCATCTGTAGTCACCAACTAACTGCCATAGGGTATCTTGTTTGTTTAAGTTACTGATAAGGTGTTAAACTGTAATTACCTACACTACAAATATATTCATAATTTACTAAGCAAGCAACATGCCACCACCAATGTCCAAAGCTTGGAATTATTTTAAGCATACAGAAGACAGCAAATCTGTTAAATGTAAATTATGTGAAACGGAACTTACATCTACGGGGGGGAACTACTAATATGCTTAATCATCTGCGATTGAAACATAATTTTGGGATCATTAAAAATGAAAGAACACCACAAAAACAACCCTCAATGAAGGAGTTCGTTCAGTCTCCCGGTTCCACCATGGCTCAGGGGCCCAAGATGAGGAAATTACTCAGGCTATTGTTAAAATGGTGATAGAGGATTACATGCCCCTGAGAATTTTTGAAGACCAGGGATTTAAACATCTTATGTCACTTGTTGTGCTGGAATATAGTGTCCCATCGTGGAATACAATTAAGGTGAGAATCGACAAAATTTATGAGGAGCAAAAAGCAAAACCTATTTTCAATTTAAGTGAAATCGAAACTGTTGCCCTGACTACTGATACATGGACGTTAAATTCAACCACGTTTCAGTATGATCACTGACCACCACATTGATCAAAATTGGCAAATGCACTCAAATGTGTTGGTAACTAGGGAAATGTCAGAGCGCCATATTGGTGATAATCCTGCAGAAAAACTTAAATCGTGTGTGTCCGAGTTGAGTCATGCGGAAAAGTAACTGGTGTTGTTCACAACAATGCCTGTAATATGAAGTCTGCAGGAGAGAAATGCCCAGACTGATATGACGAGAATTGCTTTGAACATACCTTGCAACTGTGTATAAAACCAGCATTAGAGATTACTTCAGTATCAAAGCTCATAGAAAGGACTCAACAGTTAGTGGGTCATTTTAAACATTCACTTAAAAGTTCGATGCCTACTTGCTTTTGAAGGACGCAGAGTGGGAATCAGTTTCCGAACTTTCTTCTGTTCTCTGTCATCTCACAAGGGTAACCATGTACATGTCAGCTGTGAGTTTATTTTCTGCATCTGTTATGTATCCAGTTGTGTGTGGTCTATTGAAGAATCATATTTGTATAGATGAAAACGACAGTCTGTTGATAACTAAGGTGAAAGAAATCATTGCGGGCGCATTAAAGAGCAGGTTCTGTCCTGATGATTGGAAACCGCATCGTTTGCTTCTGTTATCGCCTCTTTTCTGGACTCGAAACACAAACATTTGTCATACCTGTCTAGCACCCAATGAAAAAGTGTGGACAAAATGATTAATTACTTGCTGGATGTTATCCCACTAAAACCATCGGTAAGTGAAGAATGTGCACCGAAAAAGCCAAAGGCCCAACATGTTTTGGACTTTATTGACAATAGTCAGGAAAGCGCGACAGAATCCGAAGTTGACATATAAGCAAGAACATGTAGATAATGATGTAAATCCACTGGACTGGTGGCACTCCAAAATGTCAAAATACTCTCGATTTTCTATCAAGGCACGTCAACATTTTGCTGTACTTGGGACATTGGTGCCATCAAAGTGCATATTTTCCAAAGCAGGGCTTATACTAACGAAACTACGCAATCGCCTTTTGTCTTCGTGTGTGGATAAAATAATTTTTCTGAACAAAAACAAACTTCCTGTGTCATGAAGTAATAAATCAAATATAAACTACTATATACGGATGCATTTTCGACAATTCCTATTATTTGCACTACTATTCACAAGAATTTTGATTGTCCTTTTCTAAAATTATTTTCATATTTGTAAATAAATTGCATTTGCATTGAATTTACATTCAATTATCTGTTTTCAATGAGAGTGCAGATTAATGGACCATAGGAATAACAGTCATTGTCGACAGGTTAAGTCTTCCGAGTAACTGGGTACTCAATCGAAAAAGTAATCGATTAATGCAAAATGTCTGATCTGACAACCCTATAAAAAAGTAATTATAGATTTCATAGCACTTGGTGCTAGTGATACCTCTAGGTAACTAATACTAAGGTGACTGATAAGGGCTGTGGGCCTCTTGTTTATTTTGCTAATAATCCTTAAGAAAGTAAATTGGGAATGCCTTGGTCTACATGGTCAGAAAGTTGTTTACTAGTACAGCTGTATATTCATTACCGACAGAGATGTGGAATTTTACACCATGTTATTGTAGGGAAACACTGCTAGGACAACTGAATGTTAATTTGAGGGAGACAGAGGATGATTTCCAGAAGAGAACAGGACAGAGGGCTGGTAACAAGGGAATTCCTAAGGGAAAGAATCTCCCAGAAATTGTCAATGCCATTGTGTTTGTCAGGCAGCTAGAGGCTAAGGTACTGAGGACTAGATGCATATGTACATTGTAGCAAGTTACAGCTATTGCTATTGATACTGATCTCAATCCCATTTCTTTTCAGAAGACTTTTTCACATGTTATTGGAAAGGTCTTAAATGGATTTAATGGGCTAGATTCTTTTGAATGCCGTTGAACAGTAATTGAGTACATTAGAAATTTTTATTTCTACAATTATTAGCAATACAATAGGATACCCTCTGTACTTGCATATGCCTTTGAATAATTTAGACAGAAGAAACTATCAAGACAGCAGAAACCTTACTAGGAGATTTGTCTGGATTCTCAAAATTCCGTAAGGAGGCCCAGGATCTGTTAGATGAACTACGACAATGGCGTCAGGAGCAATTCGATGACTGGACACGAGACATCATGGACAGAATCGGTGACCCCAAAGAACCTCTCAGGTCTGTACAGTGTATTTGCTACTACTGAACTTATACTTTGATAAAGCATGTTTATTTTTAAAATATCTGTAGGTATGCATTGTGGTGCTACTCTGGCATGCTTCAAGAAAATTATGGCAGCATGAAGTGTTGCAGTTTATACCCTCATGTATTTTCAGAAATGAATTTATTTTTAAATATTTACATTCTACTTTCATTTCTGTTGGCATTTCCAACTGTTAAAATAGACATACTATATTGATCAAGATTCATATGTGCATTGTTCACAACTACATAACATTCATGAGGAAGTATTTATCATTACAATTTGTAAAGATATCAAAGGCAACAACATTGGAAATGTAAATTTGATTTAATTAAGCAGATATTATGTTTTACTGGCAAAATCATGAATTAGCATTACTGTGTTTGGTGGTAATTGATAAATTTATTTCAGTGCAGTCCATAAATTAGCACTTTTTGATAGTTAGATTACAATATGGAAATTCAGCTTAATTTGGCACTGTTTAAAAAATGTTAATAAAAAATTTATTTAGAAGCCTATCTCTTGGTTTGTTTCGAGCCTTATTTCATTTATGGATGTGATCAATGTAGAATACATTGTACAATTGAATTGAATTATCATCTGATGGCAAAAAAATTTATCGTGGAAGTAGTAGGTTTCATAAAGTAAAATCTTCTCAAGCTTGAGATAGGCAGTATATTGGATGTCAGAGACAATAAAAATTTGTAAGCTTCATGTAATTTTAGTCTTGAGACAAATGGAAGATTAATGGAACTAAATCACAAAACTGGGAAATTGCATGTGAACTATGGAGACCGTCTAGTGACCCTGATGAGAGAAGTGAGACAGCTTAGTGGAATGGGGTTTGCTGTTCCCGCCAAAATTCAGCATGTCTGCAACACTGCTCAGAAGTTCTACAGACATGGTGTAGTTTTAAAACAGGTAAAAAAAAAAAAGTTATTTTATTTCTGCATGCTATTTGTTCCATTTATAGAACATTGTTTAATTTTTTAATTTTATGTTGTTTAACTGTTTAATTTTATGGAAATCGGACTTTATAATGTTTTATCTAATGTTTTGTCAAACTTTAATGCTGTTCAATCTTTATTTTCATAGGTTGCTCATTTCTACAACACTTTAGATCAGCAGATGATTGCATGCCAGCAGCCCATGATGTTGAATTCAGCCATTGCTTTTGAGAAACTAGTGAAAAACCCTAAAACAGGTCAAAAATTTTATTGTTATAGAAACATATTCTACTGAGACTTTGACATTTTTGTCCACATTTGGATATTTATGGTTTAGAAAATTTGAAATTGCAACTTCATATTTGTTTGTAGGCAGCAGAGCTAAAGGAGAAAATGTTGAAATCACCTGGGATGATCCAGAAGAACTCGACAAATACATACACAAGCTTCAGAAAGCTGCAGAGAGACTGACCACTGAGAACCGCAAATTGAGGAAATGTCACTTGACTGTTTGTGAAAAAGTGCAGATGTTGATGGGGGTGGACTTACTGAGACAGCAACAGAAGTGGAAAGATGGGCTGATGGAAATCAGACATCTCATGGCTAATCTTGTGCAACAGGTACAGTCAAGATTCACATATTACAACAAAGGCTGAGATATAGGGACAGGGTATTAATGCTTACAGAACTTGTATGTCCTATCCTGTATTGATAAACATGTATTATAATGAAAACTTCCTTTTCGTAAAAGTGGAAAATGATATGTGAAGAAGTTGATTCATATTTTAATGCAATAAAGGAGAGAATTTTTTCCATATTTGAACCATTTGTCATGACAGGGATTTTCATCTGATCACATGCGGCCCTGGAAAGCTCACTGGGACAGACAGCTGTACAAGGCCTTAGAACACCAGTATCAGATGGGTCTAGAGGCGTTAAATGAGAATCTGCCAGAAATCAAGGTGGAACTAACATACAGGTAACAGGAAATAGGGCTAAGAATGATGAAAATTTTGTAAAGGGACACAGATGGTCACTGAACAGACAGATGAAGAGATACTTTAGTAATGTACTGTTTTGGAGCATAATCTCATCTCACTTATCTTCTTTGTGCCTGTTGGCACATAAGGCATACAATATATAAATTATGATGCGGAAGTCTTTTTTATTTTAATGATTTTTCTATAGGCAACAACAGCTGCAGTTCCGTCCTCCATTTGAAGAAATTAAAGCCAAGTATTTCCGAGAAATGAAGCGGTTTATCAGTATTCCTAACAACTTCAAAGGAGTGGGAGATGACACCACAAACCTGATATTTCCTGCCATTATCGACAGAAATGCTGAGGGATTCATTACATGTTATAGGAAGGCTGATGCTCTCTTTAAGAGACTTGATAAAGCCCAGCAGCAATTCAAGGTTGGTTATAGATACACACATGTAGCAAAATAACAAATTTTAAGTTAAGATATATCATATTCATTTTAAAACATTAGTTCACAATGAATAGGGATTGAACAGCAGACATGCCTTAAGAAGTTCTTACCTTAAATCACGGTACATTATCAAAAGTATTCATCTATATTTCTACAGGACCGTTGTGAAATAAATCTTCCATGTACAAGTGAGAGATAGTTGGCCTAGTTTAAATTCATTCATACATAGAAAGCCTAATGTTCCTCAAAACAGTAAAATTACACAAATCTTTTTGTGCTTTTAATGAAAGCAAGTGCTTTATTAGTCTGGTCCAGATTTTGAAAAAAGAGGCTAGAAATGGGTTCTAACGGCAAATTATTATTATTTGGTCCAACATAACTTTTTAACCTAATTTGCGTATGCTGAATCCGAAAAAATATGTTGAACTTCATGAAAATGGCGTTAAATAGGTCAAAATGGCGATTCAAAATGGCGGTGTTGAAATTTGCAAAATTATCTATATGGCTTTATTTTAAAAAAGTTTATTGCAAATTAAAGCAATTTAAAGGCTTGTACTAAACTTATATGTGTCTGAAAAATAGAATAAATTGTTCAATGTTCGTTAAACAATTAAAATTGTGAAAAAAACGATTAGATCCCAATTAACTCATTTTTTCGCAACCGCATATTGACGCACAGTATATATATGCATTTTGATATGATATTTAATGCTTATTTCCTTCTTCCTTCCTTTTTCAAGTTTCAGACAGGAAATTGACAACCCAAATGTCCTGTTTTGGTGGTCATATTTGGACATGGTTTCTATCCTTTTAATGTTTACAAAGTCAGAAAGAGATGGGCTTTGGGATTTATATTTGAAGTCTTTCCGTTCAATGCTCCCATGGTTCTTCCGATATGACCATACAAATTATGCTAGGTGGGGTAGTGTGTATCTTGCTGATTGCCACCAATTGCCTATTGAAGTACTATCAGAGTTTCAGGATGGAAATTTTGTCGTCAAGAGAAGTGCTGGAACTTTCAATCAAGTTGACCCAGACCAAAGTCAAGAATGGCTAAACGCCACGGGTAAGAAAGGTGGTGGAATTGTAGGAATTACTAGGACTCCATCTGCTCTCAGTAGGTGGTCCCTTTCCTACAATCTGAGATCTCATATAAGTCTTCTTACAAAGGTGATGTACGATGTGAATCCAGATGACATTCTCACACACAAGGACGCATCAAAGAGTCGACAAGTTACTGATGCAGTGTATGAGGATTCGCTCGTTGATGCAATGAAAAGGTTTAGAGTATTTGACCTTTTGTACGAAAGAGATCAACTGATCAATATAGTTACAAAAGACAAAGCTACAGATATGATCAAGGAGTCCTTACTTTCTGCAGCAAATTTGGGACAGATATCATTAGAGAATTTCGTAAAAGATCGTCTGATACCAAACATAGAAACAAGTAGTTTACAAGTTCCTTTGAGAAGTGTTCTGAAAAAAAGCTGCTCATTAACATTTGACTCCTTATACAAGGTACAAGTTGTACCAAAAGCTGTGGAAAAGAAAAAAATTCTAAAGGCAGATCGGAACATACTGCAGAGACTTGTCATTGCATATAAGGCCGGACGAGAGGTTGATTTAGAGCAGATTTTGAAACACGAGCTCCTTCCTGTGCCGATATCTATAGCGGATACCAGCGGTGCACTAAAGTCTGGAAACAAATCTGTTGTTTTAGAAGACATACTTCAAGATGTTGATGTAAGGGCGCGAGTCGAAAATGTAGGCGAATCACCAGCTTTGATCATAGATGGCCAGGCTTTAGTTCAGAGCATGAAAACACATGGCATGAAAACATTTGGAGACTTTGCAGATGAGTTTGTTTCCACTGTGGTGAGAAAAGGGGCCATGTATTCAAGAGTTGATGTTCTGTTCGACCGTTACAGGGAACAATCTATAAAATCGGGCACTCGTTCTCGTAGGGCAAAAGGGCAGCAGCCAGTTAGAAGGGTTATTGAAAATAAGGATGTGCCACTCCCGAATAACTTTTCAGCTTTTTTGTCTTTGAATGACAACAAGAAAGACCTAGCTGCCTTTTTATCTGAGCAGATAATTCTTCATGCACCCACAGAGAAAACTGTTGTTACTGCTGGTGGGTTTCTCGATGAGAATAGCGTTAAATGCAATGACGAATTCCTCGATATATCTGCCCTACATGCGTCACATGAAGAGGCAGATACTAGAATAGTTCTTCATGCCATACATTGTGCGAAAGAATCCACTTGCAGTTCAGTTGTTGTACTAGCATCTGATACTGATGTTTTACTGCTACTTGTATCTTTCTTTTCAGAAATAAATATACAGTTGTGGATGGTTGCTGGAACATCTGCAAAGCCCAAGAACATTCCTATTCATGCTGTTGTAGAGAAAACCTTTACCTCTCCAGAAATGTGCACGAATCTGTTAGCATTCCATGCTCTGACTGGATGTGACACAACTTCTTTTTTCTTTGGGATATCCAAAAAAACTGGATTTAAGGTTTACAAAGACAATGTTGGACTTGGGGGTTTTGGAGAGGGCAATTTAACTGAACAGAAAATAGTCGACTGTGAAAAGTTCGTATGCAAGCTGTATAACCAGGGCACAGTGTCGTCAACTGACTCGGTTAGGAACATTTTATTCGGAAAATCCAAGAGCCCCGAAAACATGCCCCCCACTAGCGATGCCTTGCATCTGCACATTAAACGTGCACATTATCAAGCGCTGGTATGGAGACAAGCAAATATAAGTAACCCCACATTACCATCTCCAACTGAGATGGGATGGAAGTTGAATGAAGGTATTCTAGTGCCTATTCTGATGACTTTAGACCCAATTCCAGAATCTTGTTTAGACTTGATTGCATGTAGTTGCACAACAGGTTGTAAAACATTGAGGTGTGGGTGCAAGCGTAACAATTTGCTGTGCATGGACCTTTGTAAGTGCAAAGTCACAAGCAAAGAACAATGTAGGAACAGTATACGTTGAATTTTTAGGAAAAACAGAGAAAATTCGGGTTTTCTTTCGTGCAATGGCTTTTTTAGGGTCGCATGCTTATTTCTATCTTTTTCTCGATGCTATTGTATTTTGTAATCATAGTTTTTACATTTTTTTTTCTACATGCGCGTTTCAAAACGATTTGAAAAAAATTACTGTCCGCCATTTTGAATCGCCATTTTGACCTATTTAACGCCATTTTCATGAAGTTCAACATATTTTTTCAGATTCAGCATACTCAAATTAGGTTAAAAAGTTATGTTGAACCAAATAATAATAATTTGCCGTTAGAAGTTCTTTTTAGCTGAAATCGGACCAGACTATATTAAAGAAGGAAAAGTTTTCACTCAAATGTAATAAGTCAGCTCCATACAATGTATTATTTAGATTGTGGACACTATAACAAATAATGAAAACAATCTACACACTACTGATTCTGTCTGATGAACTTTCATTCTTATCTGGCAATGTAGAATATTTTCTATTGCCATCACTCTGCAATTTGAGCTTTTTATCTACTCTTAATGAAAGCTGGACACAGCAGATGGAGATTTACTTTGCTCGGATCATTCCACAGATAGAAGATGGAATAAAGCTGTTGTAATAAGCAGTTCTAGCAATTGATATGCAAAATGAATTTCTTTTTTGTAACTTATGGTGATGTTGAGCAATCAAACATTATTATATCAAATTTTACATATTTAAAACATTAGTGTGAGCTTGTGATTTTTTTTCATCCTGTACTCGATGATTCCTGTCCTCAGTTTCTGATAGAAATTTGTTCTCAATGTTTTGCATCTGAGACCAGTAATATGTAACTGAGCAGCCTTTATCAGAAATCTTTCTAATGATTTACTTCACATTACAGCTTCCCTTATTACATCCTGTATTCTAGAACTGGGCAAATCTTCTTGTCAAAGAATCTCTCTCTCATTTGGATTTTTTAAAGTGTACATAGAACATGAAGATATTTACATGCTTTGCCATAGATGTTTTCAATATGTTTAAACCAGCTACCATTAGACTGCAGTCTTAAACATGTTGGTGACTCTGGATAATGTTATGTAGTGGTGTTTCTTTATGTAATCCATGAGAGCACATCTATGGGGTCAAGAAAAGTTAATTGTCTAATTTGTTCAAGGTCAGCAGTATGCTAATTTCATTTAAAAAAACATAATTACATATAGTATACTGCTGATATTGTGATACAATTTTTTAAATTTTTTTTGCATTTTGTTTCATCGTTCCCTTTATTGTTGACAGCAATGGTGTGTCCTTGGATCAATTGACCTTGACCAGTTTGTGGAGGACACTCTTACAGATCTGTCTGACTGGGAGAAAAACTTCAAAGGCTTAAAGGCAAGAGGCAGAGATGCTGAAAAGTTACCAAGGTAAAGTATCTTATAAAGACTTTAATGTTAGAGGCAGGGATGCTGTTAAGTTACCAAGGTACAACATCTTGAATATTAATAAAGAATACTTTGGAATCATTATACATATACTAGTATTTCATGGGGGCTTAGTATTTGTGGATTGTGTGGGTATGCCTATCTCATAAATTTAAAACCACAATGAAATACTCAATTTTCAAGTTGTTTCATTCTACAGAAATTGTATCCCAACATTACTGTAAAATTTTGGCAGCCACAAAATTTTATCCGCAAAGTTTAAATGAGTGTAGTTGTAAGTTTTTACTGAAAGTAGCTCATTAGTAGCTATTGTGCAATGACCGCTTGATTGTATGAAATAAATTGTATCACAATTTATTTCGTGACCTAGTTCAGAATTGACAGTTCTCAACTTGAATTACATGTGAAATGACATTGTGAGTTTCAAGAACTCAATTGAAATACATGTAAGTTTTGCATTGTGTACAGATATATATCTTCAAATGGTTTTTAATCGAAAATTATTTATATATTTTTAGTCAAATTAAGGTTGACTGCATCACTGTCAATACAAACCCTGTGAAGGCTGTCATTGATGATCACATCCAAAGGCTATTCGATGCCCTTTTGAACTCATTAAGGAAGGCCATCGCTTCTGAAGTGAACTCAATTGATGTCTTCCTCAAGGAAGCCATGGAGACTCTTTCTAAACGCCCACAGAGTGTGGAGGAAATCGGGGAAGCCAATGGGAAGCATTCCGAATTCTTAAAGAAAAAGAAGGAGGTAAATTAATCAGGATTATTTCCATATCCTGGAAATTTTACTCATGTTGTATAACCAATGTAACCACAGAACATCGGGTTAAGTTTTGTTTTATGTAGTAAATGGTATCATGTTATGAGAACTTCGACTAGTATTAATATGAAGGGCTTTTAAAGAGTTCTGAATATTAATTCACTATTAAAAATATAACGTTTTTACATTAAAATTGTTTACATCAGTCCTTCAGTATACTCTCCATTGACTTGAATACACTTTCTAAGTCTTTTCATTTATGTGGAAAATGCTGATCCGTATTACATTAAAATTGTTTACATCAGTCCTTCAGTATACTCTCCATTGACTTGAATACACTTTCTAAGTCTTTTCATTTATGTGGAAAATGCTGATCCGTATGCATCTTTAGGTATACCCTTCGTACACTGGAAAGCAACACTTTTGACAGTATGACTTTCAAATTGCTGACCGCCTAGGGCTTCTTTGATGATTAAGTTCATGTGGATTTTTCAATGGAACTTAGGCTACTGGACCTTTAGTGTTGAAAAATATTGCATACATCATTCTGCAAACAGGCCTGCTTCTGCATGCTATCTGAAGCCTTCAGTCAGTTTCTCTGATCCAAACTTGTTATTTCATTTAGTGCCAGGCTCCAAAAAATAAATCCAAGTTTTGTCACCAGTAGCAGTCTCATTTAATTGCTGTTGATCACAGTCTTCCTAATTGCTAAGTGGGTGGCTGTTTCTACACAGACACATTTTTGCTCTTCCATAAGGAGGTAGGGGACCCACCAAGTGCAAACTTTCCAGAGCTTTAACTATTCTTTTAGAATGCTGAAAACAGCTGACAAATCAATGTTTGTAATATTTGCAAGGTCTTCCACATTGTATGGTGCATCTTCAGCAATGGCAGTTTTCACTATGATGTCATTTCCATATACGCTGACAATGACCAGAATGAGGAACATCTTCAAGCAACTTTCTTTCTAAAATGATGTATCCACCTTAATACTGATGCATATGAGAGCACTTGGTCTTCATAAGTTTTGTCCAAATCAGCTTTAAGGAAGTTTGCTCTTGCGCTTTTGAGCACAACTGCACAGGATGCTATAATTTAGTATTTGCTGATTTGATACTGATCCCATTACACATCTTTTACTGAACCCAATACAGTTGAAAAAATGTGTCAGTTCAGATTTTGAAAGGGTTTGTTAGGGACTATATTTTTTGGCAGAAGGTTTGTTTAATCAAATAGTTCAAAATCTGAATGATTTTACAGTTTCTCTATCATCAAAAATATCGTCAATATTTATATCCCTATAGGTGTATATCAGTTTTATAATTCATGATAAAAGTAACTGAAAGTTGGGTTGGAACTAATTCAAATGTTGTATTCTATTAAATTTGTGTATATATTTTTCGAAATAGAAAACCATTCCTTAAAAAAATCTTAAATTAATTTAATCAAAATTCTATCTAAAAATTCAGTATTTTGGCTAATAATTTAAAAATTTTATCTCAATCCTCACTTTTTTAAATTCAATTTTAAGACACAACTTTGAAATTTATGAGAAATTTAAGAAATTGATATTACTCCTGATATGTTTTATCTCTCAAATTATATGTCATGAATTTTTCTGTATATCAAATGCAAATAGGTCATTATCTGTATCTAATTTACTAGTATTAATCTTTTTTATACATATATTGTTAGAAGACATGATTATGTATCTATTTTATGTAATGATTGCTTTTTGTTGCTTATGTTAAGCAGACAAATGAAGATTAAACGAATAAATTTTGATTAAATTTGAAGTGCAAAAAGGTCAAGTTTAAAACCCTGTAGCCAAAAACAAGCATTGTGACCCCACTTTTTCTTTTTAATTTCCTAATTCTCCTTCAATGTAGAAATAAGAAATATGCTTCTCAAAAACTTGACATTACTCCAAATCTCAAGTGCAAACCTCTTTAATGTCCATTGGCATAAACCCTAACAACATGTGAACTTTGCAGTAAGCTCTTTGCTTACTTAAAATGTTGTTCTCTTTTTCACTCATTTGTTTTTTTTTTACATCAGTCTACTGAGATATCTTGAAAATGACATACATATATTACATCATATTTGTTGGAAAATACTTTTGTGTCACCACAATTGAAGTGCATTTCCCTGACATTTATTTACTTATATACCAAAAATGTTATATTTTGATATAGCATATTAATAGGGAGTATACAGAACTTTTCAAATGATACTTGTACTTCCTACATAAAACATTTGCATACAGTCTTGATAATTTAGAACTGTATGATATAGCAATGGTTTACAGGATTGGCTAAAGCAAGAAATTTAGAAATGTGTAATAGCTCATTGAATTTCATGTTTATTTTTCAGATTCAGCCCCTGTTTTTGAAAGCTGAAGCTAAGAACAAACTGCTGCGGTCAGTGGCTGGAGGTGGAGTGGATTCCCTAAACTCCCTCCAAGCTTTCTGGGACAAGTTTGAACTGATGATGGAAAGTCATCAACTCATGGTCAAAGAACAGGTCTGTAGAGAAATGATGAAATATTGATTGCAGGATGTAAGACTGGAAAATGAAAATAAGTTTAAATTATTAACTAATTCTCACTGTATAACAGTTTACTGTGTATGTATGTAGACAGAAAGAGAGAGAAAGAGATATCAATAATGCTATTCTACACATTCAGATATGCTGTATCTCATATGATTGGAACTGCATGATTTAAAAGGTTTGTAAATTCACCACTTTTCAGGTGGAAGTGATGAAGAGCAATGTTGACTCGAGAGTGAAAGCCTTTATCCAGGAGGTTGACAAGTTTTCAGCCCGATGGCATCAGCTGAAGCCCGGGGACGATGCTCTGGATGGTGACAGAAAGAAGTGTGAAGCAGCAGTACAGGTCATCAAGGACAAACGTCAAGAGTTTGCTGAGCTGGAGAAGACGAGGGAAACCCTTGTGTAGGCTCTGATTTCATTTCTGTCTAAATTTCTCTTAGATAAATTGAAATACATGAAGGTTGTTGTGAACTCTATAGGAACATAATTCATAGTAGCTGGCCACTACCAAAATGTTCAGTGTATCATGTATCATTTTACATCATCACCAAATTTACACTAGCTGTAAAAGGAACATATAATTGCAATATTTTATAGAATATCCTTTACAAGTACCAGCTAATGATGTATACAGATTACATGAATATCAGTAATCTTAAAACATTTTTATGAAATAGTTGGAAAATTAGCTCCCTGAAAATCTTTTAAAGATAATTTTGATGACAACATAAAATTGCTTTAGGATATACTTTCCTTGCAGTGAACCACCAATATATTCACAGGAAATGTGTAGAAGACTGATATCTACAGTGTATTCAATTATTATTTGCTAAACATTCTAAGAAAAGAAATTTATTGCATAAATTCCACTCCAAAACAATCATTCCAGAATGGATACTTTCAAAATGACCCAAAGTATAGAAGAGTTTACAGCATTAACAAGTTTTCTTCCATACACTTTTTCTGATCCATGTATAATGACAAATTAAATGATAATCCAAAGATTGTAATTTATTCCCGTCACTGAAGGTGTATTAAATCAGGCACTGCCAAGAGGATAAGTGGCACATCACATGTCAGGCCCTACCATTTTTTTTAAATATTCTATTCTTGAGATTTCATGGTATATTTTGATTCCTCTTTCACAAATTTGGTTGTAATACACAACAAATTTCTCTGTACCTGTGCAAATTCCTGTAAATGACAAGAGGTAATGGTTTTATATAGTGACAAGAGTTATGCACCCTTTATAATGGTTTTATCTAGTGACAAGAGCAGTCTGCTGTTTTATAGTGATGGTGGGATATTACATCTGATACATTTTAACAGAGTTTGAAAATCAATTTTATATTGTAACATAATATGAGTATATTATTTGTTTTACTCAAAAATTTACCAATTTCAGACAAGTGCCAACTTCTGTCTGATTTTCCTTGCACAGCCTCTTCATAAGTTTCAAAATATATTTTCTCACATCTTAGACATGACTGTGAACACTTTGGAATGGAGCTGCCAGATTTGGAGATTGCCAATGAACTGAAGGCAGATATGGCTAACTATGAGAGCATGTGGGGGTTGTATGAGGACTTCAACAATGGACTCCAGGAACTGGCCAAGGAAGACTGGATCTCATTCAGGTTTCTACATTGGTTTAAATGTGTTGTTACTTTTGCAAGTACTGAAGAAATTGAAAGTGTTTGTTATCAACAGGATGTAGTGAATTCACTGATTGTGGTAGTAACTGATGTTGATAAGGGTTCTGTTTGAATAGGAGCAAAGCCTACATGTTTGAGGAATTCCTGAGTTCTTGGTATGAGAAACTGAAATCTGAGGAGCCCACTACAATGACAGTACGTCTCCAGAAAGACATTGACAAGTACAAGGTTTGTATTACAGCAACAACTAATTATCAACTGAGGAGAAAAACAGATAACCATTTAATCATAAAATCCTGTGGTTAAACAAAGATGATAGACTTCAAGAAAAACTAAATATAGTAAAATACAGTTATAGTGAAGTGCTGGGGATAAAGAATTTTGATTCATTATAAATTCAACTTGTTATATCTAATGATTTCATAACATTTATTAAAACTACAAGGTAGGAAAATCACTTTGTTATAAGTATGAGTTCATTATAAACATATTTGCTGTAACTGTGTTTTACTGTACTCCACTACACTATTGTACATTAAAGCTGAACTACCAAAATTATTCTTCAGAATGTACTCCCAGTGTTGAAGTGGGTCAGAGGAGAGCCTCTATCCCAGGATCACTGGATGGAACTCTTCCGCCTGCTCCACATGCCAAAGGGAACCACCCTGGAGAAACTGAACTTTGGTCAAGTTCTTAATGCCAGTGATGAAATCATCAGAAATGCTGATGCTCTCAAGGAGTTGAATCAGCGAGCCCAGGGAGAAGTAACTATTCGAGAGGCCATTCGTGAGCTGGACCTGTGGGGAGCTGGTGCTGTATTCACATTGACTGAGTATGAGGACAGTCACAAGAATGGAATTATGCTGATCAAGGACTGGAAGGACCTTGTTAGCCAGGTTAGGAGCGGGTTCACTTTACAAGGGAATGATCTGATCGCACGTGATTAAATAGCTGGTTCACTCTACTAGATTAGGATTTGATGGAATGATCTGATTGTTTGTGATTAAATTTTAGCGGGTTCATTCTACTAGATTAGGATTTGAAAAAATCTGATTTCTTATGATTAAAACTTCTGTCTGTCATTTTTTGTCAAGTGACACTATACTTATAAACTGTCAAACCAAATGAATCTCATTTGTAGGAACTTTTGTCTCATAACTTACTGATAGTTTTTTGCATATGATCTTGCAACAATATTAATTCACTGAGATTTTGGAAAAAAGAATCCTCTTATGATTTTATTGTATCAGTAAAGATTTGCATGTACGAGGCTCATTTTTAGCAGGTTAATTCATATGCATGCAATATTCTCTAGGTTGGGGACAACCAGGCCTTATTACAGTCCCTTAAAGATTCCCCATACTACAAAAGTTTTGAGGACAAGGCCTCGGTTTGGGAGCAGAGACTGGCTGATCTGGATGAGTACCTCCACAACCTGAACCAGATTCAGAGAAAGTGGGTGTACCTGGAACCAATCTTTGGCAGGGGAGCTCTACCCAAGGAACAGGGAAGATTCAAGAGGGTTGATGATGATTTCAGGTAGTCTATATATTATTTTCAAACTGTAGTGTAAGAGGACATGGATTTTATAACATGTTGATTCCTATATCTACAGGTTACTGGTAGTGCATATGTACTTGTATGTACATGTAATCCCAAACAGAACCATATGAATTTGTTTCACATTCTTTCAATTAAATTTTTTGCATGTATAAAGAAGATTTGCATTTAAAAAGTTATGCCATGCATGAGGAATACCAAATAGTGCAATACTATGATGTACATTTACATGCCTGTCTTTTGACGCTGTATTATGGTATAGGATTTCCCATCCATTTGTCTGTCCATCTGATGGCTTTTTCCTGTCCAGGTCATAACTTTCACAATGTGAAGCCTAGGATTATTAAACTTGGTCTATTGATGTCTTGCATTCGTTTGTTAGCTTTTTATTGTTCAGGTCAGATCTTTCACACTGTGAAGGCCTAAGACCTTCAAACTCTTAACTTCATATCTTGAGTATTTGAGGCCTAGGACCATCAAACTCAGTCAACTTGTGCATCTTTGGGGGGGGGGGGGGGGTGTCATGACTTAAAAGTAGGTCACTGTGGCTTCATTTTGGAATTGCAATTGAAAGCATCATAGTGTGTGACTTCAAGCATGCAATCATAGGTATATGTATGCATCATGTACATATAGTTGCAGACTCATGTATCATGTATATCGTGTACCCAAGCAGTGCACTTTATTTTTCTCTTACCAAAGATTCCGAAAGAGTATTTTCAATTATTTGTACATGTACATAATTGCACAACACTTTTAGAATAAAATTTTCACTGATGTAATTTCTCAGGAACATAATGATGGATGTCCGCAGAGACAACAGAGTTTTGTCCTTAGTGAGCAAAGCTGGACTCCGAAACCTTCTGACCACCATGCTGGATCAGCTCCAGAGGTGTCAGAAATCACTCAATGAATTCCTAGAGGTATGAGTTATATGTCATATTATATAGAATATTAAATAAACATATCAAATTTTGAAGTTTTCATTTATTTCTCATAAATCTGTTGACTCAGAAAGTAACCCTCAACAAAATTACATGTACATGTAGCTTCTTGGTTTTATTTTGAAAGATGTTTATTGTGTGCTGTATTTTTGGTTAATAAAAAATATTTAAAAAATCATATTAAAGAAATTGTTTCCTTCTTCACACCTATACTGAATTGCAGGAGAAGAGATCCTTGTTCCCACGTTTCTACTTTATCGGAGATGACGATTTACTGGAGATTTTGGGACAGTCCACCAATCCCAATGTTATCCAGACTCACCTGAAAAAACTGTTTGCTGGCATCCACAGTGTGGAGTTTGATGAAAACGCCCAGCATATTCTGGCTATGAAATCACTTGATGGAGAGGTGGTACCATTGCTCAGAAAGGTTAAGATCATGCCAGAAGTAGAGGTATGTAATAAATGAGGATGGTGTTTTTTAAACCAGTCTACAGTAAATGACCTTTCATTTGCTAGATCATTATTTATCTAATCACAAAAAATAAGATTCTCCTGATTTATGATTTATTTTTTACATATACCTGTTGAACAAATCAGATATTAATGAAAACAATGTTCCACTGATAAATCTCACAAAACAAACTTGCAAAAACAAAATCTTTCAAACTGTAACTGATTTATAGTATTTAGATGTTTATCAAGCAATGGGTGATGTATCAAATTTTTGTGCAAAAGGAACGATGATACTTGTAGTGAAATAATGCAGAGTTTTCATGTAGCTTTAAGGCATATGGTATGGAGATCTTCCTTTCTAGAATGAAATTACTTTTAGAATTTTGAAATTTCCACATTGATTGCATCATGTTTTTAGAAGCAGAACTTTTGTGCTTTTCTGGTACAGATTTATTAATGTGTGTTATAGATCTGGCTTGGAAAACTTGCTGATGAAATGAAGGAGACTTTGCAAGAGTTGCTAAGGGAGTGTTTGAAGGATGCCAAGGGGGGCAAGGGAAGTCTAGATCCAGGAAAATATCCATCCCAGGTTAGTACACTGCTAACAAAACTAATACAGAAACAGAATTAAAAGGCATTTACATGTAGCAGCTTCATAAATACCAGTATTATACAATGTGAACAATTTTCTATTTCAGATATTGTGCTTAGCAGAGCAGATTCGCTTCACTGAATGCTGTGAGCATGCTATCACAAAAGGTACTCTGGCTCAATACAACAAGGAGCTAGCCTCACAGCTGGAGTCTTACACTGATGTTGACCTTGGAGACAGTTCCAGTGACACCCAGACACATGTCCTTGACCTGAAATTGAAGGCTCTTATCCTCGATACAATTCATGCAATAGATGTAGTCCATCAGCTGATGCAGGCCAACACCCGCTCACCAACGGAGTGGATGTGGAACAAGCAACTTAGGTGTGAATTCAAAATAAGTCAGCATTTTCTGTGTACTGTAGATTCCTTATTTTACAAGAGTACTTAATATCCTGACATGTCAGATCACGAGAACATAAATTCATGAGTGCTTTGCTGATTAAGAGTTTTTATATCTATTTTAGCAACCCAAAAATAAAAGTGAATAATTTTATTTCATGATGATGCTTCTCGCAAAATTACGCAATAAATTCCTCACGTATAACTTGGAATTTACAGTGTGTTTTTTAAAAGGATATAAAATACAAACAAATTCAAAAATAAATGCTAGAGTTTAAGTGATGAACAGGGAGAAATAATCTGATTTGGTTTTAAATTCCAGTAACACATGTCAGAGTTTTATTATAACAGTACCCATGGTTATATTTTCCTGTTTTATACTGCAGATTCTACTTGAACAGAAAAGGACTCTGTAGCATACAAATGGTGGATGCTGAGTTTGAATATACTTATGAGTATCAGGGCAATGCTGCCAAACTGGTGCACACCCCACTGACAGACAAATGTTACCTGACTCTGACACAAGGTTACACCTTAGAATACCTTTGAAATGCATGTGGAAAGCTAAATCTTATAAAAATTTTTTTTCAGATCTGCAAAATACTGGTATTATATATAAAAATATCCAGAAATGAATTGTTCAGATATTAATGCATACACATAATTTGATATAGATGTATGACCTGGGTTTTTCTTCTTCCAAGCTAAAAGAATAATTCTAATGCAGATGAATTAGTTTTAAAAGATATCTGTGACACATTTATTAATCTAAACAAATCAATCAAAACTTTTCTGAGGCTTATTTTTCAACATTTCTTTGATTATTTTGCATTGGAGTGATCTTACAATAAATGGGAAAATTCCAGAACATAAAGATGGTTGTAAGCCATAAGTTCTTTTGTAAAATGTGCCCTTGTTTCAGTTGTCTTTAGAATGTAAAGTAAATGTCTTGGATATTTTGAAACAAAACTGTTGGATATTTCAGTTTAGAATTCATCAAAATCAAAGGAAAAATGACTGGGCATTAAATTTTTGCATGGCCCATTGCAAAGTCTGTATCACTATACTTTATGTATAATGTATTAAGAAATCACACAAGAACTAAACTTGTTTTTACTTATTGCATAATATATAAAAAGTTTACAATGCAAAAACAAATGAAATGTGAAGTATTTCAACATGAAAGTGAAATTTGGAGTAGATTTCTGGTTGGAGCTCAAGATTTCAAAATAGCTAGTTTTTTCATCCTTAAAAGCTCTGAAGTTTCTAAATCTTTAAACTTGTTGCTGGAAACACAGGGATGAGTGAATTGTGTATATTGTTGTAGGTATGCACATGGGGTTGGGAGGTAACCCCTATGGCCCTGCAGGTACAGGGAAAACAGAATCTGTAAAGGCCATGGGTGGATTGTTTGGTCGTCAGGTGCTGGTCTTCAACTGTGATGAGGTAAGCAAGCTAGATAGCATTCAACAATAACAGTGTTTTTATCAAATGGACAAGATTTGTAGAAATGAATAAACAAACTTCAACAAAGATTTCACTCAAACTCTAATATATTATAATGTAAACTTAGATGATTTAAATCAAAATTATAAGGTTGCTGGGACAAATTTTTACACTGAGTGTGTCAAATGTTAATAAAATCTGGGGTCCATATTACAAAACAACTTATTACAAAGTTGCAAGTCTTAAATTTCATTACACAGTTATTAGTTTAAATGAATTAAAACTTATCTGAGGCTTAAATTTTCAACATTTTTTTTAAAAACTGTTTTGCATTGGAGTGAATGATCTTACAATAAACAGGAAAATTCCAGTATGTAAAGTTGGTAGAAAGTCAAAAGTTCTTTAGTAAAATGCTTCCCTGTTTTCAATGGCCTATAAATTGTAACAGCAAATCTCCATGTAGGATGTTTTGAAACAAAATTGTTTGATATTTCAGTTTATAACTGTAGAGTTATATATCTAAATCAGGAGGGGCAAAGTTTAGCATTTCTTCTCCTTTTTATCAAGTTTGTGGTAGATTGCTCTTTCAAAATTGACAGTAAAAAAAAAATTAATAGTTTTAAATCTTGTTGGTGTTGCTTAAGGAAAGCCATATTTCATGTAAATGCAGTATACATATAAAGAGTGCTGTTTAGTACTTTGATTTGATATGCTTCCTTTCTTTCACAAAATTTTTCCAATACATATAATAACTTTATGAACTGTTTTAGAAAAATAATCTTAAGTTCTGTATCATTGACACAAAGTTTAATTTGAATTAACATGATTAACCATATTTATTTAAATAGGGCATAGATGTGAAATCTATGGGGAGGATCTTTATCGGTTTGGTGAAGTGTGGGGCCTGGGGATGTTTTGATGAGTTCAATCGTCTGGAGGAGGCAGTGCTCTCAGCGGTGTCCATGCAGATCCAGGTCATTCAAGATGCAATCAAAAACCGGGCACCCATGGCAGAGTTGCTGGGCAGAAATGTAAATTAGAATCATAACATTCTGATTCATGTTCAAAAGTCTGATTCTTGATATTTGCAAGTGTGCCAGTTTTTATTTTCATTTCTTTACTCTTAGATAGATATTCTCTTTATATTCAGGTGGAGATTGACCATAATTCTGGAATTTTCATCACCATGAATCCAGCAGGCAAGGGTTATGGTGGTCGACAGAAGTTGCCAGACAACTTGAAGCAGCTGTTCCGACCAGTGGCCATGTCTAAGCCAGACAACGAACAAATTGCAGAGGTCATTCTGTTTTCAGAGGGATTTAAGGCAGGCAAAGAGCTGGGAAGGAAACTGGTGGCTGTGTTCAACTTGTCCAAGTAAGAATATAGTCCTATCAATCATTTATAGACTGAGAAAAAAAGGTTTATATGTGTGAGATTTTGTAAGCAGGTCAACTATGCAGCAACGTTAAAGTTACACTTCAAAGATCTGTTATTATATCACTATTATTATTATATTATATCTGTTATAAAAAGTTCGTGTTACTATGCAGATGTTCAATGTTTAGATGAAATTAGGAATATTTAATATCCCTGAGAGGTTTTCTTTTTAATGTCATGTGATTATATTAGTCATGTGACCCAATATTTGTATATTCTGAAGATTCTGTAATAAATTGCTTTGGTGCAAGTGGAAGATGCCATAACAAAGAAATGTAAAGTAATTAGAGTGGTAAAATGTAGTCAAATTTACTTGAAAATTGCTGGGGAATGTCACAAAAATTCACAGCATCATTAATATTAGACCAAAAATGTCAAACGTCTTCAAATTTGAGATGTACTATGAAGTCATTTTTAGGATGTCATATGGTGCAACTTAATGGCAACTCAGTTTATACAATATAAAGAATGTTAATAAAGTCAAATGAAGCAATCAAATTACATTTTAGAAGTGAAATTAAATTATTTCATATAAAAGATGTATTGACACTGCAGATATAATACCCATACATAAGGGTCATCTTATTGATTTGTGTAATTAAAAACACACAAAAAGGTCCATGATTACTCTTTTCTATTGAAGCTTACCCCAAACAGTTCTATAGCACATATCAATAGCTTAACAAAAAATTTGTATTTTAAAGGGAATTACTTACACCACAGCAACACTATGACTGGGGGTTGAGAGCCCTGAAGACAGTCCTGAGGGGCTGTGGAAACTTACTGCAGCAGGCCAAGAAAAAAGAAGGTACGAAAGAAAGTCCATTCTTTTTAATTACCATACTTTATAGTTTTCAGAAGTCCAGTTTACCTGTCATAGATTATTGAACTTTCTCTTTGCATGGAAAAAACAGCCAAAGTGGACAGCAAGTTTGAGGCCAAATTGGTTGTACAGGCTCTGAGAATCAACACATTGTCCAAATTGACATTTTCGGACTGTGCTCGATTCAATGCTTTGATGAAAGATGTCTTTCCTGGAATTGAGTTTAAGGACATTGAATATGAGGAGCTAGCTGCTGCCATCAGATCAGTTTGTGAGGAAACCAACCTGAGGGTTAATGAAGTCCAGGTAAGGACATGTAAGAAGCTCAGCTTGTTGTGTTTTCCTGTACTTGATGGAAGGTGTCTTGTGAATGGAGAGTACTCTGGGATTTGGTTGTATTATGACTACCATTTTACAAATCTGAATTGTCAGTTTATCTGATGATTGTGCTAAAGTTTGAAATACTCTAGTTATTCATACATGACAGAAACATTGATTTGTGATTATATCAAACAGTTCCTCAAAATTATCTTAAATTTTGAATGTATTAGAACAAATACATATGCATTTTGGTGTACCTACATGTAACTAATATACATTTTACAACTTTTTTCCCAGATTAAAAAGGCCTTGGAGCTGTATGAACAGCTGAGGCAGAGGACTGGTGTGGTGGTGGTTGGTCCCAGTGGTTCTGGTAAAACCACCTTGTGGAAGATTCTCAGACATGGACTCCACAAACTTGGCAAGGAAGTCAAGAAGTACACCATGAACCCTAAGGCTATGCACAGGACACAGGTAAGGATTTCAGTGACCTTACTACATAAATAAAGTTGTTAACAAATTGTTATAAAAGAATAAAAAGAAAGTAAAGTATTCTCACTATACAAGAATATGAAAATGTAAAATTTTAATTTTTAAAATATTTACATTTCCAATGTTTTTTGCCTTCAGTATGTTTATAAAATTGTAATGATAGTCATTTCCTCATGAATGCAGTGTAGTTGTGAATAATGCATGCATGAATCTTGATACCCTTATGTATTTACAAAATTGAAATAAATATGACCATTAAAATATGTTATTTTGTGGGGGATTGTATTTTTAGTTACTGGGTCAAATCGACATTGATACAAGAGAGTGGACAGATGGAGTCCTGACCTACAGTGCTAGACAAGTAGTCAAGGAACCCCAGGGTAGGTGGTAATTGTGGTTAGGAATTGATAATTGTCATGGCTGGTAATTATTACCATCTTGAAGTTCATTGTGAAAGGGGATATAACAACAGGACTGTTCATGTGTGTGTAACACTGAGCAGCATGTAGACACTCTACAGACTACATTTTTTGCTCAATTGAATTTGTATTTCACATGTAGCAGGAAGAACCATATTGATTTTGGGTTTAAAATTTTAAAGGTCACTACAAGATTTCATAGAAAAGCTTGTAGACACTCTATATGCCACATTTTTGCTCGACTGATTTGATACATCACATGTAGCTTTGTTATCAAGAGAGGAAGAACCCTATTGATTTTGGGATCAAAGGTCACTTGGGGGCTTTATATAGTTTATATTGACACATAAATGATAAGGTCAATTCACAAGGTCAACTTTCTGTATTAGATTTTGAAATAAAAGTTTATCAAAATTGATCATCTCAGTGTATTGCAATCTATCACAATATTCAAAGTCAAATATTGCAGTATATCGCAATATGATTTTCACTGGCATTACCCAACTCTATTATCAAAAGAGTAAGAACCCTATTGATTTTGGGGTCAAAAGGTCAAAGATCATTTTATTGGTTGCTTATATTGTGAGGGGATGCCCTGCTCTGCAGAACTCTTGTTTTGTTGAGACAACATTGATTTGAAACAAGGGTGCATACATAAATTTAGCTAAATTATGGTGCAATGTTCATTATTCAGTGGCATATTATTTGTGTTGCATAATTTAGCAGACTCAGAGATCACTTTGTTCATCAGCTGTCTGTCTATCTCTGTCCATCTCCCAATTTATCCATCTTTCAATCCATCCATTTGTCTTGTCTGTAAATGCTTTACTTTTGCCTCTGGAAGAGACATATTTCTTGGAGTATACTAGTTAGTTTCATATACAGTACATTGATCATAAATTTTCAGCAGGGGGAAGGGGCTGTTAATTTTCTAGGAGTTATGTAGCTTTACAATTTCAATAATTCTTCCACTATTTGTTCACAGAGATCCAGTCTTGGATTATTTGTGATGGTGACATTGATCCGGAATGGATTGAGTCCCTGAATTCTGTATTGGATGACAACAGGCTTCTGACCATGCCCTCTGGAGAGAGAATCCAGTTTGGACCCAATGTGAACTTCCTGTTTGAAACACATGATTTAAGCTGTGCCTCTCCTGCTACCATCTCTAGAATGGGAATGATTTTCCTCAGGTTAAACAAATGTGGAAAGGAAACTTTCCTTCCATGTCTCCTTATAAAGTGACATGACTGATGATTTTCATTTCCTTGTACATCACAAAGACCTTCAAAGAACACTTTTATGATACTGTGAACATAACCTCTCATTTGTATTACAAAGTGGTTATGTTGCTCACTTTGCAACAAGTTCAATTCTCAATCCTATTGCTGCATCAAATCTAAGATGTTTAGTATATGTAGTGACTGTTCCTAGTGCCCAGCATTAGCAGTGAAAGTCACAGGTCCGTCATATATGAACTTAAAAACAGAGGTCCCTTGTCGTGATAGGTGCTGGGATGAAAAAGAATCCTCATTGCTACAACCATAATTGCCATGCATGAGTCAAAATTTGTGGCACTTCACTTATAGCTTGTGACATCTCTTTATGATTGAAAAATTCTTGAATGGGATATCAAACAACATGCAAAGAAATCATGATAATCATATGCCACAATTGGCTGTAATTAGTTATTGGCAGATATATCAAAACCACATAAAGCATCATTTGGTACTCTTCACATGTCAACAAACCATATAAAACTTATCTAAGCATGTGTACGAATCACCTTGGTTAGAACTGGCATGAACATCGTACTGTTCCATATGTCTACAAACTATACTCAGCATGGATATAATGCAACATGGCATTTTGTTTGGTGGAACTTATTACTTGCTTTATTTTATATTGGGAATCATCACCTGATGGTGTGCTTTCTGTAGATTCCTTATCATACATGGATAATTGATATTCATATTAGTGTGTGAAAAGGTTCTCTATTGAAATCAAAATTTGTGTATTTATCAACATTAATTCAGTTAAATTTTGTACTTTTTAGTTAAGAACTCAAGTTTCATTTTCATGTGCAATACAAGGAATTGACAGTGATAGGGATATTTTATCAATTATCAGGCAAGAAGCTAAAGAAACTGTTAACAAAATTATGCACTGATTATGCATATGCTGTTGGCCATGTCACTTTTAAATCAATTTGAGGAAATTCTAAACAATATATTATACTCTAGAAGAAAATTATTCCAATTTATCCCTATTAAGGGTCAATAACCAATTCATATACCATGCTGTACTGAACCAATTACTGTATTTTTACATCTAGTGATGAGGATACAGACATCAAGGCAGTAGTGAACTCGTGGTTGAGCTCCCAGCCTGAGAGTGAACAACACATAATGTCTGGCTGGATTGAAGATCACTTCTATAAGGCTGTGGATTGGGTCCTTAAGCAGGTCAGCCGCTTGCTCAAATCAACCTCATACAATTATGTGAACTATATATATATATATATATATATATATTTGGTACAAGTATTTTATTTTTCCAGTTTGCATATACCATATAATAATCAAAGGTAAAGTCTCGTCAGAGAACCCCTTACATAGTTCTCACCAGGGGCCCCCTGGATTATATACGTATTATCCATCGTTAGGCATGCAAAACAGTCATACATACTTGTGTACCCAACTGTAAGAATATTCTGATGGTCTAAAGAGTGTAATAATTCTTTACATTCAGAGGAGGAAAAAAAAAACGAACAAAAAAATCAATCTATATTCATATTTTTGACATTTGTAGATAAAAGTACATAGATTACCAAATATTGATATTCTGTATATACAAGAGGACACACACGCTAACACAAGAGTCCAGGAAAGTACCCCCTTGTTCTTCATCTGAGGGACTGTCCCCCTCAGAGGATTTTAATATAGACTTTTCAAGATTCATAGTAGTATACATGTAATTACAGTTTGGAAACAAAACTTTGAAGTAATTTTTTCCCTCGGTTTTATGTAAAAGTGATAGAACGTGACAGTGTGATCTAATGTATTCTATCTCGGTGTTCAAAACTCTAGAAACATTTAATTTTGGAATAAATTTTATCAAATGGATAAAAATTACTCTACAAAAATCCTATCTTTCAATTAAAAAATATTGAATGGAT
The DNA here is from genome assembly GCA_024699665.1 of Ostrea denselamellosa. Lineage (NCBI taxonomy): Eukaryota > Metazoa > Mollusca > Bivalvia > Ostreida > Ostreidae > Ostrea > Ostrea denselamellosa. The sequence continues at coordinate 1,867,552 of JAMZEH010000072.1, forward strand.
ATCAAGAGGATGCAGAGGGGAATCAGGCAAGGCTGTCTGATTTCAGCTATTTTATACCTCTTTGTTGCTGAAATTCTGGCAGATAAAATTAGAACTAACAATTCGATCCATGATTTATTACTAAAAACATAGAGAAAGAAATGAAATATAGCTAAAATATTCAACAAAATTCTCAATTTCACAGAAACATTCCTCCAACAGCCAATATGATCAAATATAAATTTCCTTTTTAAAGGCAAATCAGTGTGTTTTGATGATTGGATAAAAAGTGGCATATATGTTAAAGACATTTTTAATGAGGATGTGCTATTAAAATCTGGTAAACAAATTTATGATAGTCTTATGAAAAAAACGAATTGGTTCTGTGTGTACAAAATGATACAACACATTTTTAAAAAATTTGAATACAGATATGAATTTTCTAAAATTCCTTATATCCAACCACAACATAAAACCAAAGCTTTGCTTTTACAACAAAATACAAAAACATTTTTCTCAACTTTAATAAAACATAATTTCAAATACCCTTGCTTACAAAATTAAGTAGGTAGTTCCAAATAGCAGACAAAAAGACATGGGAATCAATATTTTTGATAGAAATTAAAAATACTGATTACAAATCCTTAGCAGAGTTTAATTATAAACTATTAAACAACTTATCAAGTCATAATTTCCTTATTAGTTAATGAAATAATAATGAAATTAATAAATATGAACTATATACTATAAAAGGTTTTGCTCCATTTCTCATATTTTTATCTAGTAAGTTGGTGGCAAAAATGAAAATTGTAATCATATCTTGTGAGAAACAGAATCTTATATCTAGTATTCCTTTTGTAATTTATTGACAGAATGACTTCGTGGTGGAAACAAGTCTAATTGGGGTAGTACTGAATGGACTGTCTCACCTCCACAATGTCAGAAATAAGGCTCATTTTGCTGTCTGCTTGATCCATGGATTAGGAGGGAATCTTAATGAAGGAAGTAGAGAGGCATTTGCCAAAGAGGTAGGTTGTAGTCATAAACTATTGTTCACAGCCACCAGTGGTGGAAGATGCAGATACATGCTGGCTGAAAGCAGATTCTCTATATTTTTGATGATTGTAGGTATTCACATGGACCCAAGAGATGCCACCAGACTCTAGACATCCGCTGGATACATTTTATGATGAAAACATGGGGCGTCTGATGACCTACAGTATGGAGGTAAAATTGATTAATAAAGAAATAAAAACCATTATAACCAGATCTATACAGAAAAAAGGTAATGCCTTCTTTTCATGACAGCAATAGATAATTCATTTTCTGTATTTTGATTTCAATTTTAATATGATCTGCAAATATTTCAGGTTGAAATTTTTGTTGATGGGGTAGGCAATGAATTTTTAGTTAGTTGATGTATTCTAAATGATTGGAATGTTTGTCTTGATAAGCCATGTATGCAGACAGCTAATGGGTTAAAGAACTACTTGGTACTGGTATGCACAATGATTGATAATCGCTACCCCAAAAATGTCTGTGCAAAAATTTGAATATAAAATCATAAAAATATAAATGCAATTTCACAAATTGAAAGTTTTGAAAGAGTAGGTGATATTTTATGTCAGGGTTTTAGAGTGGGAACCATCAAGCAAACATGTACTTGACAACCCCTTTTTAATGTAATGAGTATGATTTCAGTGAAATTGCTGTTGGAACCTGACAGCACTCTGTATTTTCTAAAGCTAAAATTAGACAAAAGTAACTGTGCTTTGTCTTGCTCATGAGAAATACATTAGCTGAATTTTGTTATTCTGCAACTTCAACAAAAAGGATATTGTTGTTGTATTTTTATGTGTATTGAGTATTCTTATATTTCTAAAAATTATAAGATTTTACATTTAGTGGGGCAAATAAGAAAAGTGGTTTTTTTTTTTTGTTGGTTTTTTTTTTTCCAGTGGAACATATTAACTAGTTTACAATTTCAATGAAGTATTTGTAAAGGCAGTTTATCCAAATTATATGTTAGGATAATATTAAGGACAACAAAGATTATTTCATTCTTCTATGGAGATTTCATGCAAACTTTTATACAATTCATGTACAGTGTGTATGATCAAGTAACCTTTGACAATATCAATAAAAAACCATTATTCATTAAAATAAAATGAGTAAAATATTGTCTCCATCCCCAAATTTATGGTCCCTTTTCACACTAAAATATATTGAAAGTCATGTGAGAATCATATTTGCATGTTGTAAATGTATTACTGTATATTCTGATTAATGAAATATCTATGATATATATCTATTTGTATATTTGAAATCAATAATTCACCAAAGAAAACCAATTTTATTTATTTAAACATGTCAATAAGTTGCAACCTCCACATTTTTCGTTCATATATTGATATCTGCACAGAGCTCAACAAAATTCAAATGAGTTTCAACATCCTTAGAAGTATTTTGAAGTACAGTCTGATGTTTTAAAAACTTCAGAAAGCCATTAAACCTTTTTTTTTTTTGATATGATAAAACCTGTCTGTATACAATGCTTATGAAATATTGTTCCATACTTGTATTTTAGTTAGATCCAGTTTAGTTTTTCATAGTTATGTATTAGAGCATATCTGCTATGGGGAACACCAGATTATCTATATTAAAGTAAATCTGTATTTTGAATACTTTTATTGAATTTGAGACTTGCATTTACTTAATAATAAAATGTAATTCAAATTCCTGTATAATCTTTGTTTTATGTATAAAGTTTCAATGCAATTGTGATGAACAAATCACTAAATCAGTAAGCAGAAATTAAATAAAAAGTATATTCTGCAGGCTGTTCGAGACTTGAGTGTGGAAAACTTCACTTCTGGAGGTTCTCTCCCTGTGGTCAGGACCGGAGATGTTCAGCGGGGTCTGGATTACTTTGCCCCTTGGCTACAAGCTGACAACAAACAGCCCTTCATCTTGGTGGGGCCTGAGGGTTGTGGAAAGGGGTAAGTACTCTTTTAGACCTGGAAAGAACTGTGTTCTCTGATACATTTTTTACTAGTAAAGTACTTGTAATTTAAACTTCATGACCTGAAAATCTGTAAGGCTGTAAAGAGCAAAGTAAGAGGCAAATTATATGGTCTTAAGGTAGTAAGATGATTGGATCAGATGAAACTTTTGAAATTGACTTTAATTTTGTGGAATGTTTTTCCTTTTGGTTATGTACAGAAAGAATAAATCAAGAATGGTATATAGAAAATATTAATTGTTGCAGGATGTTGCTCAAGCATTGCTTTGAGCAGCTGAGGTCCACTCAGGTTGCTGTGGTTCACTGCAGTGCACAGACCAACCCAACACATGTTCTACAGAAGCTGAGTCAGAGCTGTATGGTATTAAACACCAACACTGGCAGGGTGTACCGACCCAAAGACTGTGAACGTCTGGTTCTATACCTAAAGGATCTGAACCTGCCTAAACCAGACAAGTGGGGAACATGTCAGCTGGTGGCATTCCTCCAACAGGTACCAAATTGCTCGGGAATCATTTAAAATTTGAGGCTAATACACATGGATGTGTATATTTTTTATATCTCCTTACAACAGAATTGCAGTGGGATGATATAAACCTATCTATTTGTTCTTATGTTTGTTTGTGCATTCATTTATTTGTGTGTTCCTTGTTTTGAGCTTGTGCACAAAATATAAGCCACATCTTTCATCTAATGTTAGTAGATATACAGGGATATTGCTTTTCACATAGATCTTGGTTCTATAGATTTCTAGGCTAAATATGAAAGGTCAAGGTTACTGTAGGGGAAATTCAAACAATTCTAAAGAACAAATTAAAAATCTGGATTGCTATGGATTTTCAAAATTAGGCCACTGAAACAGACATTTCTTTTTTTATTTTTGTCAAATTTTCAGGAACGATAAATTAATATAAAAATTTGGGTTCTTGTTAGTTTTAAAGGTTAGATATCTATGGTCAGTGTTACTGAAGGGGATATTCTGAATTTAGCTTGTGTTTTGATTTCAATGGCACTAGCAAGGATGTTCTTTTACAATTTGTGAGAGGATGCCTTGCTTTGCAGAACCCTTGTTGAGGTTTTAATTGCTTGAATGGGGTACCACAAAATCCACAGAAATGGACAAACTCCCCGGCCATTGACAAGAAAGTTGAAAAGAATTAAACTGAGGAGCATAGACCAGGATTAGAGACCAGATAATGAGAACAGACCTAGTTGCAATATTATAAATCTTTAGATTTGTATGCATAATTAATGACATGTCAGATCATGTTTGAATTTGAAATGATAATGCACCATGGATTACCTTGGCTTGAAAAAATGTTGAATTATTTGATATTTTTGACTGAAAATAAATTCCACTTTATGGTCACTAAACTAGACCCACATCAGAAAATTTGAAAATGATAAATTAACTTGCAAATAAAATACACCCTTATATCATGTATTAAGCATTAAGCTCATTATTATAACTTTTTCCTGTGTAACAGTAATATTGCATAATAACTAGTTTATCACTCTTATTTCAGGTCATCACTTACAATGGTTTCTATGACCAGAATTTGGAGTGGGTTGGCCTGGAAGGAGTACAGATTGTGGCCAGTATGAATGCTGGGACAGGCCTTGGCCGTCACAAACTGACCACCCGTCTCACATCCATTGTCAGAATCTGCTGCATTGGGTAGGTCATTTCATCTTCAAAATTACTAAAAGGACCATACTTGAATGCAGTTAAATTTTCAGATTTTTCAATCAAAATGCAGGAAGGAGAATTACCCAATAGAAAAGAAAGTACACAAAACTTTTTTTTTTTTTTTTTTAGATATCCAGACAAGGAGCAACTCCAGGCTATTTATGGAGCCTATCTGACCCCCATCATGAATAAACAACTGGGTCGCCACCCTGTGTGGGGCAATCCTGCCAAATTGTATGCTTTGGCAGGATCCATGGTTCAACTGTATGATCAGGTATGGACTGGTTTTAATATTACAGCTTATCAACACAAGTTGGTCTGGACAATAAATTTATAAGTTTTCAAGTGAAGTTTGGTGATGTCATGCTGATATTAAAATATCTGTTACTGTATTGAGGTTTATTTTCAACAAATGTATTTTTGCCCTTCTACATTGGCAGACAATTTAACTTCATTTTAAATTTGCCCAGACACACTGTTGAACTGTCTCATTCCTTCTTAGATTTGTACACTGACAATGAGGGTGGAAGGGCAAAAATAAAATGGTAGCAAATATTTCCCTGTATTTTGTTATTCTTAGCAAAGTTAGAGATACAGAGATGCATGTAGATGAATGTAATTGTTTGATGCAAGTACATGCATATTTGGATACACCTCTGAATATGTAAAATATCAAGTTAGAGCCAAATTGAATTTCAAAAAAATTTTCTTCACAATTTTTAGTATTTCACAGATCAAATGCAAAATATTGAGAGACATTTGCAACATTTTGGTTATTTTCAGCTGAGAACAAGGTTCACTGTTGATGACTACAGTCACTACCTGTTTACTCCTCGAGACCTGACGAATTGGTGTCTTAGTCTGCTGAGGTATGACCTGAATGCAGGCGCCAAGGAGGGCTCCAGTGATCACGTCTTGGAGATCTGGGCATATGAGGCTCGCCGACTCTTCAGAGACCGTGTGGTTGGCAATGAAGGCCAGAACAAATTTGACAGCATTCTTATGTCTACTGTCAGGGCAGACTGGTCTGCCAACATATTTGACAATTTAGACAGTAAGTGTTACATATGCTAGCAAACACATGTACATGTATATATATGCTAATAAAATATATTTATTACCAATTAAATCATAAGAATCAAGAAATTAATGTTTTTTTATTTTCAGAAACAATTCTTAAATGTGTTATATTCCTAAGATGCTGTGTGTGTACATATTTTAGTGTATTTAAAATTGAGCACAATCATGAATCATTAGTGCTGCATGTATTAATACATATACAATATTATGCTATATGTATATGATAGTACATGTATATTTCAGATTTGATTGGAAATATATGCACTCATACATAAGAGTTAAATTTATCTTGTTTTTGTTAATTCATTATCCATGTATTCTAAAGAGAACTGTATTCATTTAAGTTGGCTGAACGATTGTGGCTTAATTTCAGCTGACTACTTTGTGACCTGGGGAGCCCGCCATGAGGATGGGGGGCCAGCTGTGGCAGCAGGTGCCCCTCTACCCCCTACAGGGAAACCCCTGGGGAAGCTGAACACTGATGATCTGACTGCAGTGGTAGAGAGAGGACTCAAACTGTACAGTGTGTTGCTATACTTGTAACAATTGTATCTGGTCAGCTAAAATACTTTGTGTTACAAAGTCATATCACCTTACGAGGATATATCTATATCTATCAATATTTTTATACATAGAGAGTGAATAGTTTCCTTATTTAATATAAACGTGACAATTTCATAAAAATGATATTAGACAACATAAACTTAGGATAAAATTAAAACTGGCTCAGTCACTCATGAAGAGCTTGCTGAATTTAAGCATTCTCATGAGTAGAAACTCTGTGATGTACAAGACATTGCTACAACTGAAGTTTTTGATCTCAGATGATAAAGGCAGAGTTGAAAGATTTACCTGGCAAAACTTTCCCAGCACATGAGTACTGCTACAACAGAAGTTGTAAACTTTGGAATGGTGATAAAATTAGATCCTTACATTACAAATAATTCCATCTGAAGTACTTGTATGTATAGGGATATCTTTAGGCCAAACTTAGGAGCAAAGGCAAGAGTGACTTATTGTCCCATCTTAATAAAAATCATGCAGGGCTATTTTAAAGAAGTGATTCTCCAGGTCCGAATATGGTGAAATAGTCATGTATTTTCTTTACAGGTCGAGAGAATAGAGACCTTGATATCCTGATCTTTAGAGAAGTTCTTGACAACATTGCCAGGGTAGACAGAGTGCTGACCCTCCCTGGGGGTTCTCTGTTGTTGGCAGGAAGAAGTGGTGTGGGGCGTAGGACTGCAGTTCTCCTGGTAGCTCACATGCACCAGATGCACCTGTTCTCACCAAAAGTCTCTCGTGCCTATGGGATGAAGCAATTCAAAAATGATCTGAAAACTGTAAGGAAATAGTTTCCAAGAGAATTCTAGTATATATGCCGTAAAGCAAGTTGATTTCAGGATAATTTGAAGATAATTGATGTCTATTAGAGAAATCCCTAGTGTACAACATTAATTAATTTCTGTTTGTAGGTGATGCAGCTGGCAGGAATTGAAGGTGAACAGGTGGTGTTCCTTCTTGAGGATCATCAGTTTGTGGAGCCTCAATTCCTGGAGATGATCAACAGTCTTCTGTCCTCAGGAGAGGTTCCTGGGCTGTACTCACCAGAGGAGCTGGAGCCTCTGCTGTCTCCTCTCAGGGACATGGCATCAGAAGCTGGCTTCAGGGGAACACTCATTAACTTCTATGCATCTAGTAGGTTTTCTTAAAGCATTCATCAGATTATTGCTGACCTTATATCAAATGTCTTTGATTTAACAAAACATGAAAACCAAATTTTGATCCACTGTGTAATTTGTGATTGTGGTCATACTTTTATTTTTTAATATCTAAAGAGATTTGAAGCTTTTCTTTGAAATGTTATGCACATTGTGATCGAATTCCGTGTTGCAGGAATTAAGACCAATCTCCACATAGCCCTAATTATGGACTGCAGTAATAATTCTTTTACTCTGAATTGTGAAAGTAATCCGGCTCTGTACAAGGAGTGTGCTGTCCAGTGGATGGAGTCCTGGAGTAGGGACTCAATGGTCAAGGTAGTCATCCAAACTGCTTACATCTTAGAAATCATTTTATGGAATCAATAGGAAATGACACTGTTTTTGTTGATCAGGATACTGTAGACCACTTTTATTTTTGCAAGGATATATTAAAGTATTTATGCATGAGATTTAACTTGCAAATCATTATTTTTTACATAAGTGTTCCATATTTAAGAGTTTATTCATGAGAACTAAATTTTCATGAATGACCAGCTGCACAAAATTATGCATGAAAAATATTTTCAGGAATAAAACGTGATTTGCAGTATCTACTAAAAGCTTGGATGGGAGACTTACGCATGAATATGTTACACAGGTTGACTTCATCCAGTTGTTTATTTGACTCCTCAATCATTTGAAAAAAATATTAGAAGTCACTTTTTAATTACATATGTAATGCATTTGGAACTGCATGGGTAAAATTGAGGCAGTTGTTATCTGTTAGAAATTTTGTCATTGGTATCCAGACTCAAGGCAGTATACATTAGAGTGTTATTGTTTTGGAGCACTGTAGAGGTAATAGTTTTATGTACAGTGTAGATTATGCAGGAATTAGTTTTATCGTTCCATTGACAGGTTCCATATATGCTGTTAACAAAACCCCCCAAAATAGAGGGGGCCAGCATTGGTGAAAAGAAGAGGCACCAGAGGAAATTATCAGGAGGTGAGGAGCTACTGAAATGTTTCCTCCATGTTCACGAGTCCTGTGGGCAGGCCAACATGGGAGCCACCCCTCGTCGATACATCGCCTTCCTCAACACGTATCAGATGGTGTACAGCAACAAAAAAGCTGGAGTAGAAAAACGACAGCACCATCTACAGGTGGGTGTAGGAATAGACAGGTGTTGTCAAATGTAGGAAGAAAAGGATGTAGGAATATACAGATATTGCCAAATATACCATATACTTGCATATAAATCAGATTTTTATTCTGAAGTCTATAAATGACTTATACGTGCATTCTACTGCAGGAAATTCTTCTTGCCATACAACTTGCAACTTTTTAATGTATTAAAGCATTAATATCAGTTTTAATCAGAAATAAATCAATGAGGATGATATTTTAAATTACAAAATAACAATATCAAGTACTTACCACTATGATATTATTGATTAATATATGGCTTGGAGCATCTCATAAATAATTTTTTCTCATAAATATCCAAGTTTTATGTGGTGCATGCATTCTGCATGCCAAAAAAGACAAAATAGAAAATATAACTTTTAAGAAATTATTTTCTTACTTATTCAGTGTATTTAATATAAGGTTATCGGTAATAGAAATCAAGATCAACATCCAGAAAGTATATTTGGCAAAGAAGTGCAGCTCTTCCTAGAAAATGAGCATTAAGTTGAAGAACAATCTGATAAAACTTAGCCCTATTCATAAAAGGGTCAATGTCAAATTCCTATAAATTTCTCCAAAACTTTCAATAAAGGAAAAACAGAGTAATGTTTTGATATTTTGCACTGTATATTATTCAGGCTGGTGTATCTAAATTGAATGAGGCCAAACAGTTAGTGGATGAACTGAAGAGAAAAGCAGGAGAACAGAGTGTGTTACTGGCAGAGAAGCAGGCTGAAGCAGACACAGCTCTGAGAGAAATCACTGTCAGCATGCAGGTATCTGATCATATATTCTAGATATCTATTTCATGCATTCTATGTGCTTGTCATGTAAGTGTGTTGGATTACTTATAAATAACATATTTCTTGGGGGGTGGGTCAGTTTGACAGTTTTCATGTTATGGACATTCCCACTCTATCAAATCCTACATCAACAGTGGTGAGTGAACCATCATAAAATGAGAGAATGAGAAAGTACTGCTTCCTGTATTTTGTAGAATGCCAGTGACCAGAAGAATGAAATGGAAGAACTAAAAAGACAAGCAGCCGAGGAGGACAAAGTTCTCCAGACAAGGAAGAAAGCCATTGACAGGGAGTTGGCAGAGGTGGAGCCACTTGTGCAGGCTGCCAAGGCTGCTGTGGGAAACATCAAGACCGAGTCTCTGTCTGAGATCCGCTCCCTCCGTGCCCCACCTGACACCATCAGGGACATCCTGGAGGGGGTTCTGAGGCTGATGGGAATCTTTGATACTTCCTGGGTTAGCATGAAGAGGTATGTGTTCATTACTTTTATACACCTATCATACACAGGTTGTTTATAGTATGGCACAGTGTGCCTGTCCTTCTGTGTGTCTGTCCATTTGTCAGTACCTTGTGGATATCAGATAAAAACAGTGCTTATAAGGCTAGAATCATCTGAATTAGTACATATGTTCCCAATGATTAGAGTATATTGGGTAAAATCAGTCATAAAAACAAGACAGAAACAGACAAATGAGGCTAGGATAATGAAATGCTGTACACATATTCAAGAATGTTCATCTGTCTGTCTGCACATCTGACCATCTGTCAGCACCTTGTGGGTCAAATAAATACAGTACCTATAAGACTACGATCATTAAACTATGTACACATGTTCCTAATGATTAGAGGAAGAAGATTGTTGCTCTTAAGGTCAAAGGTCAATGTAAAGCTTACATGGGTAATTTTATAGGCACAAAACAAGACAGAAACAGTACTAATAAGAATAACAAAATCATATTTAATGCACATATATTCAACCATTGTAGACAGGATATATGATGTAAGGTGTGTTGTTTCTGTGTGTCTGTCTATTGTCTGTCTGTTCATCCATCAGTACCTTGTGGGAAGGATAGGAACAGTACACAGGCTAGAATAATCAATCCTGGTACACATGTTCCTCATGGTGAGAGGAAGGTACCTAATATTTCTCAAGGTTCAAGTCATACTTTCATAGGTAATCATGAAGGAAATATAGTATCACAACCTTTTTTCTTATGAAAAATTGGTTTATTTGGATGTTAAACTTCTTTGATTACTACCACTTTTTTAAATATATTGGATGGTTATATTTTGCAGGGTAAAAAGAAAGAAATAGAGATACTTTGTTTTTACCTTAGAGTGAATGTAGCTGCCATTGGTTTATTAATAATGACATACTTTTCTATAGTTTCTTGGCAAAAAGAGGTGTGAAGGAAGAAATTCAAACATTCGATGCCAGGAAGATCAGTCCTGAAATAAGGAAGGGAGTAGAAGACCTTATCAGGAAAAGCAAAGACTCATTTGAAACTGCGGTAAGAATAATCCTTAAAGCCGTATATTGATCAGCCTGTGCGTTCATGTGTGCATTGACAGTTTTCTAGACCATTTTTCCTATCCCTGCAGCTATTGAACTGAAAATTTATACATGAACTTAAGTCAGTGGATTACAGATCAAGTATAAGTTTAGGCTCTGTTGACCTTTTTTGTAAGAGTTATGGACCAAGAACAACTTAATAAATAATGCCATAAAGTTGAGCCCTTTTGTGATGCTTGTCATTACAATGATATCTGTTATGACCAATATCATGTGGACAAGATAAAGGTCACTGGTGAAAAAAGCCATGGAATGTATGCTTTACAAAAGAGAAACATCAGAGGCACATGACACAAAGGTTGCTTATGGTGCATCACGGCCCCAAAGCAAGGTGATTAAACTAAAGACAAGGTCACTGGTGAAAAAAGTTAAATTTGTTGCCCCGACCATATTTTGTTATTGAAAGACAATAGTACAGGGCACAATGGTGTATCTTGACCCTAAACAAAGGTAATTTGGCCAAGGTCAAGATCACTTATAGAAAAGATTAATTTACCACGGTTTTAAAAAACTCAGGGGGAGGGAGTAATTTGACCTGTGAGGATGATTTGAGAATAATTTTTGTTTGACCTTTACTTCCTACTTCTTAATTTTGCATTTACTAATACATAGCTTGATTCTGAACAACCATGTTGGGGAATGTGTTTCCTTGGACACATGTCTAATGATAAAAGTGGTAAAATCTCATTTGATTTGAACACGTCAGGTTCATGTTCACAGGTTGCCAGGAGAGCCTCAGTGGCAGCAGAACCTCTTGCAGCATGGGTGAAGGCAAATGTACAGTTTTCCTATGTGTTGCAAAAGATTGAGCCACTGGAAAATGAACAGAACGAACTGATAAAGTACGAATATCTTTGTAATTGTAAAAAATTTTTTATATGTTTTAGGAGAGCAATAACACAGTTTAATTTGAAAATCCATAGCAAGTTATACTACATGTATTTTAAGGCCAATTTTATTCCAAATTATGAAAAATGTGGATGGGGATTTGTATTCATATTGATTTTCTTGCAAGAAATCTTAAGAAAGCAGAATCCAGAATGGATAAACTGAAGAGGGCTTTGGATGAAGTGGATGCTAAAGTTGCCTCCCTCAGAAACAGGTTTGAGACTTTGACCAAAGAAGCTGCTGAGCTGAAAATCAAGCTGGACAAAGAAAATGAGACAATCCAAGCTGCAGAGACCCTGGTAACAAAACTGGAAGGTGAATACCAGCGATGGAGTAGACAGGTTAGAAAATCATTTTAGAGTATAAAAATAGACAGTTAATTTTTACGTGTGTGTGTGTGTGTGTGTGTGTGTGTGTGTGTGTGTGTGTGTGTGTGTGTGTGTGTGTGTGTGTGTGTGTGTGTGTGTGTGTGTGTGTGTGTGCACACGTGCTAATTAGAAAATATACATGTATTTAAAAGGGTAGCTATCAGGGATTGTGTCCTCACTAAGTTACCGCTAATCATATTTCCTACAACACTGTACATTGTGTAAATAGATTAAAGGTATATAACAATTTATATTGTACCAGAGATAATTGTAAGTTTTCTATACAAATAAAGCATGATACAACATCTCCATAAACATTAGGGGAAAAAATTAAAGAAAGATTTTACAGTGAATATTTAATCTGAGAAAGCCATTTGTAAATACAAATATAATGACACAATGGCAAAAAAACAAAAAAAAAATCCTATTGCAAGTTGAAATCTAATACAGTAACAGAATTTAAGTAATTTCCAATAATTTTACAGTTTGCTTCAAATAGTTAGTAGCAATGTTATTTTGATTAGTAGAATTCTTAAGATTATTTCAAGAAGTTTAAAAAAAGGTCCATTTGGAATCCTTTGTTAATGTGATCAAAAGTGTTTCATGGTTTAGTTTTGTGTCTCCTTTTAAATTCTGTTTCTTATTTCCCAAACTATAATCATTAGATTTTGTGGGGAATCAACTTTTGTGGATACCCCTATCCCACATAATTATAATGTTTCAATGTACAGAATTCATATTCATGAAATTATATCCCAGTAGCACTGCAAAATCTTGATAATCAACAAAAATTAGCCTCTGTGAATTTAAATGATTCCACAGTATTGTCCACTTGGCTAAATAATTCAAATTATTCATAAATTTCTTACATCGTGGGATTCTTCAGTGTACCCTAATGTTATGGTTTGCACATTGATGTTCATAAAAGATTTCATCAACAGTTGTCCTCTTATAATCTTTAAAGTGACTTGCACAAAAAGATAAAAAAGTTAAATTTTCTTTAATAAGTTCATAACACTATGAAATGCCCACATTGCAAGGAAATACCTCTCTTTACAGAGGCCTTGATTAGGTTTATTTTCATATGCAAAATGACAGAAAATGGTGAAAAGCATTTACTACTACACAACAAATAAAAGGCATGGCATTCAAACATCACAATTAAAAATGTAATTTAAATGTGCTCTTAAATATAAACAAGACAGTTTTCCATGTCATTTTCTCAAGTACATATTTAGACATACTGTATATAATCAATCACAGGTAAGATTGTCTGTTACAGGTGGGAGAACTCTCAGATGTGTTAAAGGAACTTCCCAAAAGAGCACTGCTGGCCTCTGCATTTATTACATACCTAGCCCAGGCACCTGAGGATATCCGAAAGAACTTCATGAGCAGTTGGTCAGAGGCCCTTGGGGTTCAGCATTTTGACTGTCGCCGATTTCTCAGTACTGAAAGTGAACAACTTATCTGGAAAGCAGAGGGGCTACCCTCAGATGAATTGTCCATGGAAAATGCTCTGGTTATACTACAGGTAATTTTCATTTTCAAAATACATCAGTCCTGCATTAATTTAAATGCTAAATTATAATTATGCTAGATGGAAATATCTATAATTTAAGTTTTATCATGAATGCTAATTTTATTTATAGATAGGTACATATATATTCATATATTAACATAAATGTACCATCTGCATGATAAATAGATTAATTTACTTTTCATTACCAGCATGTTGCTAGAAATGAATGCCTGTAATTGCTACATATAATATCAGGCATGCTGTAAATACATTCAATGTATATTTTGTGTATCTAGTGTCTTCAGCCAGCCATGGTAAAATTACTAATAGGAAAATAAAGTATCCTAGATCTTAGATTGGTCTTATATATTATTACATTTTACTTGTATCAATTTTAGCTAGTTTGTTGGTTTTTTGAATATCATAATATATAACAGATAAGGTTGTGTATCAGCCTGGTAGTGGTTGGGGCTATAATAGATATTTTCTTTTGTGTATATGCATATTAATACTGTACATATTCAATGTAAACACCAGATCAATGATATACCAGCAGGGGTAAGATGTCCACTATGTGTGTTATGATTTGTTCTTCACCACTTAAAGCCTACACACATTGCTTTGTCATCACTCTAAATTGATCCAAACATATTGCAAACACTGGCTTCTAACTCCAGCTGTCTTCAGTTTCATTTTGTAGCTTGTGCTTGTTAGCTCACCTGAGATATGAGCTCAAGTGAGCTTTTCTGATCACCTGTTGACCATCATCTGTCTGTCCATCTGTCTGTAAACTTAAACATTTTTTACTTCTCTAGAACCACAAGGCTAATTTCAGCCAAACTTGCCATAAAGCATCAATGGGTAAAGGGAATTCAAAATTATGCAAATGAAAGATTACACCCTTTTCAAAGGAGAGATAACTGAGAAATAGTGAAAGTATGGTGACATCTTTTGAAAATCTTCTCATGAACCACAGGATCAAAGAACACAAAACTTATGAAAGCTTCCTTAAAGAGTTTAGATTCAAAATTGTTCAAATCATAGCCATCAGGTGTAGGGTTGGGCTACACAATAGTGCATGATAAAGTGAAAAGGTGAGCATAATATTACATTCTTTTCCTTCCAGAACCCTTTAGAAATATGTCCCCCCCCCCCCCAAAAAATATAATTCTCAAGTCTATAATCACACTGATAAGTGTCAGACGTTATATTCTCAAGGGTTTTTGGTGGGGTTTTTTCAGTCCCAATTCCTCAATATTGAATCAGAACATTTTGGTTTTATATTCAATAATTCTTAATAAATGTTTTTAATAATCATTAATGAATTTTAAAATTGACTAAAAGTTTTCCTGTTTCTTTTTCAAGAATACGTTTCACCTATATCAATCACTGTAAAATACAGGGGAATGCTTCATGCAGTTTGTTTACACTAAAATTATGGTGGCATTAATAGATGAAGAAATGGGAAAACCGGAAGACTTATTGCTTCTGTTCTAGCATTACAGTATTTAAAAATAAATTTTGCAATCCATATATCTTAACAAAAGTAATGCTAAGTTTACATACGCTATTAAAAATTGTAATTTGAAATAGTTACGTCAAGCAGGATATCATTCGTTGCATTTTGTCGATTAGCAAATCCTCAAAATGCATATTTGTAGAATAATTGAATCAACTCATGTATTCAATAGGAATGCAAGGAATGGATTAAAACTTCAAAGGATAATTATAGATTTATTGAGATATATAAATACTGATATTAAAACCGGTATGGAATGAAACGATACTATACCAGTAATTTTGAAACAAGTCCACGATACTGTATTGATATTGAGTACCAGTGTCCAACCTTAGTTTTACATGTGATTGTAGGGGGGGGGGGGGGATTTGAAAATCTTCTCTTCAAGAACTTCTGGTCATGATTAGTCATACAGATATGCAAACATTCCAATATAGTGCAGATTCATATTTGATCAATTCATAGTCCCTGGGGATTTGATAGGGCTAAAATAGGTATTGAAAGTTTTCCAGGAAAATACATGCACAAAATATCAAAAAATTCTTTTTAAGAGAGCAGGGCTACACTAAATCATATCAATGTGTGAAAATTCCCAAGTAGTGTGGATTAATTTTTTTTTTATCCTTGCTTGATGTGTATCCAAGTTTGATCCAGTGAAGAGCATGCAACCTTTGAAGGGTAGATCATTGGAAATTAGTTTTGGGGTGTTTCAAGTATTTTCTTCTGAAGAACATGCATTTGAAATTTCTTAAAAAATATAATGAAAATTAAAGAGCAATACCACAAATGGGGTTTAAAGTTGTTCATAGTGATATATGAGAAAGATCTTTAAAAGTTTTCTCAAGAACAAAATGGCTATAATTAGTTGCACTAATATGCAATTACAAGTATCCTCATGTCATATAGATTTAAGTTTGTTTAAAGCATTACCACTGAGAAGAGGATGTGGCCACAGATGGGTTTAATAATGTATAATGGAAAGGGTGACACCACATCTGGTGCTATTTGTTTCACATAGGAATTTATAAGGAAAAAATGGTCATAAGAACCACCAAACTATACAATCTGTCAAAATTATGTACTTCATATCTTTAAGTAGACTCAAATTTCTAAGTTTGATTTGGGAATACTGTAGATTCCGAATTTTACATGGGTATTTAATATCATGAAATGATATATAGGTATCAAATCAGGAAAAACATGAATTTGTGAGTGATCAAGAAGAGTTTTCATGTATTTCAGTAATGATAAAATAAGAACAAGTAATTTTATGTTGCAAGTAGTGCTTCTTGCTAAATTACACAATGATAAATCCTTAAGTATCTAAAGTATATAGGATTTTTGACTTAATTGTTCAAAGACCAGACAAGAAGCTTATGTATTGGTAAGTTGACGGATATATGGAGAACTACACAGGTGATAATGATTTTTAACAGTTATTAGGATTACAAGGTGGCAACTCTTGTAAGATTTAAAATATTTCCATATGCAATGGCATTATCTCACAGAAATAAAATTTCATGAATAGTAAGTTATTTACAGTATACCCAACATCTGCTTGCAGAGAAAGGAGATCAATAATTAGAATGCTATGTCTTTCTCCTTTGAGGACCCTCTTCCTAATCATTTTTTGTATTCTTGGGAATCTCAAAGGTACAGTTTGTCAAATTAATATGTAATCATGTAGTATAGATTTAAATTTGTTCACACCATAATCCAGAACCTGGTTGGGGCTACATTAGGGTATAAAGGATGAGAGTACTTATGTTTGCAAAGTGACTCAGGTGAGCATTGTGACTTATGGATCTCTTGTTTTTAGTCTTGTCTATCCTCTAGAGGTACAATCCTATAATTTTTCTTAGGATTACTTTTTGATCATGCATTTTTAGTTGTTCACTCTGAAATGATAAATTGTTGACTTTTCCATGAATAGTTTCTTCAGATGCCATAGAAATTCATCCAGACACATTGTACATGTAAATTATGGGTGATGGTATTTAATATTAAGATTTAAATTTGCTGTAAAGGTGCTAAAATATTGGAGATTATTTATTTTTCTTATTAGAAAAAATGGTTGATATCTAATAGATGGGTCAACAGTGACAAAAAAGAGATATCAAAGTCAACCATGAAATTCAATTAAATTTTATCAAATATTTTTATATCATTTTACATAAAAGATAAACTAATGGTTTTCATATTATGTTTTTCGTAGATGAGGCATATTTATATATCTGTATATAACTTATTATTTCTTTTTTCCCAAAAAAAAGAGAAAGTTTGATACATTCTCAGCATTGGTATAATCTTGGCTTGTTTTAGAGCACACTGAGGCCATTCTTGATTGATCCATCCTCCAGAGCCACAGACTGGCTGAAAACTCACCTGAAAGACCAGCGTTTAGAGGTCATCAACCAACAGGTCAATAATCATTAACATCTTATGGTGGAAAAAGTATTGTATGGATAATGTTGGATAGAGGAAGAGTTAAAAAACAAATCAAGTGTTCATATCTATGATTTAATTATTACCATGACATGGAATGGTAGATAACATATGATATTGAACTGGAGAGAGAAAAGTGATTTGGATGGAGGAAAGGGGGGGGGTGTCTTCTGCTTAATCCAATGAAACTTTCTGAATAAAACTATTCCTCTGTTAGGATGCCAACTTTACAACAGCTTTGGAACTCGCAGTGAGGTTTGGAAAAACTTTGATCATACAGGAAGTTGACGGAGTGGAGCCCATCCTGTATCCATTACTTCGTGGTGACCTGGCAGCTCAAGGTCAGAGGCCAGCGTTCTTGTCATACTGCATGCAATCATTTGATATCTATAATTCATCTTTCAACAGCAAAACAATAATAAATATTTTATTAGCCTTGCATTTACAGTGGAACCTCATTTATCTGAACACTTTGGTTTCCAGCTGAAATCGTCAGAGTAAGTGATGTGCCCAGATATCTGAATTGCCTTAATTTCTGCTATATAGCAATAAAGAAAAATGCTGCATCATTACATGTTTTATTGTGTTAAATATTGTGATATACATATATAAGCTCTACCAATGTTCAAATAAAGTACAAAATAACACTTGTGCGTTGTATCCACATGAACACGATATATGTACTATCAACATTAAATTAAAAAAAAGAGAGAACTTGATTACAAAAGCATTATAAACTCATTTCTTCACATGTTGTTGTTTGAAGAGATAGGCAATCAAATCTAATATGGCTTTGAATTTACCCAAACAACCAGTCAGTAGAATCTCAATTTAATTTGAATGCTCAATCATGCTAAATATAACATTAACGTAACTGCACATATGCTTATCATCCAAAGCAAGATCACATTAGTGCACATGTAAGTTTATAAAATTAATGATTGAATGGTTTTATGTCGCCAAATTACTGATTCATGGTAATAAAATATTGATTTGTATGTAAATACTGTGCTCAGAGAATTACCATGATATAGCCAGGTCTATTAATAGCAATATGTAAACCAATATTATTGAAGTTTCCAATCTAATTCTAAATATTTTGCTGATAACATTTAGCCAATTGATATATAAATTTATTTTGTCTTGGCAATGCATTAGTCAACTCATGTCAGAGAAATGAGAATCTTATTCAAATTCTTAAATAATGACCTATAGTTAACAGGGAGTTGTTGATATTAGGTTCTTAAAATGATAACAAAGTCAGTGTTCTTACGAGTCAACAAGACCAGTTAAAAATTACCTTCCAGATAAATGAAACAATATGTTGGAAAAGTGGATTTTTATGGGAGGGGGGAGGGAACTGTCCAGATTCAGAGTGTGGAATTCCAGATAAACCAGACAAAGAACATTTAAGAACATCCATTCTCAAGAAAAATCATTTGCAAGCTGAAGCATCCAGATATCTGAAGGTCCACTGTATTATGTTGAAAAGGCAAAATGAAGTACATGTTTAGATTATTAACATAATAATGGTATGTAACAGAAATAATACTGGTACATTGTAGGCCCCAGATATGTTGTCCAGATTGGAGAGAAGACAATCGACTACAATGAGGAATTCAGACTTTTCCTGACAACCAGAAATCCTAACCCTGAGATACCTCCTGATGCTTTCTCCATCATCACTGAGGTCAACTTCACCACCACCCGGGCTGGGCTGACAGGACAGGTAGAAAAAAGGGCTCATACAGGCAGGAACATATCATTTCATTTTGGAAACAACATTTCCTACTTTATTGCATGACTTAATGCACATGGAGTAGAGTTACATGGAGTGAAAGATAATTAAAAATGATTTTGTTCAGTTTTCTTTGTTTAATGGTAAATGTAAAATATAGTGCTATATATGTATAGAGAAAATTAAAACTAACTCCTTGTCCAATAGTTGCTGGCTGCCACTATACAAAATGAGAAACCAGAACTAGAAGTCAGAAAGACTGATTTGTTGAAAACTGAAGAGGATCTCAAAATTCAGCTGGCGAAAATGGAGGAATCACTGCTGGAGGTAACTCCTTTGAAAAAAATCAGTAATTTTTTTCTTGAATTATCCATAAAACACCATGTGTGGTTCAACCTCACATAATACTAATATGGTAGTGTTTGTAATTGAAATCTTGGAGACAAAATCTATTTCTGTTTTACTTAATTTGATAAACAAAATCAATTCCTATTCTACTTAATTTGATGAAATGACTAAATAAAATTCTACACTATATACACTGTTGTGTGTTTCAGGAATTAGCCAATGCCAAGGGAAATATTTTAGAAAACAAAGAGTTACTGGACTCTCTGAACAAGACCAAGGCTAGCAGTATAACCATCTCAGAGTCCCTGGCGGAATCTGTTCGTCTGCAGGCCTCTCTGGACCAGGTTAGTATTAGTAGAGGGACTGAAGTAAAATATTTGAAGACAAACAAAAATAAATGATGGTAAATTAAGTTGTATGATATGAAGCCGATACATGTATGTATATGTACGTAAATTCCTTTCCAGGAGAGGAACACTTACCTACCACTGGCTGAGAGTGGCAGTAGGATGTACTTTGTCATCAGTGACCTTGCTAAGATCAACAACATGTACAGGTTCAGTCTGTCTGCCTTCCTTAGAATATTCCAGAAAGCTCTCAAGGCCAAGCAGGTTTTCCAGTCTTCTTTATTTTGTAAAGAAATAGGATATCTCATAGTTTTAATTTGATCTTGATATTGACAGTAATTTAAATCTATGGAAAAAATATATACTTACCATGTAAAATATATACTTACTTTGTACTACATCACAAAATATGAATTTCTGGTCATTTTCTTTTATCAGCCTAAAAATTAATAACTGTTATGCATTTTTGCATCAGCAAATCTGCATGAACCATAGTGATATGAAGATACATTTTTATATCTTATATATGGCATCCATGATATCTTGCTTAGAATTTACATTTTTCAACAAATTTTTGTCTCTGGCAAATGAAAGTTGCTGAATTTCATAGAAATTAAGTAATGTTTAAATGTTAGGACTATCTTTTTCGCTGCCTTTATCATCTTGTGATTGAATACACTTATAGGAAGGAATTTCTAAATATTAAAAAAAGATTTGAAACAATATGGGATCAGTACTTTGCAGTATTCAAAGTAATATTGATAGGAGCAATCCACTATATACTTCAAGGCATAAATAGCTAAACCATTATACCCAAGTTAAACAACAGATTTTTTTGTAGGATGGTAGTGGAACAGACCACAGAATCCGAGCCCTAACACAAAGACTACAGAATCTGGTGTACGAGTATGTCTGCCGCTCACTCTTCAAAGTTGATCGCCTTATGTTTGCACTTCACATGGTGCATGGAATGAAGCCTGATCTGTTTGATGAAAATGTATGTGTATGCTATATTTAATGAATAGGATCATAGGCTTCAGAACTTATTTGTTTCCATTCTATAACACTCTTATTTTGTCTCTGGTGATTGACAGGAATGGGAGGGGTTCACAGGAATCCTGGTATCAGATGCAAAGTCAGAGGGTGCACGGGGAATTCCTGCTTGGATTGATCAGGAGAGACACAGTGCTGTGGCCAATCTTAAAGTTAGCATATGTTTCCATTGAAAAAGTTTGCAATTTAATTGTAATGCATGTATTCAAATAGTGGTGTTATTTTATTACTTCTCTTTATTAAGTTGAATTGTAGGCTCTTGTGATCAGGATAGTGTGGTCTTAGGATTGAAAATAACAAAACAAGAAGTAAATAATGTTTTTAATGTTATATCACAGTTCAGATTTCTTTGATCATATTTTCATAAGATCCACTCCACCTCACAGAGTGCATATACTTGATCAAAAGTGTTTTTGAGTTGAATGTGTAACAATTATTTGTTACATTAATGAAATCTTTTTATATTTGAAGAAAAACCAAAATAAATGTTTTTAAATATGATAATGTTTTATTGTAGAACAATTTTCCCAAGCTGTACCAGGTTCTGAACTTTGATGATGGTTCTCTGTGGTCCAACTTCTCCCGCAGTAATGAATGCGAGAAGGAGTTTCCGTCAGTCATTGAGAAGCGTGTCACTCTCTTCCAGCAGTTACTGGTAGTCCAGGCAGCCAGACCAGACAGACTGCAAACAGCTATGGGACTGTTCGCTTGCAAGGCTTTAGGTCTGTTTGCTTGTTCATTGGTACAGATGGTTTCCGTAATGCATTTTTTGGCCTTGTACATGTAAAATTGGGTATATAAGTTGTTTTCTGCATGGCTACAAACATATATACACTGTATTTCATTTTGCAATAAGATAAATACGCATTATTTTTGTTGGCAATTTTTATACATGAAATCTTCAAGCAAATGAAATAATAGCAAATTGTGGTAAGTCAAATCCTTTATTTTGCTTTTTGTCTCTCTGTCACAAGATTTGATTTTACAGTTGTAGGCTACTCAACTGGTGATCATTCTCATTACTTACAAAAAATGGTTACTGTCTAAATGTTACAGGAATGAAGGAGCTTTCTCCACCCTCTGTGAATCTCAAACGACTTCTGGAGACAGAGACCTTGCCCTCAGAGCCCATTCTGATTATTATATCACCTGGTGCAGACCCCTCACAAGAGTTACAAGATCTAGCTGCTCAAACAATAGGAGGTGACAAATATCACCAGGTTTGTTATTCTTTAAAGCTATACAACACATGTTGCGTCTTATTTAGCAGTCTAGTAAATCTCTTTGTATTATGTGGTCATTCTGGATGAGTTTACCATTTTTTGTAAAGATTTCATTATTCAAAATTACTTTGACAGGTTGCTATGGGTCAAGGTCAGTCTGACATAGCAATGCAGCTGTTGAGGGAGTGTGCTCAGAATGGAGAATGGCTGTGTCTGAAGAACCTACATCTTGTTACAGCCTGGCTGCCACAACTGGAGAAAGTAATTTGGTGTTTTGTTATTTAATTGGATAGCTTGTACATTTCCTATTATTTAATAACACTTTAGAAATTAAAAGCAAAACATTATTGACTTTCTAAAGTATTACTAGTATATATATATATCTATTTCCATAAAAGTTTTTGAAACCTATCCATTGAAAACCTCTATTTCAGGAAATAAATACACTGAAGCCACATGACGATTTCAGACTGTGGATGACTGCTGAAGTTCATCCCAAATTTCCCACAATTCTTCTGCAGAGCAGCTTAAAAATAACATATGAGGTCTGGTTGAATTTACTTAAAAGTAACTAATTCAAATTAGTATGAAAATTTCAGTGTTGTACAGTGTTCCAAGGATAACTTTGTCTTACAACCAAAAGTATCATACACTAAAGCATATACAGGTAATTGTTGATGGCTCAAACTTCAATCTCTCAAAGTTCTTGATATCTCGAAGGGAAATCCCAGTCTTGATTTTTTTTCCCCTATAACTAAGGAAATTTACTCCAATCTCTTAAAGTTCTTGATCTCTTGGAGTAAAATTTTGGTCCTGTAAAACATATATCATTGTTTTTCTTTTACTATCCATCTCTCACAGTGGTGGTAACAGTGGTGGTAGCAGACACACACCATCAATCACACATATTATTATTTCTTCTTAACCTTACCTAGGTAAGGGTGAAGCCCATCTCATTACCTGGAGCTAGCTTCACCATGTAGGTGTTTACATGCCTGTGCCTCTTTTTAAGGTAGACAGTTGATTATTTAATTGGTCAGTATGGACACCACACCTATGTTTTCTTTTGTTATATATGATAGTTCAAGTTCATTTATTTTCTCAAAACCATGACACATAAGGACAATGCATATTCTTACATATATAGAGATAAAATTGGTCAGAGGTACAAGGAAACAAATCAAGCAAAACAAATCATCAAAATCAATGGGGACAGGCTAATTCATAAATCTTATAATAAACATACACTCTACATAGCTTTTTTCAGTTACTAAGATCTGGTTTCAACATCAGTTCTGAAAATTTCAAAATATTTGGTTTATGAGAATGATATCTGTTTACATCAGATGTGTTAGAGCCCAAAATTCTAAACTATAATGAAAATTTTCAGCTCTTTTTCCTGAATTACGGTTTGTACATAGCCTTTCGTTAAGCAGAATAACTGTCCATCTTCCCAGCTCAACTGGTAGATGGTGATTTGTAGTATGGAAGTTAACACAGATTTTTCTTAATTTAAGTGGTAAAACACGTAATTACTTTTCACATTCAAGGTTCAATTTAAAAAGGTTATATACAACACCTTTATATGAACTATTAATATCAGAATAGTCATAATATATGATGACTGTAAATAAAATTTGCAATTTGTTTGACTCAACAATGAGACAGTAATTTTGAGGAAATAATGTACAGACATGTCTGGTTTAGCACAAAAAATACTTAATGAAATCTTTATATATAAGTTCTGTGTTTTTGAAATAAGTCATTTACCTGAAAAATTACCTGAAAGAAAACATATCAAAACAATCCCAGTAATCAAGTAAGTATGCAATCTGGTTACCACAAAACCTTAGCGTTTAATATCTAGATTTGACCTAACCTTTAAACTCTCAATCCCTCGAAGTTTTATCAAGGTTCCTTGAACTTCTTGGGTCACCTGTAATGTCTTTTTTCTGTGTGTATGTTAAAATAAGATAAGACTGTGGAAGAATGTTCCAGTTGTTGTCAGCATAATTGGAAGTAGAGTCATCTTGATATTTCTAGGCTCCTCCTGGAGTTAAGAGGAACTTGATGAGAACGTATGAGTCCTGGAGCCCCGAGTACATCAGCAAGTCCGGCAGTGTTTTGCGTGCCCAGGCTCTTTTTGCCTTGGCCTGGTTCCACTCTGTGGTTCAAGAAAGGAGAATGTACATCCCTCAGGTAAATAAATGATTTTCCCATTCTACAATGAAGCTGGTCTTGCTAACTGTATATTTGCAGACTACACAAACTTTCTGATTTTGTGACATTTGGACAAGATTAATCTTACTGCATATTTTGATGTGCCCATATTTGTTGAATTAAGTTTTGTTAATTTTGAATAGTTTAAAAACCATGACCGTCACAGTTAATCATTTCAAATACCTGGATTTCTGTTGATAGGGTTGGACAAAGTTTTATGAGTTTTCACTGTCTGATTTGAGAGCTGGTGCAGATATAATTGACAGACTGATCAAAACAGGTTGGTATAATTTGTCTGAGACTGTCACATGTGTTGATGGAAATAATGTCGTTGGCTATTATTTTAGGCCTTCATGTCAGTCAATACAGATATGGGATATGGCACAGACAAGCATGTTTATCCTTTGATACATAAAAGTTTTTTCTGGTTTTAGTGATCATTCAATAAATAGTAGCTGGTCAATCTTAGAGTATCGATACTTCGTTGACTATAATACTGAAAAGTGTTTATATTCTTAATATTATTTAAATATTTTGTATATTTTTTCCACAGGAAATGACCAGGAGTGGAAGTTTGTGCATGGTCTGTATGAGTCTGCAATCTATGGTGGAAGAGTAGATAATCCATTTGATGTGCGGGTTATGGTCTCGTATCTTAGACAGTTTTTTGATGCCAATATGTTGGCTCAGGGAAGAAATAAACGTTTAGGACCATTAAAGTTACCAACATCTACAAATTTTAGGGTAGGCTGTGATATTTTCTAGAATGAAATATAGTTTGACAATAGATGTAGATAATTGAAAGGAGCATTTTACCACAGTTGGATACTCTCTGAAATGCACATGAAACTTTTGCACACAGCAAAGGTACATGTATTTTTCTCTAAAATATAATTTGCTGACATTTCAGGATTACATTGAAGCTATTGAAGAGCTCCCAGAATTTGACAAACCTTCATACTTTGGTTTGCCTGAGAACATTGAGAGGTCTGCACAGAGGATTATAAGTAACCAGGTCATAGGTCAACTTAAAGTTCTGCAGAGGGCAGATGCTAAGGCCAACAAGTTTGACAAAGAGATCTGGGCTACAGAACTTGGACCAACACTTAACCTGTGGAAAAAACTTAATCAGGTAAGTTTTATCTCATTCAAACTGTGGATTCCATATTTCTCTTCATATTATTAAAATGCACTTATGAAAAAATTATCATGATTTCCATAAACACATCTACCTTAAACATTTTCTTATAACTGAAGACCAACAAAATAAATCAATTCCTTTGCAACAGGGTTCTAAAGGTTAATGTCAGTACACTTACAATCACCACTATTTTGTCCGTTATAGACCTCTGCTGTTTCATTACAAGATGAAGGCACGGTAATATGCAAGTGACCTTTCAGCTGTACACACATGCATTTTTAAGGGGTGTGTGAAAACAGTGGAAGCATTTAGTAATTTACCACAGTTGTTTTCATACCACTTTAGTACAAATGACCTGGACTTATTCCCTAAATGAATGAAAAATTTCCAAAATGTTTTGCAAACTCTTTATTTCATTACTAACATCAACATAAATGTTTTTCTCAATTTAGGGTTCTCAGTTAATCAATTCCAAAATCAAGCCCCCAAGTGATAGAACAGGACAGGAGGCTCCCATTATTTCCTTCATCAAACTGGAGCAGTATAATGCCATCAAACTTGTTCAAAGCATCCACCAGTCATTGGCAGCACTCAGTAAGATTATCAGAGGAACCATGCTACTCACCAAAGAGGTCCAGAACCTAGCAGCAGCTCTTCTGAATCAGGAGGTACAAACACTTACTTGACCAAACTTATCTATGTGTGTTGTAGAACTGTTGTGATTAATAACCTAAAAATAAGGTCCAAATTAAAAAGAGAACTTGCAAAAAAAAGAGAGACCACTTTTGTCAGTATGTGTCTCAGCTCTTGTATAAGTTTTATAAATGAATGCTTCAAAATTTCCAGAGGAAATGTGAGCTTTCAAGATATCTTTTTGCATATGAATGACATGTTATTGCATGTTTTCCATAGACCCCTCTGAACTGGCAGGCTAAATGGGATGGCCCAGAAGATCCAATGCAGTATCTTAGAGGATTGGTCAGTAGAGCTACTGCCATCCAGACATGGGTAGAAAAGGCTGACCATGGAACTTTGTTGAGGGATACGCTTGACCTATCTGAACTCTTCCATCCAGACACATTCCTGAATGCACTAAGACAGCAGACAGCTAGGTACTGTAATTTATTCTCTTTGTTTAAAACATACCATTTGCATTGACAATGGCAAGAGATCT
Source organism: Ostrea denselamellosa (assembly GCA_024699665.1). Lineage (NCBI taxonomy): Eukaryota > Metazoa > Mollusca > Bivalvia > Ostreida > Ostreidae > Ostrea > Ostrea denselamellosa. The sequence continues at coordinate 1,894,577 of JAMZEH010000072.1, forward strand.
TGAATGGATGTGTCTGTCATTAGATTCTTTGTAGATTCACAAAATGATAACGGTTTGAAAAACTTCAATATTTTGAAACAAGTCAGTATTAAATATTTCATTTTAGAGAGGTAGGGTGTTCTATGGATAGTCTGAAATTTGGTGTTAGTTGGAGAGGAGGGGTGCAGGGAGCCAAGACCCAAGTGAAGATTGGAGGACTTCAGCTAGAGGGTTGCACTTTTGATGGAGCACGACTCTCGGAGAACCAGAGAGACTCTCCCAGTGTGTCAGCTATCCCTCCCTGTCTTGTTGCTTGGATCCCCAAAGTAAGTGCTTTGGATTTCATCCATTTGCCAAAATTTTACTATTGAGTCTTTTTTTGTAGTAATTATGTATATTGTAAGTTTTGTCTTTGAAGAAGAAACAATCTCTCTGACAAATGCATTCAAAGGCCTCTTAATTTTTTTTAACAGTGAATTTTCATCTCTGATCTGTTATCTATGACAATGTATACCAAAAGTGTAGAAAATAGAGTCAATATCTGAATACACACTGTAAGAAATACATTAGTACTTCACTATCATTTTTAAACAATGTTTGCAGGAGGCACCAGAGCCTTATGGCCTTGATGATGTGATCTCCATTCCTGTGTATACAAGCAGTGAGAGAGACCATATTGTGACCCGTATGGATCTCCCATGTGGTGGTAACCAAGGGATGTGGCTACAATGTGGTGCTGCTCTTTTCCTGAAGAGCGCTTAGACTATTGATAAACATTTTATTCAGTATAGGTTTGGACAAGTTTTGAAAGTATACTTTGAAAGTGTACAAAATTATTATGTTGTTTGGCTATCCGTCCATATTTCCTGTGATAATTCTTCTATTTATTTTTAATGTGATGTTGACCTGACTACTGTAATGATGCTTTTGTTCTTCAATAACTGTAATATATATTAGAGCAAATACTTCCTTTTTAACTGTGTACACAGATTAATAAATATATTGAAAGCAAGAATTATTTTTCCACTTGGTTCTCTCTCGTGGCAAATTCTTGTTTAGATATTGCATCATTTTAATGTTGAAAAATGAATGGGATTAAAAATATGAATAAAAACAATGTGAAGATTGTTGTATTTTTAAAACATAGAAATAAAGAGTCAATAAAGTGCTCTGTTATACCATCTTTATTTTCCAGGAAGGGCCCTAATTTGGCTCTTAATAATGTGAAACTTCATACATTTAAAATGTATGTATATTCTTATCAAACTTCAAATCTTGTTTAACAAAACTATAATTTTGCACCATTTATCAGAAATAAAGCATTAGATTGTCTAATAAAATGTTACTTTTGTTTCTACAACTAGATGCACTTGTAGTAATATACATCATGTGTTTGTGGATTGATTGATTGATTTTTTTTTTGTTTTCCACCACACTCAACAATTTTTCAGTTATCTGGTGGTATCCAGTGTTTATTGGTGAAAGTAAGAACCCAGATATAATCTACCTGGGAAGAGACCACTGACCTTCCAAAAGTAAACTGGCAAACTTCTCACATATATTGGTGTGAGTGAAGAATCAAACCTGCACCAACTAGATGTGTTTGTGGAAAGGAAAATCATACAGTGATGTGCACTTTCTCTTTAGAGTTAAAAAAATCCTGGAAAGTCACATATATGTGATTTTACATCTTGAGATCACTAGCATTTTTCTGTAAATAATATAAAAAGGTCTACACACATTCGTCATCAAAATAAACTTTGCTTAAAAAACTGGAAGTCACCTTAGGAGGATCTATTATGCCCATGCCATATATATGTGATAAAGTGATTCTGTATGTTGTCCTTTTTAGCTCACCTGAGCTGAAGGTTCGAGAGCTTTTCTAATCAACATTAGTCCAGTGTATGTTGTTAACTGTTCACATTTTCATCTTCTCCAAAAGCACTGGACCAATTTCAATTAAACTTGGCACAAATCATCCTTGGATGAAGGGGATTCAAATTTCTTCAAATGAAGGACCATGCCCCCTTCAAAGGAGAAATAATCAAGAAAAAGAAAAATAAGGTGAGGTCATTTAAAAATCTTCTCAAGAACCATTGGGCCAAAAACATTGAAATTTACACAAAAGCTTCCTGACATAGTGTGAATTCAAGTTTGCTTAAATCATGGCTCCCACAGATATGACAAAGCCACAATAGAGAATCACAGTTTTACAAGGGAAAATATATAGTAGGAAAAATCTTCTGAAGAATAACAGGGCCATGATAAGTCATCTCCAGGCTATGCAGATTCAAATTGTGGCCACCTGGGATAAAAGTTTTATGTGTGAAAATTTTATCAATAACAGCAGGGCCACCTTGCTCATCTTAATATACAAGCATCCCCAGATAGTGCAGATTGAAATTTGTTCAAATGATGATCCATAGGGATCAGGTGGGGCTTTAAAAATCTTCTAAACAACAGCAGAGCCATGAGTAGTCATATAATCATCCACAGGTAGTGCAGATTCAAGTTTTTTCAAATTATGACACACACACCCCTCCTTGAGAATAGGGTGGGGCCATATTAAGGGATCAATTTTTTTTATGGAATTATAGGGATACAACTTTAAAAATCTTCTCAACTGCAGGACCATGATTAGTTATATTAATATACAAGCATCTTCAGGTAGTGCAAATTCATTTGATCATTTTGGAAGCCCTGGGGGTAGGGTGGGGCAACAATAGGAGATCAAAGCTTTATATGAAAATATACAGGAAATTGATAAACCAGTTCTTTTCAAGAGTAGCAGGGCCACATTAAATCATATCAAAATGCAAACATTCCCGAGTTATATGGTTTTTGTTTGCCCCTGTGACAAACTTTAACTTTGCTCATATCTTTTGAATGGAGAATGTGGTTTTCATGTTTACATTTTTTGTGACATGACCTTTCATTTAGTTCCCAGTTTTTAACCTTGTGACCTTGACATTTGACCTACCAAAGGAATTTTAACCTAGGCATTATATCCTAAACTATTTCAGGTAGGGCTTTCATATTTTATATATTGTTTCTTTATGGACCTTACATTTGTGACCTTGACGTAGGAATTTGACCCAATTTCAAAACCTTAACCAAAACTTAACTTATGAATGATGGGGCTTTCATATTTCATATGTGCATTTCTTGTGACAAGACAATTGTTTAGTAATAAAGTTTTAACATTGTGCTCTAGAGCTTGAAGTTTGACCTGGTTTTAAGAAAGCCTTACCTAGGCAATATCTCCTGAACTCTTTTAGGTATAGGGCTTTCATATTTTGTATATATATTCCTTATGGCAAGAAATTTCATTTGATGCAATGTTAGACCATGTCATCATGACCTTGGAATATGACCCAAATTTCAAACTTTTAACCATGCTCAAAACTTTGAATGGTAAGTGATGTATCTGTTATATTTAATGTATGCATTCCTTGTGACAAGACCTTGCTTTTGGTACCAAAGTTTTTGTCCTTGTAACCTTGACCTTGGATTTTGATGTCCTTTTAAGAAACCTTTAAGGTAGGGCTTTTATATTTTGTATATAAATTCCTTGTGACAAGGCGTTACATTTCATACCACAATTTTTTACCTTGTGTCATGGTTATGTTGTGACAGTTTGGGCATGATAGTATGGGGTCAAAATTTTCCATGAGAATAATGATTGAAAACATCTTTTAAAAAATTACAACAGCAGGACCAAGGTGACTCGGGTGAGCAATGTGGTCCATAAGGTGACTCAGGTGAGCAATGTGGTCCATGGACCTCTTGTATTAATTTGCAGTTGTATTTGTATATCATTGTCCTTGATAGTGCATTAGGTGATATTTGATGGACACATCCTTCAGTAGTGTTTAAATTAAGTTGAAACACAACTAGACCAAATTTTGGTCCTATCCATGTATGTGCACTATCATCCACATATAACTACTGGTATACACATGACTAGATATCAACTTTGTATTGAAAAGAGCCATGTGTCATATGAATTTTAGTCAATTAATTTTGTTCAAAGATATGATGCTAGTCTGAGGTTTAGGAAGATACGAGGCTGAGTCAATAAGTTACCGCCTAACTTATTTCCGGTTAAGATCCACCTCTTCTGTTTCGATGTAATTGCCCTGTAGTGTGATGCACTTAGACCAACAGTGTCCAAGTGCCATCAGCCCAGAACTGAAAAAGTCGGGGGTCCTTTCTGTCACAACTTCTTTGTCATACCAGAAATGACATCCATGGATATCCTTTATAAAGTTTAGGAATAGGAAGAAATTGCTAGGTCAGGTGAGTAGGCAGGATGCGGTATTAATTCATACCCATTTTGCTCTACAGCATCTATTGCAACTTTGCAAGTGTGGATTCTCGTGTTGTCCTGTTGTAGCAAAACACCTTTAGAGAGTTTACCTCATTGTTTTCCATGCATGGCAGTTCTCAGCTGGTCTAGCAAATTTCCATAGTACACTCCAGTTATTGTACTTCTCTATAACACCTTTTGTGTCCCAATATACTGTGGCCATCACTTTGCCAGCAGATGGTTGCATCTTGAACTTCTTTGGCCTCGGACACCCCAACCCTACCCACTAATGACTCTGAGATTTATTCCCTGGCTCATAATAATGAACCCAAGTCTTATCTACAGTCACCAGATGCTAAAGAAAATCATCTTTTGACCCAATACGCTTCAGCAAGGCACTGCATACTAATGCTATGGTTGCCATTTCCTCATCGCTAAGGGATTTGGGGACCCAGCGGGCTGTTAGCTTCCGCATACCTAAACAATCATGTTAGACTGTCAAAACACTACCATGTGAAATGCCTAATGCCTGCGCTATTTCTTCCACATGAATTCACCTATCAGATTATACCAGATCCCAAACTTTGTTACACATTTCTTTGTCTGTGGCATCCAGTGGGTGTCCAGACCTGGCTTCATCTTCTAAAGATGTTCTACTGCATTTGAATTCCCCTACTCAGAATTTTATTCTGAGCATAAGATGGTGCAGGAGACCCATAAACATTGGCTAACTCGCTGTGTATTTCCTTGCCTGTTTTACCTTTTAAATACAAGTACTGAATTACAACATGATACTCAACTTTAGATGAAAAGCATGCCTTTGCATTGCTAGCCATTTTTGACATTCAGTATCTTATTAAAGAATGACTTGCTAAGCATGCATTTTTGTACCCTGGTATAAAACATGTATTGAAACAAGACATGAAGATTGTGACTGTCTTGGCCAATCAGAAATGGGATAGGCTGGATACTAATCGACCTGCCCTTGTATCATTTTGGATTATATCACTGTTTTAGTGATGGAAACATTGAAGTGAAAGTCCAAGACAGAATGAGATTATAGTTATCATTTCAGGACTAAAATGGACAAATTTGTATGTAATGCATAATCAAAATATAATTATGTCACAGGATATAGTATATTCATTATAATTATTGATATTTGATAAATTGACTTGTGTTCATTTATTCATCATATAAGAGTTAAGAGTTGAGAGTGGTTATTATTATTGGAATGTCCGGTAGGGGGTGTGTTAGACTGGTTTTTCTAGATTTGTGAGATGTGCAAGTCTAGCGATAACTTTAATATCATGCTCTGTTTTTATCATAAAAACCCCTGACGCCTCAAGAGACAGACCTGAATGCTATTGCTTCAGAGCATTTGTTCACTTACTACAACTACAAAAGTCTTCTGGATTTTCTAAACTGTCTCATGTGGTAAATTAAGACGTTACTATTTTGATATAAAACTATTTTATAAATGAATTTTATTTTTCATTGTAAAACAATTTTATGTGCAGTTGGATGTATGTGAACTGATTTCATTATATATGTAGATCACAGTGTGTATGTGTGTATAAATTCAAATAAACAGAGAACTTCATTCACATAATCTGCCTTTGGAGTCTTTTTGAACTTGAGGGTGGGTGGAGGATTATTACATACCACATTTTAATCCCTCGACATTTCTGTAACTGGAAATTTGGAGGCATATAGGTTGTGGTCTGTCTGTCCGTTTGTCCACAAAACCTTTAACCTTTCAAATGGATGGTGATAGATGTTTTATATTTCATGTGTGTATTCTTTATGACAAGACATTTGAATATATGAATGAAATTTATGCTATTGTGTTTTAAATAATTGGATATTTGAAAGTCTCTACGAGTCTAGGTTCAACAGGGGGAATTTTTAAAGTAAGATAAACAAGTCGATGGTGTTAAAGAGTTTTGAGAAAACATCTCCTCGAGCCTTTGGCTCTCAACGGGAATGTTTTCTCTAAACTATATAACTCCATCTTGTTATTTATCCCTTATGTAAGCAATGAGTCCTTTACCAAAACTTTGAAATTCATGAACCCTGGGTTCAGGGCATTGAGCCTCCACCAAATTTGTGATATTCATTACCTCAGGGGTCAGATACCAGAGTGGGGCTAGATTGATCCTAGACATTATGTACTGAAAAATGCAATAGAAAATCTTTCTACTGCTGGACATCCAGAAGGCAAACTTTTTGTATAAATAGAATAGAGACTCAGTTGGTCATACATTGAAAATGCAATATATAATCTTTACTCCTAGACATCCAGCAGGCAGACTAATTGTAAGATTGTCTATAATATGCTCTCTTTGAAAACTAAATTTATTTCCCCTTTTAGAGATTGCATTTTGCTGTGATGAGATAAATTTACTAACCTAGAAAAAAAATCTATATTATCATTTTGTGTATTATATTAATACCAATATATTTATCATCTAGTACAGAGTAAAAAATGGAAAAGTATATATATATATATATATATATATATATATATTATATATATATATATATATATATATATATATATATATATATAACACATCTACAACACCAGGTAACACATCATGATTTCTAAAGACTAAAAAATGTGCATAGTGCATCCATGCACTCATGTGACATGGGCCTCTTGTTCTGATAATGCTAGTACTCACTATGGATTTAAATGGACAACTATCGAGCGTCTAGTTATTTATGGAAAGTTCAAGACAATCATTAGATTTTTTTAAACATATGGACATTATATTTTTAACTCTGCAGAAAATGTCAAGAATTCAAAAATCTTTATTCGGAGATCATTAACCTGTCAGTGCTTTGATATGGAGTCATTTCAGGAGCAAGGAGGATGCAAAATAGTAACGCCAGTATATTTTATAAAAGCTTGACCCTTCTTGGTAACATGACCTCTGAATCATCAGTTGTTACATGGAAAGCTCACAGGTATATTTTACATAAGGATAAGTATTCACAATCACATAATGATACAGTTTGTCATTTATTTTGTGGAAAAAAAAACTCAGATATATACACAATGTCAACAGCATAACTACTTGATGTCAATGCAGTTTGAAATAAATACCAATCTTCCTTATGAAGCTCTAATCAATAAAAGCTCATGAAGAAGACAGTTTACAAACAGTCCATTTTATCCTTAACTAAATAAATAATAAGTGTTTATATACCAAACAAATTGATTCATGAATTTACTATATATAATAGCAGATATTCATGTTTTTCCCACCATTTTCTCTGAGTTGGCCTAAAAGTCCCATTATTCTGAATGCTCCAGGGTTTAGATAGTATGGGTCACACAAGTTGACCATGATTAAATTAAGATATATTAATTGTCCTATCACAGTGTTGCATGTAATTGAAAATAATTTTGGTCAACACATGCAGTCCATGAATTCTTTTGAAAAATTGCCTGAAAAGTTGACATTATATATTGAGGAAATATTTAACTTAAGTAGCTTAGCTGCTTGACTGAATGTAATGAAATAAAGTAACAGCAGTAAGAAAATAGAATTATCTGTGATGAAAATAATTTTTTGTTTTACAAGATTTCGGTATAGAAATGAATTCCAGAGAAATCAAAGAATACTTAAATTTCAGAGTGCAAATGTCTGTTGTAGCACCCAATCCTGTAGTAACTAGTTTAAATTAATATACAAGAATAATCACTTTTTTTGTATTGGTCAGTGGGCTATCAGTTTACCTATATATTTTTACTTAGGTCAATGAGAAATTTCACTGTCCAACTAGAAAAGGTAGCAGTGCGAAAGTTTTTGGTCAAAACATAGGAAACATTTTAGGTTCTTCAAAAAAATGAAACAATGCACAAACTTGTCAAGTTTTCTAGCCCAAATGTGATAGAATGTTTATAAGCATTTAAAAACGGAAGGCACATAGTTTTTCCAAAATAATGGCCCAGAAGAAAATTTACTGGCCCAACAGACCATCAGTTACTCTGAGTTCTGAATTGTAATACAAGGTAATAAATTTAAAATAATTTAATATAAAGTGTCATATTTGTATATGATGAAAGACAAGTGAAAATGTTACAAATTAATGATGGTTCCAAATGTTAATATCAATTAAAGTGTACGGGACAAAGTGGTTGCTTTTCACAAGATATATTACTACAAGTACATGCATACATTGATAAAACTGCCCTTTTAACCAGTACTGGGTAATATTCCCCTAACACTATAAATTATAAGATGGCACTTTAATAGGAAATAACTACTTCTAAGGAATTCAATTGATGGATATTAATTAAATGTGCCCTAACAATATTTACCTTGAATTATACTAGAATGGATAGCATATTTATGAACATGTATTAACTTTTGAAATTATAGCAAACCGATATTTCCTATTTACATATTCTTACTGAAGTTTCCAAAAGTCATATTGTCTTGCATGTATTCTATCACCCTTCAAATTAAGTACTGCCCAACATTTCTGTAGCAGCTGACAAGATCATACTTCATGTCACATCTGAAGTTTAATGACAATCAGTCCCAAAAATATGACAGTTTGAGATCAAGTTCACTAATTTTACACCATTTCAAAACAAAACAAAGAAATAAGACTAATACAAAAACCACATGTATATTTTTGTGTGGAAGCTTTGATCTCTGTCAGAATAAGACAGCTACAACAAGAACACTGTATCATACATAGTTTGTTTGTCGCTTTGCTGTTTGACTGTATTTTATGAAAGGTTTAATTTCCTCTGTGTAAGTAACGGGTCGAATATGACTGAAACCCACCCTCTCCTTACTGATTGTGTCCATATGTCTGACTGCTGATCGCAGTTGTTCCAATGGAGGCAATAACTGCTGACTGTACATGTCTGGACTGTTGGTGGTTAGTCTTTGGTTACTGAGGGAGTACTGGGTTTGTGTGCGTAGTAAGGGGGACGTATTAGTGGGACTGGAGTATTTTCCCCCACTCACTTTAAACACTGGCTGTGCACTACTTTGCCTGTTTGCCACATTTAACCTATGAACTACAGATCCTTTGCAGATTTTCTCTTTGTTGTAAACTTTGTTACTTTGAACTGGTTTTCTGTCAAAGCTTCGGTCACTCTTTGGCCGGACAGAGAGACTTCCTGTGTGTTCAGTCCCTTCAATAATGTCAAGGTCATCATTCAAGGTGTCATTGTAGCTATTGAGCACTGTTTTCTTGTCCAACAAAACCACCTGCTTGGCGTTGGGACGGTTGCTCTTCAAACTGTTGTTTGTTTTGCCTGTGTTTCTGGAAGCAGTTCGCATTGCATCGCTATCAGGTCTTTCCTGTTGTTGTGACATCAGCAAGCGATGGAGGTCACTCGATGATCGTGATTCATATGGGTTGTTTGATTTCTCAGGAAAATCACGTATACTGGAGATTTGAATTGGTTCAAAGTACACATTTCCATTGTACCCTTGCCATGCCTATAAAGAAAAAACCTTTTTATACAGTCTGTCATTTGCCTGCTTTATCAGCATGTGTAAATCAACCCCTGTATATCAGCTCATTTTCAAATGAGGAAGGAACAAAAGATCAAATTCTGAGTTATGTCTGTATAAAACAAGTTTAAATGTCCCTCAAGAACACCGATAATTTCAAAAACCAATGAATAACTTTGAGAATCCAGATGTACAAAGCTATTTAGTGAGATGTTTAAATATTCCCTGTTAAAATGAATACATGTTTTGCTATACTACTAATTCTATACTTGGTGTCAATATAGTCAGAATGAATATCACACCTTCAGTGGTGGCATCGGGGTTGGCCGTTCTTGTTTGATGTAGAAATACTGGGGGACATGCACCCCAAAGGAAGAAGTCCTAGCTGTTCCATATGGTGTCTCCATTCCCGGAGCTGTGCTGGTACAGCGTGCAGTGATCAAATGCATGGCTCTTCTGTACATTGCCTCACGGGACTCAGATGGAACACGAGAGGTGTTTCTGCAAAATAAACATTTTGCAATCAAAATTTGACACACTAGTACTTCTGAATTCCCATGATATGTTGCATTTCACTTCAAATAATATTCTTCTTCCACTAATCACTTTTTAAAATAAACAACAATAACATCCAAACTGTAGACAAAATGTTTCACCAAATGTTCTGGAATGAAAAACTTTTAAAGAAATATTCCATAAACAATGATTTCAATTTTTTTTTCAAAGGTTTCAATAATGAAACTCATCTAAAAAATAATAATAATAAAAAAAATTGTAATAACATGGAGAAAAAAATGATGTCTTTACATGGAATCAATTATACTTGTTTCTTCTTCACACATGGCTATCTGAGGAAGATGTATCATAATGCTGGTCTTCATTTTCCTCGTTTTTCACAGACCACAGAAAAACCCCTTGCAAATATTCAAAATCAGTCCTCAGGAAACACCATTTTGCCAATATTGCGGTTCCAAAATCAGAAATGTACTGTGTAAGTGAGAAAGCTTAATGCCTAATCTCAATCAAAAACTAAACATGGAAATCTGGTTAAAATCCAAATACAACACACTTGTAAGTGTAACATAATACAGCTTTTAAAATCTGGAGGTCTTAAAAGCTTTGGAACCTTGCATTTGTCCCTTGAAAGGCCTGTCCAAATTTTACTGTAAAAGATAGAATTGTTTAAAGGGTTATTCTGCAATTCCATTTGTGATTGGACCTAGCTACTACAAAAGTTTTGACATCTAAAATTGTTCTGATAACACCTTGATATAAAGATCAATATCAAGATATTGAAAAAATATTGGAGATCGAAGATCAACATCTGTGTTGCCATGACTCAATCATTCAATATATATACATGTACAAGTAAAGATCACCCCCAAAAAATCACCAGATGCTCTCTTTTTTGCAATGTATGTAACACACACTTCATTCCTCTTGGTAAAATTTTTAATAAAAAGCACTGACAAAAAAGGTATACATGTACATTGATTTCAGGTTATAGTATATTTAACAATACATGGTCAATAAATTCTGTGTGGCCCTCCAGGGCTATCCAGAGGATAAGTGTACCTATACCATGACCTTTATGTTTGGTCGGTGATTTAAGGTCAAGATGTAAACTTATAATGTTCTTTCTTGGTAGTTTTAGTGTATGAAAATTTACAGGTTTCAAATACCTGAAAGAAATCATGGTTAAAGACATGGTGCTATGATTAACAGATAATCCTGTTGAACTCTTACAATGACTGTAGAGCAATTTAAGGATTAGGCAAAGCAAATATGAGCTTTGGAAGGAAGACAAATTTTGTGTTTAAGATTCTTCATCATGACAAAAAATAATCAGTGTTCATTCATTATGAGCTTAAGCAAATACAAAGAATGTTGAAACATGATCATCCAACAACCCTGAAATCTGTAAATGAACTCCAAAACCTCTTGCAATTTTGACACTTATTGGACATAAAATCAAGAACTACTGCAAATCTAACTATGTAATTATACATCACTGCATGTGGTCAACCACTATCATTCACCCTCAAATCTTGTTGTGTGGGGATAGACTGTATGGAAAGGACACTGCATGTAAATCATCCACCATCATATTCCTCAACATATACTTCCTCAAATTTTGTTGTGAGAGGACAAACAGGGGGACTGCATGTAATCATCCAACATCATATTTCTTTAATTTTGAAGCGAGATCAGATAGACTGGGGAAGGGGAGTGGGGTGGGGACAAGTAACCTTCTTTGAAATCCCTTTTATGGAGATCCACACTGCTGACCTCCTACCAAGAGCATGTGTACCTAAAATACCAAGTACCAGATAGGTTGTCAGGACAAAGTAATAAGCCCCACAAAAGCAGATTAAATAGGGGATTATACTGACAAAGACAGCACCTTTCACATTGGAAACCATGTTTGTCTGCAGTATTTATCTGATCTGCTGCTCTGTAATTACATTTCATGACAATGTCTTTGAATATCACATCTTTGATGTTTTGTTTTATTTTGAACTTCAAAAAGAGATAAAATTGTTATCATCATTTAGTACAAATCTCTTTTAAACAGGTGAAGGTGTTCAAAATAGGTGTTTGCATAGTCACTATACAATGTGTGTGTGTGGAGAGAGAGAGAGAGAGAGAGAGAGAGAGAGAGAGAGAGAGAGAGAGAGAGAGAGAGAGATTACAAAAGTAGCAATATAATAAAAATACAACAAAGCATGTCAAACATATTCAATTACTTTCTTTACTTCTTCAGGAGTATGTACACAGTGATTGTAAAATTATATTAATAAATAAAATACATTTTGGCTAATATCTGATGCATGGATACACTGCAATCACTGTGTACATGTGTAACTTAGTAATATTCATTTAACTCCTGAAGAAGTAAACAAAACTAGTTGAGTATACTCAGTCTGCTTTGTGATACGCAGAAACTATATAAACGATGTTAAACCAGATGATACGGGGAAAAGTCAGCTTTAGCATGTGTTTTCACCGGAGGCAGTTAGGACATCTTTCAGCCTTTTCTGTCTGGTAGAGAAAAGCATTTTCCCGATTTGACAGAAAAGGCTGAGTGATATTCTGTATTGCACTGAAGCTTAATGACATGACCTTTACTTATACACTGGAAGCTAACAAGGAAGCATGTGGCTGTATTTGTTTATTGGAATCAGCAATGTTTCATAAACAAGAGAATCAGCAACACTCAATTAAGGTTGTTCATATCTAAAAATGGGCATCATTTCTGAAGTTGCACTGAGCTTTTAAAATCAAAAACTACATTCAAGATTGTTCATCTCAAGCATTAATATTTATATCATCCAGTGGAGGATCCATAAAATTTTCGAATAGGGGGGAGTGGTAGCGACCCGAGTTTGTAACTTTTATACCCATGGAAGGTGGGGGAGACAGCTGAACACAACTAACTTGCAACAAAAAAAAGTAATTTTTTTTTTTTTTTATTTTTTTCTTTCTTTTTTTTAAAATTCAACTATAAAAAGGAGGTGCAGCTCCCATATGTGCTGTCATTGGATTAAGGTATTTTGTTGCCAGATTCATATCCTTGGATTAGGTACTTGTATGAAACTCAAATGTTAACTCATTATTTAGACCAGACTGTGTGTCCTCTATGGAATTTGAACTTTAAGGTCCAAAGCAGATTTTAATTCTGAGGTTAAAGCTACAAATATCTCATATCTATAAATATATATATATATATATAATTGCAACTTCACCTTTTTTTCAACCTAGAATATTAAGCTTTGTTAGAAACAGTGCCTATGGTCCACATATTGCAGTTCTTTATATATATATCATTGAGAACATCAAAAAAATTTCAGTTAAACTGACATAATTTAAAGAGACTACATATACCATATACTCAGAATACTGTTTTCTTTACTCAATTTTTCAGTGGTTCCCATGGAAACTTTTTTAAAAAAATGTATATCAAAGAATATACATATACAATGTTTTTGTACCTGTGTTCCTTTGACTTACTAGTGGTTATTATTTGAGGCATAGACATACTCTGAATCCACATTACCTGCAAAGTGTTTCTGACACAGAACACTGGAATTAATATTATATTCTTCTGGAAATTCTTATTTGTGTGGTCTCTGTACGTCCTTATTTCAATTAAGTGATATTCATTAATACAAATTTATAAACTGTCAAAGTGTCATCCATATGACCAACAATAGTCTTATTTAGATAGAACTCTGAATATATAATGTTACTGTGCAAATGAATAAATATGGCATAATTTGAGATAAAATTTGATTTAATAAAATACATTAATTTATATACTAGTAGTGGTTGATTATTTATTTGGATGTAATAGTAAATGATAGATATTGAATAATGCTGCATAATATGGAGGGCTATAGAATTTACTTTGAGAAAAAGAAATAAATGAATTATATGAAACTAGACCTGACCTGATGAGATTAATACTTCCTGTGGGGCTTATCCATATTGGGGCATATACTTGAAATATTGTATAGACGAAGACCAGAGAGACACAAGTTTCAACATTATTCATTTTTCACCCAAATACAAGACACAGGACACACTAAATTCCTTTAACCTTGATGTTTATCAATAATCATGGTATAATGAAGAGAGTACAAATTTTCAGTAAAATCCATGCATCCATTTCTCTTAGAAAGTGTCTAGATAAAATCATGTCCCAGAACAGATTGGGCATATGGACAGGCAGCTTGAGAAACAGAAGGATAGACAGACTTGCTCATTCCAATACACCAAGCTTAAACTTCATCTGTGGCCCGGTGATGTAAAACTATGATGTTTAATCATGAATTTGAAATGTGGTAAATTTGAAACGCACCTTTTAGACCATCGATTCTCATGCAGAGACCTATACCAGCATCCTTTGTAAACGATTATAAGATTCGACATTTTACACTAAACCTGTAGTTTTAGTCAATGAAACACTGATGGAAAACTTTGATATTTCCAGATCACCTCATAATGAGTATTCAACTCCAATACACACTCAGATAATCCAAACCTCATTTAAAAAGGAATTAAAAGTCAGTGGAAAACCAATCTGGTACAATATTTACATTTCATATAGAAAAGCAAACACAGAGGACTGGTTATAACAATACCTACTTTTTATTTCTTCATTCTAGCAGGGTCTACTTTTGAATCTTGAAATCATCTCAAACAATAACCTAGGAATAGTTAATTTCATTCTAACAGCATGTCAGAGATAAGAAATATTGCATTAGATGACATTTTTAAGGGCTTATCAATACGATTGTATTTATTCATCCATTAATATTAACAAAACGATTAGGGCTTAATTTTTCATTTTGTGATACAACTAGATTGCTAAACTGAAAACCAAGCACCATCCCATGCTTGAAATTTTGCATAAAAACTGACATATAAGCTTAATTCAGTTAAGGATTTGAATTCATCTTGATCCATGAGTGCAAACCAAGCAAAATTTGGACTGTTAGAAGCCACCAATTCTGCCTTTTTTTTTTTACCAGCTTTAATTCTATTGTTTTATGGAGACCCTGACTTGAAATTTTCCTATTACAAATAGCATTATGTCTTATATTTGATCATCTCAGAAATGGCAGTTCATTCATTTTATGTGATACATGTCAAGGTGCAAAACCTGCATAATACATACAAAATAGAGTAAGAGTTGAGCTTTTTGTTAAAGTGCATTATATATAAATATATATATATATATTATCCATCAAAACATTAATTGAATTCTAAGTGGATGACGAATGAAAATCGCAGTGTTCACCGTTAAGATAGCTGATCAAACAGTACTATAGAAATATTTAACCCTTAATGGCATATAATTTCCTGGCAATTATGACATGTAGACACTGAGGTATAAATATAGTGGAGTGGAATAAAATATTGACTTTGAGAATTCATAAATGTACTTAACTGAGAAAATTCACACTCACTGTTCCTTGGATTGAAGGCAAATAAACACAATGAATATTTCAATTTGATGTTTTACTCCATTACTCATAATGCAATTAACAATTAATTTCTTAAGCTGGATTTTAATATGACAAAAATAAATTTAAAAAGCACTTAGATTTTCCGGGGTTAACTGCACAATGTTAAACTCCTGGAGGACATATTCCCACGCATGTTAAGGTGCACACTTCTCCAATACCAGGTAACGCAGATAGCTAATGGTGTGGTTGTTAAGTCCCTGTAGTTGTTTTTAACATTTTGACACATTTTCTGACACTAATAATGAAATGACAGATTCAAGGTGAAGTGACCAATAAAAGTATTTACTTTCAACCACAGTTCTCTCAGGTTCTGAATAGTGAAGGGAAATGAAATACAATTTATTCAACTCTAAACAAAAGATTATGATTCAATCTGCAAAAGTGGGGGCAATGTTGAGATCCCATGAAATAGATAGCTTGATTTTGATTTGTGTATATACTAATATTTATAAACTTGTTTGAGAATATACTGAACATACTGAGATATACACATTCAAGTGAAACATTTGTTTGAAAACTTTCAGTTTCTATACATGTAGGAATATTTCAAACTATATGACTGATATAGGTAAACATAAACTTGTTTTCCAATCTCAACAATTCATATGATATGTATCTATTCATATTCTTACAAATAAAAAAACAATACAGATCAGACTAAGTACATGTAAATTATATGCATCAGCTGCATGATGTATAAAGCTGAAACATCTCACCACATTCAGATCATTGAAAATTTGATAGGCAAGGTTTTTCTGAAATGTAAGTGCAGAATGAGGTGCAAACCTACACTTGCATCCAGCAGTCAAGTGATTACCCATTAATTTATTACTAATTACTTAATTACTAAGAAATTATTAATTTTTGTACATCACTAATACATGAATATAGTAGTCCAGGCATATGATGAATAAATACTCTAAAACTTAAAAGATATCTGGCAGTACTTTTTATATAATATACAATTTTTTAAAGAATAAATGATTGGTAATGCCCCTATCACAAAACTGGAGTGCAGTATGGAAAAGGTGTACACTTAAACCAAAAGAAAATCAAATTTCTTTCTTTTTCCCAAAGCAAACAAC
The DNA here is from genome assembly GCA_024699665.1 of Ostrea denselamellosa. NCBI lineage: Eukaryota > Metazoa > Mollusca > Bivalvia > Ostreida > Ostreidae > Ostrea > Ostrea denselamellosa. The sequence continues at coordinate 1,911,471 of JAMZEH010000072.1, forward strand.
ATAATCAGAAAAGTGGAGGATAATATGCCTAATCAAAACCAAATATAATGCTGTTATACTATTAGTTTTCATCATCATCATCATATCCGTTTTATAGTCCGTTGTCCTCATCTGAGGGTTGGACTTGTTTGACAAGTCTCCTTCTTAGACGACCTCTTTTAAATAGTTTTAAAGTTTTAAATAACTTTTGGGACCAAAATATCAGACTCCTCAAATTTATTTTCATAGATATGGTATATCTACAATATCTGCAATTACTTTTTGCTTTCTTGAAAAATGAGAGCAAGGATTCCTGGAAAGTGGACAGGGGTTCACTTCCTTCTCCCTCATTCCCATTTCTTCCCTCTCTCTCATTTTTTTCTTTTCATCTATTTGTGATTGCCCCTTTCCTCCCTCCCTTCTCCCAACTATTCCTTCTTTTTTCTCCTTCATTTATCCTGTCTGCCCTCGCATGTCTGACATGTGACAAGTACCTTAAAGTTCAACACAGAAAACATTTAAATCATGGATACGGATCTGGTAGTCTTGTAACTGCCCTTTAGTGGCTTTAAGAATTAAAGAATTATGCCTTGACAAAAGGTGTTGATCTATGGGTCATTTTTGAGATCAAAACAACTTATGTACATGTATTCATCTACTTACATTAAATTTAAACTTTTAACAAGAGCATTTTTTCCTCCTTTGAAAATAATAATCTTGAAATTTTCAAATGTGCTGAGGCACAAATATAGAATTTACCAAGAATCAAGCTCTGAGTGTTTTGCACGCTAAATTGTGGTAAAAAATCATACAATAAATGCTCATTAAGTTTATGTAAAACAGCTGGTGAGCAACATTATTATAAAATTCAAATTTCAAACTGAGGCTGCACCAGCTATTGAGGTTCCATATTATATACACATAAACTTACAGAACACTGTTGATGTCATATATGGTGCTGGGTGGAGTGTCATAGACAGGCTTAACTCCACGATCATAAGCACTCATTGTGTTGGTTGAAAACATCTTTATGGCCAAAGCATAGTCCCTGTCGAGATCCATGTTTACAAGAGGCTGATAGTTTTACACAGTTCTTTTACAACTGACTGGATTAAATTCTCCAAATTGAATATTAATTGATGTCACTTTTGTTGATTTTACAAATTTCCAAATTATACATAATATATAAAGTCAATGTAAGTCTTTTGATACCAACAATATTGGTAATACTGGCCCCTGAAAATTTTCTTTTGTATCAAGGATATGTCCGTTATCCCTACAATTTTAATTCCATAAACATAGTTTTGAATCAAGCAAATAATTCAGTGACACCTTCCTTGAAATGTTCAATCGTGCTGAATACAATGTACAAACAAATCCATGTGCTACTTGACCACAATGAAACTAAGAAACTGATAAGAAACTATTTAACGTTTCCAATATCATCTCCATGCAATTGGCAATTTGGTGTGCACCACAGCACTATATTTAACTTTAGTCTTGAAGATTAAGGAAAGTTGCTGTCATGGCATTTAAATTGAAATAATTTTAACTCAACTATCCTTCTTTTCCTACATATCAAAAAGCTGATTATCTTTTTCTATTGTGTATTCTTATCCAAACCTATACACAACATAAAGGCAGTCCATTTCATGATCTTAGGACTAATTAATACTGTGAATAGTACAAACGTGGTGCATTGCCAGTTGATTTCTTACAATGAGCACTGCAACCCTTTACAAGAAAGCTAGTGATTACAAGTGTAAAATCCTTTAATGCCCATGCAATTTTTACCTACCTTCTACATCAAAATCCTAGAACAAAAGATTTTTGTTTAAGGTTAAGAATGACCAATTCTTGAACATTTCGTCACATTCTTATAGCTACCTCTGAAGAAACGATAATATAATACTTTATTTCTCTGCAGTGTTTGCAAAATTTTTTTTTTTTTCGAAATGAAGAAAGCACAAAATACATCTAAAAAATATAATGTATATCTACTAGTATCTAAAAATAGTCAAAGAATGAAATGCTTTTTGTTATATGGAGGTGGCCTTAACCTATGATGGATAAAAACATTATACAGGCATGTACAAGCTGTCAAGTCCTATAGTCTTCACCTGATTATATAACTTAAATGAAACTAAACAAGTGAAAAAATTGAACATTGAAAAAGATACCCTGATATTACCTGACATGTTGAGCAAAACCAGCACTAAGTTCCCTACCTCACTGATTTTTTAACTTGTACAATAGACCATAAGTACTGGAAGGATCAAACTACAACCCTGAAGTTTTTATAACCATGGTTAACATTCTCAGACACAAACACATTGTTCACAGGACCTCAACCAGGTACACTTTTTTCTAGACCATTTGCACATCTATGGATTTCTTTAACAATATTGAATTTCCTTACTTCAAAAATTTTCTGTTCTTCTATAAAACCTGTGATCAATTTGTTTTCTGAACCAGAGGAATTGTGTACACAGGAAAACTTGAATACACAAGGTGAAATGATCAATATTTGATCATTAAACAATTATTCATCAACTAAGAAATCAAAATGTGTTCAGTAACAAACAATATGATAATCATTATATTGAATATAGTTTGGTACCAGTAGAGCCTTATGGAAAAATTGACAAATTTGGGAATGGTATTCAAAAGGTGATATACTGGTATAAAGAGATCTGTTTGAGAAACACAAATACCTCCAGTAATGGCCAAACTACAAATGTTTGATGTCACAAAACACTTGTAGACATAGAAATCATATACACTGTACATATGATGCTTGTTTAGAAATTATTGAGATACTGCAATTTTTAATTGGAGAATAAAAAAGATAGAATTGAAAATATAAATTCAAACATTAGAGTTAATGATACTGAAATATGCTATAGATGTCTCTAGCATTGTTGATTCACTGGAGCACCCTGGTAACATTATAAATCACCCAAAGCATCCCAGTCACATTATCAGTCATTCAAAGCATCCCAGTCACATTATCAGTCACCCAAAGCATCCCAGTCACATTATCAGGTGTAACAATACAGCAATACATCAATCATATGGATCACAAGTCTGTATGATACGTGTATCATATCATCAGTACAATATCATGATACAGTTGTAAAGTTACATCTGTTGTTAATCTGGAATGATTTTGAGTATGGCATGTTTTTCACCATTCAGTCATTTGTTACTTGTATACAGTCAATGAACTACATGTTTATATATACATGTAGTAGTATGTCTAGTGATTCTGATATTTGAATTAATAGTTAATGCACTTTCACTACAGAATAAAAAACAGAAAACCAAGAAATTCTAAGTTATTAAAGTCATGAAAAATGTATAATGATACAGTCATCATATTGTATGTTTATATTATAATGTACATCATATGGTGAGGTACCTGCAATACTCTGGCCTATAATTATCAGGATGTCATTTGATGTCATGTCATAATCACCAATGCTTTTGCCATTGATATCTTTACAAATTGTAATAATGATAGCCATTTTCTCATAAACGTGTTGCAGTTGTGAAATTGATGAATATAATGTGTTTATTTTAATGTCTGGGAATTCTGACAGAAATGATGATAGACTGTAAATATAAAAAATGAATTTCATTTTGGAAAATACACAAGGGTATGAAATACTCCATGTTTTCAAGCATTTTAACATTTACTGTAAATTTTAAAATTTCTTATATATGTTACGGTTATAGAATGGGTATGAGGGTAATACTAAAATTATGATACCCCAAAACACAAGAGCTATTTTTTGAGATGGCAAAGCCACCTAGGAAAATAGCATTATATGTCAAGAGGGACCATAAACTTTCTGTTTTCCAAAATACCCTTCTATAACTGTTTTGTTATATTGAAACAATTTTAATTGATTATGACAATTAATGTTATTATGTCACATATTTTGTGTTTCCTGGAATACTGCACCTTCTAAGCATTTTGATTGGTTAAAAATAATAATGAATATTAATGAGGTTGTAGTCCCAAAGAGCAACACAGATTTTCTGGGGAATCATCCTAAGATGAAGGGAATGGTGCATCTTCAGGAAAATAGAGAGCTTAATCATTTTACTTTCATACAGAGAGTAATCTATACAGGTATAATAATAGCTTTTATCATACTAGTATATTGAACAATCAGAAAGATATGATATACCAAAATCAGCTTCTGTCCCTCTGCCAGAGCAGTAGGCTGAGATTTAAGTCAAATTTCAATTTGTCTCAGGAAACAGTCGATCTGTTGGACTGGAGTGCAAGCTGTTGCCCACAGCCTACGGCCTTGGGCAAGAGCTTGCACTCCGGTCCAACAGATGGACTGTTTCCCTCTACCCCAGTCAACAACTGTATAATGTTAATTTGTTTTCACTGATTTTCAGAGGAGTTAACTCTTCCATGCCCATAAATCTCTACAATGACGAGAACCCGTACATGATTTGGACATATTTGTATTGAGGGTCCCCTCTACTACAATTTTACCTAGTATAAGGAAAATTCATTGACAAATAATTTCTTATGCCACAGTTCTGCTTATATTTAAAGAAAAACTTTGATATTTGAATGAACTATATGTCAATTTATACATGCATATACTTATTAATACATACAATTTTTCTTAATCTTATTTTGATTACAGTAAAAAATCACAAAAGGTCTTCAATATTAAGAATTAAAGCGCAGAATGAACTTTACTTTTCATGAGACAAATTATGATCAAATACCCATTATAAAGCAAGGGCCCCTCCATACAATAATGTTCTTTTTACTCTAAAATGAGATCATGTATTTAAAATGTACTGAATCTTTTGTATGTTTAAATTAGTCTATTCCCAGAGGAGGCATTTACATTTCCTTCACAAAAGGCTATTTAAAGCACATAATAAAATTACTTTCAGTTCTACATTCAATGATATGCAAAAAAAAAAGAAAAAAGATGGCCTATTATTTCTTTTGAGCATAAATAGAAAGACATATACAAAAAGTATGGACTAGACTAGGTCTACTGCACCTGTTTTGATGTAAATTTTTATTCATTATCTAAACAGATACTATTTAGATGCAAAAAATCCACTTGTCATTGTCAATATTTTGACCAAACTGAAAGGAATTATGCTCCAGCACACTAGATATAGAACAACAACCATACTTTTCATTGTCCCATGGTTGGTCCTCATTTTCTTGTGCTTCTTTGGTAAACCCCAGTTCCTTCTCTTCCTCATCAGAGTTCTCATAAAAGCCTTGTTCCTCTGATTCCTCAATTCTATCCACTGCCAAGCAACAGCAAAACATGCAAGACGGCTTCACAGTCACATGCACATCAGACATTGTATCCTTTTTTGTTTTAGATTTCAATTGATTAGCCAATGCTCAATTCAAAATTCACTTTACATCCCTTGCTGAACAAGCTAAGAAGAAATAGAAATCCTCCTACACTGATCTCAGAATATGTGCAAACAAACACAAAAATAAATATCTGGAATACTGCTGCAACCACTATCAGAATAAAATATTATGTAGTCCAGACATTTGCAAAACTGTCAAAAACACTGTAGGATAAATGCTATTTATAATTATAATTAAGGACAGTTATCCTCTAGGAGTTAGAAAGGCAAAATTATAATCTACATAGGTTTATTAAATACTATTTTGTGATTGCCTGCAGTCACGGTGCTTTAATCACAGAATCTAAAACCTAGAAGATGATTGGACATAGAGGGCATGGGATTTAACAGTGCTATAAATCTTCCTCTATCCTATTTTTTTCTTTTTGGTGTTATTAATTCTTAAATTGAATTTTTGTTTGCATATGTCATAATCACATGTTATCTCTTAGGAAACATGAATTACATTGACATCTCAAAGTTAAATCACACCAGGAGAGAATGCCTATTCTATAAGGACGCTTAATTAAGGCTTACCGTGATGAACTCGTATCAATGGAAGAAATAGATGGAAGCTTTGAAATTGCATGTTTGGTAAAGTCGACTCTTGTTGGCTCTGGATCGAACCTTGGAGGATTGTTTCCTGGGTATACATAGCTGGATGGACGGGAAACAGAAGGAAAGTCTGAATAAATATTACTATCTGGTCGCGCTGGCAAATTGTTAAGGAACTGATAACTCCCTGGTCTGCTTAGAACATAGTCACTGTTGGCATGGCTGGTGGCATGTGATGTCAAGATATTTCTGCAACTGACTGGCATTGAAATATTGGTGGAAGATGACAAATAACTTGCAGGTCTTGATAGGAATTCTGCTTTACCCTCTTGGTATGTTTCATAATCCTTTTCGGATTCCACTTTCATGTAAGACCGGTTTCTAATAGGAACATAGTCTTTGGATCTTGCCAAGGATGTTTCAAATCGAACTCTCATCTTATAAACACTTGAGGCCATTGGGTAAAACAGGGATGAACTTATACCTCAGGGATATATTCAGATTTCCAGTTATTCTTCTCGAATGTTTAAACACACTGAATTATTTTCATGTGTTCCAGTTCTAAAGTTGTATCTTTCCAAGGCACCATCAAATCAACTTCCAACAAAAGTTTGTTCCATTTGCCAAAAAAAGCAACAATAGCATTGGAGAAAAGAAACCAATTCAAAGGATTCGTAAAAAATGTCCAAAAACAAAATAGAGTATGATAATTGTTATCTTCTTTTTAAAACCCAAGTTCATAATAAAAGTTAGTGGATAAAGTCAAGCAGAAAGTTAGTGAAAGCAGATAAGAAATTTAATATTACTTTGTGTCAAAACCCCGAAATGTTCCCTGGTGATATTAAAAACGTCTATAGCCGTTCTATATATGGAACTTGGAAATAAAAGTCTCAAAAGCTATATTCTGAGATTCACGGTCTTAAAAATGTTATGTAATATGACATCAAGATCTATACTGCTAATAATCTCATATTTAACATCATAGTATAGGGGAATTTTAATAGAAATCTTATATTTCATGTAAATCTATTTTTGCCATTGTTCCAACAAAGAGAAAACAATCAAAAGATCAGAGTACAGCAAAATATGGGAACCTGAAGCATGTACATGATCTTTATTAACAATTAACACACTGGTTAGTGGACTGAAAAGTCAACGCATCTGTATGGTAACACATTGTCTTTGATTCTATTTCAATTTGTTAAGGTTTAATTTACACAGAGCACAATTGTTTTTTTTTAAACTAAAGTCAATAAATATGCAAATGCATTATCTTCTATAATCTGAATTCATTTAAAAAAAAGCAGTATCAGTAATTGTCTTACCTGGCTGGAGCACTTTTGACTGTATTTCGAATTAAATCTCTGCGGTAATCCAATTTGTCTGCCATTTTTCATACTAATTTATATCTTTTTCACTTTAAAATTCAGTCAGTTTCCCCTCTGATATATATAAGTTGGCTGGTCAATTTCACATTTCATTGCTCTATCCTTCTATTTACATACCTAGCTTTCATAAAATGAAATCATATCAGCAAAATGACCATTTATCACTAAAATTCCAACACCATGTCGATTTGAAAAACTTTTCAGAGGATTGCATATTTGGGAAACCAGATTGACACAAGTTTACGAACACTGACATAAACCAAAGGCTAATTCTACATGTCTTTGTGTAATCATAATTTGTCATATCTCAAAACACATGAAGACGAATGATTTAACTACCTTAAACACTCTAAAAATCTCACAGTCCTGTCAGGTCTAGTAACAGACTACTTATGAAAATTCCCAACAATCATACAAGTGTGTTCATTACTTTCAAACTTTCTGCATAAACCATCAATGGAGCCAGTGAAAGTCAACAAAAAGAGAAAATGAATGATTTAAACAAACAATGTTTTATCCTTCTTAAATCCACATGTAGGTACATCTTCAATGCAACCAAGTACTAAATGAAATATACAGTCCGTTTAAAACAGCCATATTAATGTTGATTTTATGTGAATTTCACCAATCTGTGTAGTGATAACTGCACTATACACCAATTTCTTCTCTTTACATGAAAAATACACTTTCACTTAAAAGCAGAGAAAAAGTTAATTTCCTGTATCAAATTTCATACTCCTTTCTGCTAAATCAAATGTAAATCCAACAAATCTTTTCCATTAAAATCTATCTTCATATTTCAGTCTAAATTTATCAGTAGCTTCCTCAATTTAACATAACGTCTACGGTACCTTTCAGAAGACGTATCAATGCTGTATTAGTTGGCATCATTCATGTGTGAATGTTTTGTCTTTTGTTCACAAATATATTAATTTGAAAGATATTCTTTGACTCTGAATGCTATCAGCAAACATCAGCCTATCTGAAGTCAGTTGTGATTTAATTAAGATTGTGTTGTGCCAATGCACACAGCTGTAATTTCCTATTCAAAGAGTCACAAGGGGCATAACTCTTATTTTAAACTTCGAAACTCATGAGAAAAAGATGTTTTTTGGTAGACATCTCTACATTTACATCCTTTCAGTTCAACAAATGTAAATCCATAAGTTAGGACCATGGCTAAATTTGTGAAATGTGCAGACTTGCAAAAGACCTAAAAATAGTATGTTTCAAGCCTTCAATTACAGAGGCAAAAAACAAGAGCATGATTCATCCACAGACGTGACTTCAAATTTAAATTGTGGAGTCTCATCATATTCAAATTGGCATATCACAGTTCCATGCTATAAATGTAATACTAACAAAAACATTTTACATGTATAGGATTCTAATAATGCCACTCACAACTTCACTTTCAGGGCAAAGAAATGAAAGTGCAAGACAATGAAGCAAATGTGCAAAGATGCAAGGATGAAGAAACAAATATGGCCTAATCAGTACATCATACACATGTCCATAACTTAAGAAATATAGACATACACTATACATGCACCACACAAATATGCATTAATTTCTGTGCAAATTACCAATCAACACTTTAATAGAATAGGCACACGGCATTCTACTTTATTGTGAATGTCTTCATCTTATAATCCTTCCTGTATTCATTGACAAATTGATTTTGAAAGTTTTACCTTGATTCTGATGATACATCTGTGTAATAACTTGCTGGGGTATTGGCCTTCCCACGAATCCCTGACAGATGTCGAGCTTCATCATACCGATTGTTGATGGCTGACCAAGTCACTCTGTTTGAATTATCATCAAGAGATAGGTGACCTTCTCTAAAATTCACAGAATTTTCTGAGTATCGTGTATTTTCATGTTTCATGGCATCGAGTGGATTTAGAATGGCAGAATTTCGTAGGATGGGTGGTGGCATTTTAGGTTTTTCGCCACTTGTTTCAGGAAGGGCATTATCAGATTTATCTGGCTGATCAATGTCATCCAAGTCCTCTCCTGATTCCCCTGGGTCATCATAGATACCAAGGTCATCACCTTCCTCCATTTTCTGCATTGGAATAGTGACTACATGCTGTAGCTTGTCATTAGGAACAAATCTCAGTGTAGAGGACTTTGTCTGAAGTTTCTCTTCATCAGTCTCAGTGTCATCATTTGTAACACAGGAAAGTTTTTCTCCATGTCTTATAGACAGTTTCGCTTCATTTATCACACCTTCACTATCTGCAGGAACATTCTTTGTTGATTCTATAGTCCCATCATGAGTTTTGGCCTTTTCCTCACTGTCTAATACCACATCATTTCTTTTAGCTTTGTTATGAACCTCCTCAATTGCATTAGTAAGAGTTATTTCCCTTTTACCAGAAACCATATCCACACTCTCTCCATTAAGATTTTCTTTAATGTTGTCCATCATCACTAGTTTGGATTTGCTGATCTCATTTCATCATATTCCCTGTAAAATTATTCATAAATTCTAATTAAAAGGTTTAATAATCAATCAGCTTTAATAACCAATTAATCATGAAAATGAAAGGCTATTAATGAAAGTAAATCTTTAATGATTTTTTATCCTCACAAAAAACATTACCATACCTAACATTACTATATGATCAAATAATTCTGTGCTTTTTGACTGACCAAGATCAATAACCAAGGAAAAATAGAATGCTATGTTCACCTGCATATGCCTTTCAGGTGAATATTTATTAACATTTGATTTCAACCAACATCATGCCAAAAATAAATGGAAAGTTTCAAAATTAATGATTGATTATTTAGCAGTCAGCTGGGTTTGAATGTCAGTGGCCAGTTAGCTCTGTTGGTAGAGCACCTGACTGGAGATTCAGGGGGCCTGGGTTTGAATCCCAATCTGGTTCATTCTATTTCCTGTTACAATTATTTTTGGTCACGCAATGAAAACCTGTGTCTCTACTCATTTTTTGACTGTCTTGCACTATAACTGTAAAGAAAGACTGACAACATTTGTCATTGTCCAACGTATATCTTAAAAAGCATTTATTCTTCAGTGAGCAAAAATTCACCATTTCCCCCCACCCCTCTAGAAATGGAAAAAAATATCCACTATTTCCTTGAATGTTAAAAAAAGAGGCCACAGGCCTTATCTTTTTTTAAAGTATCTCTGGTTCCAAGTGCTATAAAATCTATAATAATTTTCCTGTTCTGCATATCTATTCTAAATTCTAATGTTCAAAAACAGTATAAAGCAAGATATATTATATCAACACTAAATTGCTATTTTGGACTCGCCCCAGCGTCAGAACACTGGGATTGCGAAATTAACAATTTTTGGTGTATTCTTTTCCGCTTTTCCTAAATATGCATTTAATTTTTATAGAATATCAGCAAACTTAAAGAAGTTTTCAAATGATAAAGACAATAATCACTATGATATTTTGATTCATCTATTTTGTTTCAATTAAGTATCAGTAGCATTAAAAATGATGTAATTCAAATGTTTTACACATAAACACCACATGCCAAATTTGGCCCTGTCCTGAAGCCAGAACCTCCGCCTCTAGAATCATGAAATTCACAATTTTGGTAGAGCCCTTCCAGTTTTATATGAATGCATTTAGTTTTTCTTACATATATGTGGTTGTAGAGAAGAGGACTTTTGAAAATTGGTAAATTTTCCCCCACCCCTTTGGGAGTCCTGAAATTTACAATTTATGTCCTGTTTGTCCCATAGTGCTTCATACCAAATTTGAAAAGAATTGGAAGAGAAGTTAAAATTGTAAAATTTTAATGCACAACACATCAAACAATGGATAATATTGGATGTAGACTGACCACAATAGGTCATCAAAGTGACTCAGGTGGCCTAAAAATTTCAATTAAAATAGCAGATGCACAAGTTCATTATTTATATATCAAGAAAAATACAGTGTTTTAATCAAATCAGTTCATCAGTGTTATATTCTGGACAAATTATGTCTACAAAGCAACAGACATGGTGATTCCAGTACACCCCTCCCTAAACTTCATTTGTGTGTGTGTGTGGGGGGGGGGGGGCATAAAAGAAATCATGTGTCAAATCACTTTCAACTAGGTCTTGTGCAGTGTGTAACTGCATACAAAAATGGCTTACCAGGTATTGTTTTGTAAGCTCTAGTAGCCAATTTTGATATTTTAAATTATTCAATCATATAATAATACAAATAATACAATTGTTGACATTTCCTCTGTCCATACAATGCTTTAGCTGTTTTATCACACCCATTTTCTCATCAGTTAAAGGGGCATGGACACAAATTGAACTGAAAATTTTAAAATTTTATTATCCTATTTTTAATGTTTACAATACTTAACTAAGGTATTTCTAATGGTCAGCAAAAATCTAAATATCAGTTTATGAGTAACAAATGAGATACAGCACTCACAATACAAGGCTCATGTCATGTTTTTGTTTACATATAGATTGCCTAATAGAAAATATCATGTTTAAAACAAAATGTGATGTGACAAACACTAGAAACTGTTTAATCATGTTCAAAATTAACTTGCAAAGTGAAAAAATCTGCTTTAAACAAACCTTTTACTAGTATATTTAACCTACATAAACAAAAAATGATATGAGCCTTGTTTACATAACAAAGAATTGTGAGCTCAATATCTCTCTTGTAACTCAACAACTGAATATCAAATACCTTAACTAAGCATTGTAAACATAAAAAACAGAAAAATAAAATTTAGAAATTTTCAGCTCAAATTGTAGCCATGCCCCTTTAAAGGTGTGTGATCAAACACAGATGAAACATCTTTTTCGTAGTATCACCACAGACAAAGACACCATAAAATGTAAACATATATAGGTTTGATTGAGAAGGCAAACTGAAAAAATGAACTACAGTATAATCATTCATTCCATAGGGTAATCATATCTAATTATTTTGAAATTAATGCATGCTCAGCAGATCATAATATGTAAACAGATTACATTCAGGGACTCAATCTTTTGTAGCAAATGAGTAAAGAATGTCAACCTACAATTAGAGGTTCTTGATTCAACCTTGCTCCAACACAAACCCACAATTTAATGATGAAAATATGCATTATAGACAGAAAGAAAAATCAGGCGAACAAAATTATTAGGCTCGAATCATACATGTAACTTTGATTAAAATAAATCCTTTGGCCTGTATGACTCAGGTGAAAAATATATATGTTTCACAAGAAACTACATAATAGTCAAATAAATTAACTAGACTACTATGTTTAAAATATGAAACTCAAAATGAAAAAAAATATACATAGCAGGAACTAATGCATGATGCTAAGACAGTCTTTCCCTGGCACTGTTTACATACCTCATTCTAGTAAATGACAAATCCTCAAAGCATGCGTTGAGATCACAACCTTGAGTAATCAAATCTTAATCAGTTACCTTGATCAGGTCCCAAATTAAATGTACAATCATGCAGATTTGATTAAAAAAATTCAAGGTGGCATAGAGACTCGGGGGATATATTTTGCAAAACTGCAGTAGTCTGCTTGAAACCATAAAGACCCTAAAGGAAGGAATCAAGAAGAACCCTTTACTCTTTGCATGTATGTGCAGATAACCTACAAACTACATCCTTTTAATGTAAAAGTTTCTACAGAAAATATGGTTATCTCATTTGTAAATCTTGGTATTTAAATGTAAAATCAATGAACCATTGTTTGTAAGTGATGCAAAAATCTAGATCATTTATTGTAAATCAATTGTGCATTAATCCAAATTTTACAGAAAACAAGTCCACTTCTCTATAATTAGCTAAATGGTGAAATTAAAAAAATGTTCATACAGAACACCACTGGCCTGTCGTCATTCCAGTAGAACATGTAACACCCGTACATTTGTTAAGAATGCTTGTATTTTGGTAGTAATTACCGGTATGTTTAAGATCAATCAATGAAAATAATTTTTCAGTTTGCGGATAAGTTGAATGACTAAGGAAGCTTTGTTAGTTTTGGTAAATATAACACATGCAACAAGAATTTAAATTACATTATAGCAAACAAAACAGACAATATTTTAGCTTGCAACATTTATACAAGTCATGGTGGTTCACTGATATCAAAACAATAATATACCACATACATGTATACTGAGTAATATTTGACCAAAGATCAGTATTGGGGTGCGAATTGCTGAGATTTGATATTCTACACCAGCTCCCTAATCAATAAACAAACAATGCTTCCCAACTTTCCTATTGCAGGAACAAGTCAATCTGACAGGAATGGGTATGGTAGAGAAAATATTGACCAGGTAATTAGTTATGTCAACATTGGGTATGTTCAAATGTCCCATAACACAGTGAATCTCATTATCACTGAGACAAAGTTAAAGCCCCACAGATGACAGGAAGGTCCACTCGGAAGAGAACAGATCTATTCTTTGAAAAATGTGTATTGTCATATGCAAGATTTTAAAGGGTTAAATGACAGTCAACATAAGGGTTAGATGCCAGTCAACATGGGTTCTGTTTCCTACAAATCAAGGCCTCTTACTGATATTGTTCATTTCAGATTTGAAAATTTAATAAGGTGACATTCTACAATAAATGTTTTCAATGAAAACATGCTGCTTAGAACTTCATTTGCAAACTTAATGTGTGTAAAAAGATGAATTTTTAGGGGTTTAAAGAGATTGAACATAGGTATGTAATTTTAGCACCAGGTTAGTTATAATCACAGAATGAACATATACAAAACACTTTTGCTATGTTGAAAGTGTATTTCATTTGTTTACCATAGCAACACAGTTATGGTATCTTTCTTTGCTACCCTATGTGAAAACATTTCTATCCACATACTGTTCAAAATTTACAAATAATTTCATAAATACCCACATTAAACTGTGCATTGAAATGGCAATAACTGTGATTATAAACAATTACATTTCTGTAATAATCCTTTGGTAAATCAGTCATGTTTAAATGACTTATTTCATAACCTGGAATTAACTATAAACCAAATAGACTGTTTATTGAAAATAATAAAAAAGGAATTCAAACCAATACAAAGGCACTATATTTTAAATCATCAAGGAACTTTGAAATATGTTGTTAGTTTAACAGATTACATTTCAAGTAAAACTATTTTTCATGGAAATAAATGGCCCACAAAGCTATATATATATTACAGGTAGCATGGATTTTTATTTCAGTACTGATGTATTCATAGGATTTGTTATTTACATAAGGTTTTTACATATTTACAAGTTTATGGGTTTTGGCAAATTAAGTTACCTTTTTAATCACATACCTGAATTAGGGTGAAAAAAGGGTCCTTATACTCTCCAGCTAGACCCTCTAATCCATCACAACATGTACTCCAAAAAGAAACCTAGGATTTACAGTTTCTATCAGATGACCAATAACTTGCATATGATACAATAATGAATTCTAATCCATACTCTGCCAACAGCACTGTCAACATCGGCTAATAAAAAAAACCTCAGTCCTTTTAAATAAAAACTTTGGTTCATTACCAACGAAAAGGTTAGCCTTTACTCCTGCCTTTAAATCAGCGGTTGATATTATCCTCGAATGTTAAAGTACTAATGCAATATACGACTCCAGGTGTCATATAGTCTTGGATGATTTTCATTTAAATCCAAGTTTACACCTTATGAGGGGTGAAGTTACCAATGACTTCATACTAAGTATAGACAACAAGAGACTCTTGAAAATTACTTAGAGCATGGCGCTGATTGATTTTCCCCAAATATACCCGACACAAGGTGGATTTAGACTACACAATAGCATTTTGTGCTGTTATAATACCTGTAAATAATTTTACATCTTTTGGTGTCAGGAAATGACAGTTCAATCATACATACAACTTTAAAAACTCACCAGTCTTCTGAATTATAAAATTTTAAAAACCTAAACAAAAATATGACCATCAAAAAAATTTAGTATTGATTTTTTTCATCACAAACATGGAATGTAAATAAAAGAGACACAATTCAAGAAAGTTACCAGTCGTACATATATTCTCAGGAAATCAGTTTTAAAAATTTCAACACTTAAAAGAAAAACATGCAAATATACAACATGATACGATAGGTTTTTTTTCTTTTCTTTCAAAAGTATGATATACCTTTTTTATCAGATGAGAAGGCCTTACCCAAGATTTAAATAAGAACTTGACATTCTATCATGTAAAAATGCAAATATTTACCATCTATTCTGTTGCTGTGCAATCTCAAGTATGCTGGAAGACACTGTAAGTAGAGTTAAGGACGTCTGCTATTCAGATAACTGTTTAAATTTGACAAATCCTTCTTTTAAGAAAACTCCACTCAATCTTCTAAACTTTAAGCTTATAAACCAAAATCAATGCAATTTACTCCCTCACATCTCACATTCATCACACCATGGGATACAATTCAATAACAAATGTTCAAGCTGCAAAGTATCATTTTACATTCCGAAATATAAAAAAGCAAATTTATTTCAATTATTTTTTTCAGTCAACTGAAGTCAAAAGAGATCACATATTGATCAGATTTAAAACACTGGAATGAAATGGATTCCATTATTCTTCTAACAACGCATAGATACAGGGGTACTCTGCCAGAGATAAAAAATGTTAGCTTAGTCAATTCAACCATGGAATAGTTTGAATAAAAAGTATTGCATTTTCCAACTACATTTCAAAAGAAACCAGTATCTAAAATCAAAACATGCATCTATCATATATAAAAATGCAATTCATTAATTTCTTTGATACAGGATCACATTTCCAACATTTAAACTTTAATTGCAGCCTACCACTACAAATTTTAACAAAAAGGCCCCAGGGTCACAAAGCTTACCTGTGTTACTTGCTTTTACACATACACCAAGCTCTTACAATAGAACAACTGTGCTCAACAAGAAACAAGAGGACACTATATTCTTTTGAAAAATGTAGTACATAACAATTTTCCCAATATATTCCCTTGTCTTAGCACGTCTACCACAGGCCCATCCTGGTCAAAAAGACCATGGTTTGAACAAACCTGATCTACCACAAAATAAGGATTCATGCATGCTAATTTGACAAACTACAGGTTTTGTCAATCCTAAAAAGAATTTCAAAGATTTTTTTCAACAAATATACTTCTGAGCAAACATTTACACTAATGTTGTCCCACCTTGGTCTTGAGAGTAAATACTTTGAACAAAGCTAAATCTACTCTATGTAAGATAATGATTGGGTATAAATAGATTTCATAACCAGTGCAAGTTAGTAACTGTTTTCTTCCTAAGAGTTGAAAAAACAGGTTATGTTATGGGACCTGTTTTTGCAAATGTCTTTTCTTCAGATGATGTTAAAATATACATTTACATGCAACAGAGATAAGTAAAATGAAATATAAAATTTGGAAGACTGAAATATTAAAAATAACCAATCAGAATTGTTCTAGGTGTGCATAACATGTTAGTAAAAACTGAAAAACTGCTTCAGAGTGATGAAATAAAGTTGACAATAGGAAAACATGCAAGTTTCATTAGTTTTGGTCTGTTCACTCAATAACTATGACTCCTTCACCAAACACTTAGTATTTAGAAGTGAGAATCACAGGTCTTTTGGATATGACCTTAACAAGGTGTTGGCACATTAGAGAACCCTCACTGCTGTGGCTGCAATTACAAGTGCTAAGCATAGGTCTAAATTTGTGGTACCTCACCTACAACTGTTTCAATATGAGTGAAAAACATAAAACAAAGAAACAGTCAATTGCCATGACCTACTTTTTTTCTCTCAATTCTCTCCTTTGACCTGACAGTTTAAACTTGAATTCCCTTTAGTTGAGAGGTATAAATAGAAAACCAACATCCAAGGAAATGCAAATGGAAACTTAGACATGTAAGGCCACCTAAGACCGAAACTGGTAAACCAAATAAACCTCAGAACCTATTGAATACCTAAGGTATCCATCCTAGGAAATCTACTGCAAATTAGACTTTAAGGTGTTGGATCCAGTCTTATATTTATACTGAATTCCCTTTATCAAAGGATGCCTTGTGCCTTTGGATAACACGTCCTTTTAGATCTTGAGCAGATGTAAAAAGAAAGTGTGAAAAGTTTACCAATAGCCATGACATATGAATAGCCAGATGGACAACAAACAGGTGTTGGACAAACTCATTTCAGTCTCCGGTAGGCTGGAGTGACTTAAATGTAATATATATATATATATATATATATAGATAGATAGATAGATAAATAGATAGATAGATAGACAGACACACACACATTTTTTGAAGGGTCTATGCTAACTACAAGTAATAAAAACACATAAAAAAATTAATAAATTCCACGACAAATCTGACATTTAAACTTTAATATTTACATTTCCAAGGTTTTTACCTTTGATATTTTTACCAGTTGAAATGATAGACATTTCCTCATGAATGTGAAAAATGTGCATATAATCTTGATACATATAGTATGACTATTTTAACAGCTAAGAACATTCCAATAGAAATGAAAGTAAAATGTCAATATAAAAGATGAATTTTATTTTTGAAACATATAATAGTATGAAAAGCAATGCTTCTTGCCAGCACAGTTTTTGTGAAGCTAATGCACTTCAAGAAGTATGCTGGGATAAAGTGTCGCAGTTCATGTGCTCATGTATTTTCAAAAATGAAAATTATTTCTTGAATGCGCTGGGAAGAAATATTAAATTCAATGAAATTTTCATTGTAATTCTTGTTTTAAAGATACGAGGGCTGTTCAATATGTAATGTACCAAAGTGTGATAACGCTTTGCACGATTTCGTGAATGGTGATACTCTTGAATAGCTCTATTCAGTACCTTTTCAATGGTATAAACATGAGCCGTCAGCTTCACATCGTTTTAATTCTATAGTCATTGCAATAAAGATAGTCGTTGACCACCGTTGTAAAAATGGTTGGGTTGAGAATATTGAAGAAATTAGAGCTTATATAAAAGTTTGCACAAAACTCGGTCATTCAGTAATGCAGATTTTTACTGAATTGGGGTAAGTTTATGGATCTGATAAGGTATCTTATGAGACAGTTTGTAGGTGGAGAAAGAAATTTCTGACTGGCACTGAGTTCATCAAAGATGTAGCAATATCTGGCTGACCTGTGACTGTAACAGGCAAAGCAAATGTCTCAAAAGTCAGGGAAATAATTGAAAGTGATGGCAGGTACATATGTGATATTGCCAAAGCTGTTGGCATATCGATATCATGGGTGCACTTCATTTTGAACCATATTTTGAAAGT
Source organism: Ostrea denselamellosa (assembly GCA_024699665.1). Lineage (NCBI taxonomy): Eukaryota > Metazoa > Mollusca > Bivalvia > Ostreida > Ostreidae > Ostrea > Ostrea denselamellosa. The sequence goes on from JAMZEH010000072.1 coordinate 1,930,093, forward strand.
ATGAAAGATTTCTGCCAGATGGATACTGCATATATTGACATATGACCAAAAACGGTATGAATACAAACCGTTAAGCAATTGCTCAAAATGTTTCCCAAATTTAATCAAAGACAATTTGCAATCATTGTTACTGTGATAAAACATGGGTTCACTATTTCAAACTAGTATGAAAAATTGGAAAAAAAATATGGCCAACTAAACAAGGTAGGCCTGTAGTCGCCAAAAGAACCATAAGCACAAAGAATGTTCTTTATTGCGTAATCTTCTCATGTGGTGGTATAACCGTACAAATTCTGGTGCCGAAGGGCGAAAGTGTTACAGGTCGTTATTACTGAGATGTTATACTAAAAAAGCTCAAGAAATATTATCATAAACGACGTGCTGTGTCAGGATTTAGGCATGTTTGTCTAATTCATGATAATGCTCCATCACATACATCTGAGCTCGTGAAGCAGTTTTTGAATCAGAGAAGGTTACCGTCTTGCCGCACCCACCATACCCTCCAGATCTAGCCCCATGGCTCAGCCATCAGTTAGTGTCTCAGAGGTCTACCTAAATCAGTGTACCATGACTCATTTCAGAAATGGATTCAGAGATTGAAATTATGCATTTCAAACCATGGAGAAGGGATGTAATGTTCATTTCACTATTTGAGTCAAATGCTTTTGAGATATCGTACAATACACAATACATATCGAGCAACTCTCGTACATATCCTTCAAAAACCTAGAACTTCACACATTTTAAAACATGTAATTAAACTACATCCAAATATTCATAAAAGTTTATTAATAAGAAGTATCCAAAAGGCTTAACTTGTACCAACAAGAGATAAAAAAAATCCAAGATAAAGGCTTGTAAATTGAAAATCTGTGTAGGGCATATAATATGGTGATTCTCACCTAGTATAGCAAACTTGATTTAATAGCCAAACCTTGCTTGATTTACAACCCTGGTTTACAATCTTTGTAAAATAAATTAGGAAAGTATAAAGAACCAAGCATGTAATGAAAAGGGCTTAAATCCCCGTCACATATCAACAATGTCCTGAAAAATCAATGTCTACAAGCTTACAGCATAGAGTCATGAAAAACAGTCAAAATAAATATTTGATGATGTGTAACCTGAAATTTGCAGAAATATCAAATTACATTAAAAATATATATGAGGAACCTTTCATTTGTATATAATTAAATCTATATATATTATTTATAATTTCATTTTGTCTTAAAGTATTTTAGAACAAAAAGGGTGCTTTCCATTAAAGTTGCATTGTTGGCAATGTTACCAGCAAACAAGGAAAGGCAAAAAGGGGAAAAGGGTGCAAAGGGTTCTTCAAAATCCTGAAAGGCTTCAATGGCAAAAAACTAATACTCATTGTAACAGGGACTATCACAGATGTTCCCCAAACGTTCCCCCAAGTAGGAAGTGGTGTCAGTTGTTTCAGAACAAGTGATTTCGACTATAAGAAATTGTATAACATCTAAATATATAACTATTTTATAACGTTCACTTCATTTCATAGTTAAACAAATCAGTTATCAACATTTAATAACTCACCAATCAAAATTCAGTGCACGTGCATGCATGTGTTGATCAGTAACTTAAATATGTCAATATGTTAAAAGTCTAAATATACAACTACAACATCAATTTCAAAACATTTCAATGACAAATGAGAAATGAACAAAGAGTAGAAGTTACAAACACCTGAAACAATGCACGTGTATACACGCGCATGCGAGTGTATATCTGCACATCCAATGATCTTACAATTTAGGTTTTAGCAGTGTGTACATATCATCTCAATATTGTTAAATATACCATATTCATGAGCGACATATATGTATTTAAATATTAATCAATCAAATTTGAGTGCACGTGCATGCGTGTGCAGGGAAGTGATTTGGCAACACCAATGAGTAGGGAATCTTAAAATATATCTCCAACACAAATTTCAATACAATTCATTGAAATCCAACAATGTTATAGACTATAATTGAATTTAGACATCAAAAATGACAATGCACGCAAACTCATGCGCAAGAGCAATCAATGGATGGCAGAACGGATGAACAGATGGAGTGGAGTGGTTACTAGACCTGCTGTCACCATTGGTGACACAGGTAAAAACCCAACAATCATTTATTGTTAACTTTACATGTGAAATTCGAAAAATATACTTACAAAATGTCCTACAACTTTTGCATTTTTGTGAGTCAAAAAGATATAACAGCAAGCTGGCTTGGATTTCTCGAAAAAATTGAAAAAAGTCCCAAGATTTTACTCAAATTTTGACTGCTCCAATAAGTTTGAGATTTTTTTGAGAAATCCATGCCAGGGCAGCTTGCTTAGACTTGCACTGTGGTGTCATCATGATTGGTTGATGGGCATTGTAATATCATACTGATGTTTTTGTCCTATAACATCATTTGATAAAAAGAAAAATGAAATTTCACACTTCTTGATTACAGAGGTTGAATCATTGTGGTGCAAATGGTTATTAAATCTTGTAGATTGATCAACTTGAACATTAATTCATGATGTATTATTTACACATATTTTTATTCGATGAGTGCAGCAGCCAGAGCCAGCACCAGTGTGCAACTCAAAAGATTAATTCAGTTCACAATTAATCTGCTATAAAATTATTCCATGGCCATCAAGTTAAAAGTCATGAAATGGTACATCATAAACCCTCATTGGTACATGAAAAATCCCAGATTAAAACTAGTGTTTTCAAGACATCTATTTAATTTTACTAAATTTCACGGTGTTGTTGTTACACATTCAATGTATTAATCAGAACATCACTGATTCTTAATGGTTGTACAGGGTATCCAATTAATCCCTCCAAAGCACATTCCAGCATACACACATTATAAAATTCTAATATATCTATTGAGATTCATTGGAATATAGTTTTATAACATCAATGTCTGTTGAGCATTGAATAGTGCCCAGAATTCCTTCTAGGTATACTTCAGAACACAAATATGAGGTGGATAAATCAACTCTTTCACTTTGTTTCACATCAAATAAAATTGTCCATCATCTTCATTTTTTCCTGCAACAAAATAACTTAAAATAAGAACAGTAATTACAGATACTTCCCTTTTAAAAGTATATAAAACTTTTTAATGTTATCATAATTTTTAATGATAGAGCTGCAAAATGTTTCAATTCTTTTGGTCTTGATACATTGAAATATAATTCTCTTATTAAAGATGAAATCATTGATATTGGTATCCCTACCGTTTCTTTGGCTTGCTTGGTCTGGATATAGAGGGAGGGGACATTATATCTGAAGCAGCAACAGACCCTGGGTTCGAGATGTCCCCACCCTCACTCATCTGAGCAGGGGTTCGAGGGGTCCGAACTTTTATACTACTGGGGTCATCATAGTCATCTAATGTGCTGACCCTGGTGCTAAAATAAATTTCACTTTCAGAATTTGGAATTTAAACGAGTGTTTAAAATTTTTCCCTACAAATCAATCAGAACTCACTTTGTGACAGGAGTGTCTACAGGCTCAGTTTTAATGCTCTCTCTGGTCCACTTTGATTCCACTTCTGTAGTAAGTCCACTTGCAGACTCATGCTCAACTGTAATTTCAAATCCTCCCAAACCTATCAAGAAATGAGACTTACTTATAGTCATCAGTTTGTCATACAGAAAGTTTACACAAGTTTACAAAGCCTATCTATACCTTGGAATTTGTGAGAATGTTAAATAATAAACCATATTTGAATTATCATGGGTATTGAAAGAAATAACAAACCCTCCAGTTGTAACAATTGCTCTGCATCATTAAGCTCATCATTTTCATCCAAAACAGGAAACTGGATTTCTGAAGAGGACTCCTCCTTTATCCTGAAGGGAAAAAAAAAAAATCAATTTTAGGGTTTTCAAAGCAAACAGACCCTCCTCCCCCACCTAATATTTACTAGCCATTGGTTAACATGTATCATGTATAATTCCCTATAATCTGCTCTCTCAGCTTCAGCTCATGATGAAAAGATATGAGCAACTTATCAATGTAGTTACAAAATAAATTACTTTTATATACAGCCATGATGTTAATCTTCATAAGTCATTCAAATCAAAAATCAAGTTACACAAATTGCCCTGTCACTGAACATTGAGTATTTAAGTTATATCTAAGATGAAAAATGACTGAGAAAACGATCTCAGTGGTCAACACATTAAAGCACTTAGTCATCATAACCTAATGACTGGCACTGTATCCAGCTGCTTTATCATGATTGGTTGGTTCAGCTTTTCATATTCAGTCATTAGCTGGATACAAGTCTGTTGCATGGCATCATGATGATTAATGACCCTTGACTGGTAAAAGTCCTGAACAATGGTTACACTTCCAATTCCAATCTCATGATAAACTTGTTCCACTATATCCTAGAAAATAACAATCAAAGTATTAATACATTGTTCTTATAAAGCACTATGACCTTCAACTTTCATTTTCATGATTTATCACAAAAACCTGCAAAATCAACACATATTACACATCTATGACAAATGTAAACCCAAAATTTGCAGCTATATGTACTACCATTAACCTACACTTTCAAGACTACACTAAGCTTTATTTAACATCAATTTGTGCTGCTCCATCTGGTAAAAAGCAGGTTCACCAATCCATGTACTGCAAACTTAACTGCTATTAATAGAAAAACTGACCATAATAGGGTTCAACATTTGTGCACGTCATCTCCTCATTTCCACCTTAACATGGCTTTTGACAATCTGATTCTTAATTCAAGTTGCCCAAATAATTGATAAGTTACAACTTTCAGGTTTTTCAAAGGAAATGTATGTTACTATTTCATTTTCTTTGGTATTCATCATTTTTAATATAAACTTTAAAATTAAAAATTTTCGATATGTTTAAATAGTAAAAATTCTAAATCCAGTGTGCATTGTAATAATGTGGATATTTTAACCACAAGTCAGGAAAACTCAGTTGAACATAAATAACAAATAATACAAAGAAAACATGCTTTACAATGTCATATTCATTGATCATGTAATGTTTGAAGAAGATAAATGTCAAAAAAAGCTGATCAACTCTGACTGGTCTTTGAAAAAGGAAAAATGTACCACTAATTTTATGAAAATGCTAAGGTTATCTCCAACTTCTCTCAGGGTTCAGTCTCATGAGGTTGAGAGTCTGAGATAAATAAAAACAATTCTGGAACTATGTAAAGGACTCAAAGACTAAGCAAAGACAAAAGCACTGAAGGAAAATGGCAGAATGCAAGATGATCCAAAAGGCAAACCAAACACACTGAATAGGCAGTATGAATCAGTCTTCACGTGAGAAGAAACAACAGAGATACCATTGCCTGTGAGCAACCCTTACACGTCTATGAATAACAACTATCAATGAAGTTGGAGTGAAGAAATTGTTATGAAAAATCAACTCAAATAAGCATATGGACCACACTCAATAACAGCCAGGATATTAAGAGACAAATTCTAATCTTGCATCTACTATCTTATATCATTAACATTCATATGCTGTAAATTATAAGAACACATAGTAACTACAAACATTTTATCCCACCTACACAACAACAACATCCTTACAGACTGCCAACACAGATTCAGAGCTAGATGAAGATGTGAAACACAACTGCTTACACATGTACATGTATTAGCAACATCATTAGACAAAGGAAAGCAACAAGATCTTGTTATACTAGATTTATCAAAAGCTTTCCAAAAAGTCCCTCACCAATGCATACTGAGAAATTAGAATTTTAAGGAATTCGTGGAAGAACATATGACTGGATAAGATCTCTCTTCAGTAATAGATCACAACAGATAATCAAAGGAGCAATATCTGAAAAGAGGGCAGTGCTTTGGCCATTATTATTTTTGATGTTTATTAATGATCTACCCAAGTGTGTAATATCAAAGACTAGGCTATTTACTGATGATGCATTGGTATACTATCAGATCAATACCATCAAAGATGCAGAAACATTACAAAAAGACCTTCTACAGCTAACAAATTGGGAATAGAAGTGGGGTATATCTTTCCTTCCTGACAAATGCAATACCCTAAGATCACCCAAGTCTGGAACTCCATTATACACCATTACCGTCTTGAAGGGCACATGTTAGAAAAAGCAGAAAAAAACAAAATATCTGGGTGTTGACATCAATCACTAAAGAGATTTATCATGGAACAACCACATTGAGAGAGAAACCAAGAAAGCAAACCAGTGTGCCAGGTTTCCAGCACAGGAATCTTAACATCACAAGCAAGGATACAAAATTAGGAGCATGTTTTACTCTTGTCCAACCAAGATTGGAATACTGTGCTTCAATACTGAACCCTCATAACTAAAATCAGATCAACAGCTGGAAATGGTTCAGCAGTGAGCTGCCAGACAGACCACCAGAAGATATCACTATACCAGCAGCCTATCAGACAGGCTTGACAGCTTAGAATGGGAATCAAAATCATCACCAAGACCCAACTCTCTATGTTGTATAAGATCATCAACAAATTAGTACACATCCCTACAGACCTATATATCACATGACCAAACTGTAAGACAAGATCATCATATTCTAAGAGGTTAAGCCAGTATCACACCAGAACAGACATCTGAAACAGCTTCTTCCAAAGACAATTCCAGCTTCTAATGGTATCTGTTGTTGAGGTCCCTGTCTTGTTATCCTTCAAGCAGAGGCTCATCACATTCACCTTCTAAACCTGTTAGGAGCCAACTTGTCAGTAAAATGAAGGTTAGAGCTATGTCGATTGTCAAGAGCCACTACTATAGTCAGATTGGTCTAATTCAAAAGAAGGAAAGCAAATTAATACAATCTTATTCTTTTATCATCTTTTTTAACTTTACTTTTTAACCTTTGACAGCAAGCACTGTTGCCAAAACATGAAGTAGAATACCGATTGTTGCTGATGGTAAGAGTGAGGAAGAAGTAGGAACGAGAATGAGTCTGTGGAGAAGATTCGGAGGAGGATCTTAGTGAAAATTGATTGTCTGCTGTTTTATGGCAAATTTCAGTCACTAAAAGGCAATAAACTTAAATGGAAATTGAAAGAGAATAGATTAAAAATAAATTACATAATAAAACCTTTGTTTTGTTGATGTTTTTCAAACCTATTTAGGTTTATATCAGTACTGGTAAATATCAGCAACATGGTTGCCTGAATGGCAAGTCAAAATTTTAGTAAGTGTCAACCCCTGCAATAACTTTGTCACAACAATGGCAGATCACATCATCGCACCAAATTGTTACTATGTATAACTTTTTATTTTTCTCACAATATGAGCACTCTAATTCAGCAGTCCTAATATTTTTTATATGTTTTCATTATAATGTAGCAAGATTTGCTGTAGAAGCCACTGTTGTCAAAAGTCCCACTCCATGTTTCCTTACATACAAAATACATTCCATGTTAAGAGGAGCAGTTAATACAATCAAGTGTTTGTAATGCAATGTCACTTACTCTCTCCCTTTCAACTCCCTTTGGAGACAGTAATGAAATTTTTACTTACCGGAAAGCCTGAATAACCATGCAGAAGTTTGTTGTCTGCTGCATTTCTGAGTCGTGTGCAGAAGTCCTGGAAATATTCATGTGCTACATCTGTTAAAGTTTCCAAAACACTCTCACTGCAAGCTAGGAAAGAAAAACATAATTATATGCAATTTATGTATAAATAACAGTAGATTTTTCATTTTTATAGGAATTCAGGAGGAGTTCAAACCTCCAAAGATGCAGTGAGAATTAGAGAAATCTACCAGTAGATGTGCAAAAGGCACTATTACAATGGCAAGATAATTTTTTCAACGAGTACTAATTTTCCTTGCTTTAATTTTTGTAGTTGTATTAGATTCTAAAAATCATCTGTTCAACAAAATATAATTTTTTTCATAAAGGAATAAAGTGCACTGCCATGGCACATGATTCAACCATCAGATGTTTATTCTTCATAAATAGATGAGTGTTCATGGGACAAAATCATGTCAACTCTTGTTGTCAATATACCACTTGAATTATTCAAACAACTACAGAATGCTATTTAAAAACACATATTCATCTTATTACATGAATTTAGATAATTTCTTTCATATAGTGTGAATTACTTTCAAACAATTGTGGGTTGTACAAACAAATCATTTCCACAGCCTCCTTACATTATACTCATTATTGATCTTGACAAATGCAATTTGGCTCTTATCAAAATGATCTTTGCATGTCCAACTGAACTCCTTGAAACACCATGACTTAGATCATTACTTTCATGGGACAAATGGAATCTTTAATGGGACAGATGCAATTAGGCTCTTATCAAATGATCTTTGCATATCGAACTGAATTCCTTGAAATACCTTAGTAATCCCATCGGACAATGCGATGTGCTTGATAAGTCTATGCATTTTTGTGGTACAGTATGCATATTTATGTTATTATTGTTAGAAACAAAATATTTATTAGAGCAATGTTTCATGAAAAAATGTGCATTTCTTGACGTAATCATTTTTAAATAAGGTTACATTACTCTTACACTTATAAGGATTACCTCCCTTGAAAGATAGTTAATTTTTAAAAAATTTTATTTTACAAATACTTGTTCATTATTTAAGTTTTAATGACCTGATTTTATGTTGCAATTTACACTTTTCTACAGTAGCAACAAAAGACAAAGTTTATTGATTCTATGACTCAAATCTACATGAGCCCAAAAAAGGTTATGACATATATGACTCTATCATCTTAATTAAAGGTCACAGTGACCTTACAGCAAGGAATGACACACTTTCTACTCAAGATGCATTAACTACCCAAGTTTGATGATTCTAGACCAAACAATTGTCCAGTTATATGAACCTGACACAGTTTTGCCATATTTGGCTATATCATCTTAATGAAATGTCACACTGACCTAACTTTAAAGTGTGACACATCACCTACCCAAGATGCATCAGCTGACAAAGTTTGATGATTCTAGGCCTCATAGTATATAATTTATGAGCTGGACAGAAAAAAAATTAACAGACAAAAAGGACAAAAAGATGGACAGACATAAACACAATACCATAATATTTATGTATCCAATGTTTTTACCTTTGATATCTTTATCAATTGAAATGATATCATTTCCTCATAAAAGTGAAAGATTTGTATATGAATCTTGATAAATATAGTACAATTATTTTAACAGCTGGGAATTCTCTGATAGAAATGAAAATAGAATGTAAATATAAGAAATAAATTTCAAGGGTATGAACAGAAATGCTTCATGCTAGCATATTTTTCATGAATTGCTAATACATTTCATGAAGTATGTAGGCATAAAACATCACAGTTCACACCCTCATAAATATTTCAAAAATGAAATTTATTCTTAAATATGTTCCATCTTAGATGGGCATATAAGCTATCCATAAAATCATGTATAAAAGAAACTATTTCTTGAAAAATCCAAATTTTGAGATGACCACAAAAATTACCAAAACTACAGTATAATCCAGAAGTTATCAATTTTTTAGTGTAAGCATTATAAGTCAGTCATTTGACTATTACCATTGAAAGCTACTGAAAAATACCAGTGTTTTTAAAACAAGAGGCCCATGGACCACAATGCTCACAAAGTAACTATGGCCTTGATGCTCTTCAGAAGAAGAATCTTAAAAGATTTTTACTCTCTTTAATTCCATAACAGATTTTGACCCTAATATAACCCCATGGGTTATGAAAGGGACTTAACTGAACTTGAATACACACATAAGGGATGCTAAAATATCAACATGACTAATATGGACTTGGTGTTATTGAAGAAGATTTTTTAAAGATTTTAATTTGATTCCTGATTTTAACCTAACCCTAACCTTTGGGTCCATGAAGAAAAAAACCTGAATACAGAAAATCTGTATATTGATATGATTTAGTATGGCCTTACAACTATTAAGATTTTTTTTTTCAAATTTCTTATATAATCTTATGCAAAACTTGATTCTCTGTTTAAGCCAACACAAGTTAAATATGAATCTGCTCTACACTGGAATGGTTGCATATTAATAATAATTGATAAGAAATTTTTCAAAGATTATAGTACATGTATATATTCCCGTGTAAAACTTTGATCCCCCATTGAGGCTCCATTCTACACCCCACCCCCCCCCCATCTCCACCCCACCCACCGGTCATGATATGAATAAAATTGAAATCTGTATTACCTGAAGATGCTTGCATATTATGACAAATCATAAAGCTGCTGGTCCTGAGAGGATTTTTATGAAACATTTTCCTCATATACTGCCATATAAAAATGATCCCCTATTAAGGCTCCACTCTACCCATGGGGTAATTATTTGAATAATCTGAAATCTGCACTACCTGAGAATGCTTGCATAGATATGACTACTCATGACCCTGCTAGTCTTTAAAGATTTTTTTTCCATCTGAATTCCCATATATAAAACTTAGTTACCCTATTTTGGTCCCACCCTATCCCAATGGGCTATGATTTGAAAAAAAAAATAATCTACACTAACTGAGGATATTTGAATATCAATATGACTAATCATGGCCATGTTGTTCTTGAGAAAAAGATTTTTGAAGATTTTCTTATATATTTCTATGTAAAACTTTGATCCCCTATTATGGCCCCACCCTAACTCTAGGGACCATGATTTGAATGAATTTGAATCTCCACTCATTAAGGAAGCTTTCACATACGTTTTGTCTTTTCTGGTTCAATGGTTCCTTAGAAGATTTTTAAAAGGTGTCACCATATTTTCACTATTTCTTAATTATATCCTGTTTGAAAAGAGTGTGACTCTTCAACTGAATAAATATGAATTTCCATTACCCAAAAATGCTTTATGGCAAGTTTGGTTGAAATTGGCCTTGTGGTTCGATCTGGAGAAGAAGTAAAAAATATGTAAAGTTCATGACAGCCTGACAGTAGGTGATTAGAGAAGCTCACTTTAAGTTCATAGCTCAGTCAGCTAAAAAAGACTACATGGAATCATTATGATTTTCATTTTGAGAGTCTCCAGATAATTCTAAATTAGTACATACTGTCAAATCCCAGATGTGTACACAATGCTGCAGTTGACTTGCGGAGTAATTTTCTGCATGCTTCTTCATCAACCGCTGGAGGAATCTCTCCCACTCCTCTAACAAAGTCGCTGAAATGTTCAAAACATTTTATTAAATTCATGAGGAGTCTCATAAAGATCAAATTATTCTCTATGAATTTTAGCTGTCTGGTGTCCTGCACATGCTCCTTCTGTTTTAAAATTTCATTGTTTCAATATATGAATGAATATATAAAATGGGTGCCAGTAGGATCTGAAATGCTAAAAAGCAAAGTGGATTTATATTGTATTTGATTCACCGTCTCGCAGGAATGATCACCACAGTAATGGCTCTAGATGAGATGGCGATTGCACTGTGCCACATATTTGATCTAAAAATTGTCAAGTTTTTATAAGCTGTGAAAATACCAATTCAATAGCAAAAAACCAACAAAGCTTAAAACATTTTGATTTTCTATTAAAGTATCTTTTTAAACAAACTGAGTAACAAAGCTTCATAAAATGCAAAAGTGGAAAAACTTAAAAAATTATTGCAATGCATTTTGTTTATACTACCAGGTATATCACATCTTCAAAGGTAATTGACAGTCTAACAGAGCTCATCAGCATGGTTTGTTATATAAACTTTGGAATATACAATAATTCAATTTTATTGTTATGAGGTTTATTATGTAGTGTGTATATATATTGTCATCACAGTATAAGTGAAATATTCCTGCTCAGATGCATAACCTCATCTATGAGTGTAATTATTTGAAACTCATACATAAAAAAAAATGTTCCTAAGGCTCTACTTGAAACTGGAAGACAATTCATGACTACCATATAGTGGTAAAATAACTCATGGAAAAAATGTTCGCTATATTCATGGTCTAGACATCCATGAATTTAGAAAACTGTGAATGGGATTGATTAAAAAGAGGTATCATTATTTTTTAATTCACTTTGGTTCTGAAAATATTGGGATTTTACGAAGTCAGTATACAAAACACCTAACCTTAAATCAGTATACAAAACACCTTACCTACAAATGTACCTTTCTGTAATTATGTACTATATTTCATTTATTTTTGATGGTCATGTTTTTCTTTATGTCTAACTACTCAAATCAGTAATGATTTATCCATATTGGTTTTTAATCACCCCTTCATTAAAAAGTTTGTGCCAACTATTGGCATTTGATCTGTAACGGTCAGCTGGGTTTGATCACCGGTGGTCAGTCAGCTCAGATGGTGGAGCACCTGACTAGAGATTCAGGGGGCCCAGGTTAAAGTCCTGGTCTGGTCCACTGCATTTCTCCCTTCCTGTTACATTTGTTACAGATCAATCAAAATATAAGCAGCCTCCTTGTGAATTCATGTGCACATAACAAGCCCCTGTATACCATTACCTCAGGTATCAATCACCTGATGATATGTACATATGTTAGTGTAACTTGCTCTTTAATGTTTTCAATTTTCTATGTCATTTCAAACTTTACATTGACAAAACAAAACCGTCTCTCAATATCACTGACATGAATGTGATGGACTAACACAATAAACCACTGGATTAATGCCTTGTCTTGTTCATGTACTTCTTTGCCAAACTACTGAATGCTCTAGTATTTAAATCCCCTGAGAATTGTTTACTTACTGAACTGAATACAGCTCACTCACTCTCTTCAGAGGAAAAATTGGAGTTGTCTCTCTTTAATACTACACAATTTGTTAAAATACACACAGCAGAAGTGAGGGAACGATTCATTTTTTTTAGCAATTCAAATATGCGAATTCATGATCCTGCAAATGTGTCTATATAAGGAAAAATATGAAATTTACAACTCATGAAATTAATTCCCTATATAATATATGCAAGCATTGTAACTGAACTGAATAATCAAAGTAAAATAATTTTATTTCAATTCTAACATGAAATTTGATCAATTTAGAAAAGGATATTATTTTTCAATAAAATAGTTTGCACATAAACACATTGTGATATGAAATTGCATGACACTGCATTTTTATAACTAAAGCAAAAATCTTGATTTAAATATGAAGAATAAACTACCCCAAACCAATTTAATTCCCATAACATGATCTGCTTTTCACTTCATTCCATAAATATTAATCCATACAGTGAGAATAATAAATACTGAAACCTCTCTGAATCTTTAGGAAGAAATGGAACAGGTCCCATCCTTGAGCTCCTAATCGGTGGTCCTGCATATTCTGGTATTGGTGGTGCAGGAGGGAAGCTTGTATCAACATCCTTGTGGGAGAGAAATACATATAGTAGTTTTGTGTTGGCTTGCATCTTGCACTTTTAACATTTTAGTAATATCAAATATTTTTATATGATAATGAATTCTTCCATAAATATAAATTCAGAGTTATGAGATGTTCTGTGGCTTCATTAAGTGGTGTTATATAAAGTATTGTCTATTTCTGCATGACTTGAAAATCTGCAAACCTACTCAAGAGACCCATGGTCCATAACACTCACCTGCATCATTTTGGCCCTGCTGTTCAGAAGATTTTAAAAATATTTTTACCCTCTCAATTCCCATGAAAACTTGTGACCCATAATATGACGCCATTCTTGTTCCACAGGGTCATGACTTAACTAAACCTGAATCCACAAAACATAGGGATACTCATAACATGGCACTACTGCTCAGCAGAAGAAGCTTTATTTAAAGATCTTTTCCCCAATATTCATGTATTACATAAAATTCAATCCCTGATTTTTGCACAACTATAACCCCTTAGTCCATAATTTGAAAAGAAAAAAACTTCAATCCACACAACCTGAGAATATTTGAATATCAACATGATATAGTGTGGCCCTACTATTCTTAAATGTCTATAACACAAATATCATCAGACAATAATATTACTTCTACCACTTTATCTATCAGACAGACATTACTGAACAACAGATACTCCTACCATTCTGTCAATCAGACAAACATCAATGAACACAACAAATCTCCTACCATTCCTTTCATTTAACATAACAAATGCTCCTACCATTCCTTCAATCAGACAGATATCAATGAATAAAACAAATGCTCTTAGCATTCCATCTAAAAGACAGAGATCACTGAACACAACAAACATTCCTACCATTCCCTCTTGCTGGTGTTGTATGCTACTGATCAAGCTCTTTAATTTCTTTGCATGCTGCATTAACTTTATGGTGTGAACTACAACTGGGTCCATCTCAAATTTCTCAGATGGTAGAGGGCTAAATATAAAAACCAAAAAAAAATATGTAATTAACATATATATAAAACCAATGCAACATTTAGATATAAGATGAAGAATACAAGAACTGTACAATACAATATGTTTATAACTGCCCCTGTAACTGTTCACATTTCAAAATCTGTATATATATTCTTCTTTGTATAGACTATAGATAAGTGTCATGTTGTCGAAAAACATTTGGGTAAACCTTTGCACAAGTTTGCTTGTTGTTTCTTTTTTTCTTTCTTTTTTTTTTTTTTGGGTTGAAAAACATAAAAATATATATGACCCATATGAGAAAGAGAGTCAACTAAAAACACACACATGGGGTGTCAAATATCAACAGAGAGCGAGAGTCTGGTAAAAAAAAAACAACACCCATGGGATGTCAAATATCAACAGAGAATGAGAGAGTCTGTAAAAAAACCACACATGGGATGTCAAACATCAACAGAGAATGAGAGAGTCTGTAAAAAAACACACATGGGATGTCAAATATCCACAGAGAATGAGAGAGTCTGTAAAAAAAAAAAAAACACACATGGGATGTCAAATATCCATATGAGAGAGTCAATAGAAAACCCTGTTGGGCGATGAAGATCCAAATTGGAAGATAGTCAATAGAAAACATATGTGGGATGTCAAAGATCTATATGAGAGAAAGAGTCAACAGAAAACACCTGTGAGGTGACGAAGATCCACATGAGAGAGACAGATGTAGGATGTTATATATCTACTGTGTCATTAAAGAATGATCATCCCTAATGTGAACATTCACACATGTCTAAACATTCATAATATACTTGTATAATCTAATTCTTGCCTCTAATTGATCAAATACAAAATAGGACATGTAATTTATTTTGTATAATACGGTTAGGTACGGGGGCACACACCCTGACAGTCAGCATCATTTACAATACAGCACTGATATTATGTTGTAGGCCTTCTATGAAGTAGAAACTCAACGTGTGCAATAAGATACTTCTGTTTACTACACAGATACACAGATTGTTTTATCGATGTCAAGCAAGACATATAGAATCTACTTGTATGCAAATCACTATTGTAAAAAATCAGTAACATTCTCTGTATGATATTTGAATAATAGATTTAAATAAAAATCATATTATATTTGAATTAATGGTATATCAAGGATTTATAAATTTTCCCCTGATCACTTTGAAATATATTTCTTACTGGGAGGGGGGGTATGTGATCTGCCTCTCAAGGCAAAAAAAAAAAGTGTCACATATTATCAGATGACATCACCTCATCTTACTTGGGGATTGCAATAAGTCACTCGCTTAAATTATATTTTACTGTGTTGGGTTTAACACTGGTGACAATGTTGCAAGCAAGATTATAATTTGATGTACATGTAGTAAAAAAAAAAAAAAAAAAAAAAAACTTTCATAAATTTAAAAGCATTATTTTGAAGACTTGTTTTGTATATTGCCTCAATCTCTGTCAGAATGACTTCAGTGACAGTTGCATTACATACATAGTCTACACATATTTTCCTTGAGAAGTTTGTAGCAAACTTCACTTTAATAACTATGTTTAGGGGCCTCCGTAGCCGAGTGATTAGAGCATCGCGCTCAAAAATCACAAGGCCTCTCACCTCTAGTTGGCACGGGTTCGATTCTCACTCGCGCCGATATATGTGAGGAAGTTTGCCAGGTTACTTTCGGAAGGTTGGTGGTCTCTTCCCAGGAACATTGTATCTGGGTTCTCTCCTCCACCAATAAAATACTGGACGCCACCAGATAACTAAAAAATTGTTGAGTGTGGCGGAAAACAACAAACAATCAATCAATAACTATATTTAAAATTTTGATAAATAGGCTCAATATAACTAAGATAGTTGCCTTCACAGCTCAACACTTTTTCATGGTTGCTAAGTGAGTCATTGAGTTGTACAAGTGATTTGTATTTATGTATATTTTGAATAACAAAGATTAGTAATTAAGTCCTCTTGCATTCAATTACCAGGGATGAATTTAATTTTGGGGCACATTATGTGATATGACCTGATCTGAGTCAGTCTACAGTTTAAGTTTATGCTTTTAAATGTAAACTGAGCCAAACCATGTTACACCACATAATATGCCCCAAAATTAAATTCCTTCCTTAAATTTGACAGTTATAAAACTCATGATACATCAGAAATGAATTGTACTTACTCTTTAGAAGGAGGTTGATGGCGACTGGATGGCTGATGAAGACGAGGACCTTCCACTTCAATGGATCTCAGCTTTGTCATCTGTTCTCTCTCCAAAGCTGCTATACCCCTGTCCATGTCAACCAACTGAGGAAGCTCTCCCCAATATGTCTGGCTGGACATAATGATTCTACTCCACAGATTCACTACTACTAAACATGAATTTTCATTGACATCAATGGCATGTATTTTGAATATTTACATTTTGATCTTTCATCATTTGTAATAAACACTTGGACTTACAAAAGAAACAGGGTATACTAGAGCTGTCATAATCAGGCTGCAGGGTACACATAAACTGAATATATTTAAAAAGCTATAAATTTCTCAAAACACTTGACTCTTTTCTACATAAACTTTGATGCAGCTTTTTACATCTATGGTATACATTTGAAGAACTACACCACCTCACAAAAATGTACAGTCACACTCATTTATCAGAAAAGTGACAAAATGACCCATAAATATATCCATCCAGTTGCCTTGATCTTGAAAATTAATGGGGTTTAACAAATTATCTTGGGGAACAAGTAAAATTTTATGATCTCCCAGTGCTACAATTTTATCTGTCTTGCACACAAGTAGCTCACACACATTTACAAACACACATGCTTGTTGTGAAGGGACTTAAGGGGACCAATTGCTATGGGGCTGATTGATTATCTCTCTTGTGATGAATAAATATAATCAAATATTTATAATTATGTTAAAAATTTCTGTGCACCTGTTGCTGTTATACAATAGTGACAGGAATTTTCTGCAGTTGTTTGGCTTTCTTGACTTCAACTGTCATTAGCATCAATTATAAATAATTTGCATTATTACAGCCTATGAAACTAAATTTTTGCATTGTTGTAGTTAGTATCCTCTTAAGTAAATGATTGCATGGTGTCATCATTTAACTTTTTGAGGCCTACAGACTACACAGATGCTTATCTAAACTACATGCTCCCCACATGAAACTTGTTTGATGCTTGGTCCCTCACATGATCACATGCTTTTAATTACTTTAGGAGAACCGCAGACCTAAATAATGCACATTGAGTCTCCCAAAGTAATAATTGCAGTAGTGCTCATTAGTTTAAGGGACTCACAATATATCATTCATTACAGGAAAGACATACATTTTCAGTGTTAAAGTTAGTCCCTCCAACTTTCTTGACTGTGAGTGGGTTGGCTTACAGCAATTGGAGGTTGGGAATAGTCTGAAACACACATAAAACATGATTAAGAAAACAAAAAGTAACAGATCAGATCGCAATGTGGAGCCAAAAAACGGAGTAGTGTCCAAAAATTCAAAGTGATGTGGTCAAATAGACCTATATCGACTAAAATAAATAAAATAAAAATATAACGCTAAATGTTAATTTTATCTATTGTTCACCAGCTGTTTAATCATTAATTTAATGTTTTATACTAACTAAATGCAACTGTTACGGGAATAAGCACGACACATGCACCACATTTTAATAAATACCGCCTGTTATACTTTTCTAACTCAATTATTAGTTATATATTGGGCGTTATGACCCATGATACATTGACTGATTGAGAAAATTTTGAAAAGGGGGTAAAAATTACCGGATGTTTACATTCTTGATAAATGTTTCGCAGCAAAAGAAAAAAAAAAGAAAAAAATTTAGATATTTGTTATGAAAATAACCATTTTGAATAAAATGTTAATTAAATGAATTATGAACAGGTGCCAAGAATTTAGAATAAAAATTTCGTAAATATAAATTTAATATTCACTGCGGGATAATATTGCTACCATGTCAACCAAAAACTAATGGCAGACAAAGTGAAACGAGAGTAGTCACTGAAGTGCTATAAATCTGGGAGTTTAGGTAACTAACACTAGTGTATCTAATAGGTAGATCAATATTTGATCTGATAGAAAGATTGTAATTACATGAATAAATATATCCCAATTGTATTATTAAATTTATTTGAAATGGTACACAGAATGGATGAACAAGAATATGGCCAATATTCGCGCAAACCAATAGGCTATTGCGTAAAAAGATATATATCTGTATTGTGATTTGCTTTTTCATTTCAGTAAATGTAATATCCATAATGGCGGCCACTCTGCCGCCCATCACTAAGTCCCCAAGTGGGAACAGACAAGGATATGCAGTTCCTGCTCCCAAGGGGCCACCTAGTGGAAAGTTGAAACCATTGAGAAAAATTGGAAAAACAGATAGAGAAATTTTATTTAAACAAGAAGTCCTGAGACAACAACAGCCAGATCTATCAAAGAAACAAACCTCAAGGTATTGTATTCATATAATGTAAACAGACTGTCACAATGACTGATAATTTGATGTAAGAATTTTAAGCATACATCAGAAAAGAAACTTTGAATGTAAATTCGAATTGAAAACAAGAAATCTAACATACTTAATTTCAGCTACACTGTAATAAATTGTTTAGGTTGTACTTAAATTGTGCATTATAAAACCACATATCAATTACTTTTCTACAGCTACAGAAACACGTACAAACATAACTTGTGTCTGGATATGTTGCAAGATGGATATCACAAGTCTTTTAGTGAACTGTTTGCTCTTATAAAACAACAAGAGGAAGACAGACTTGCACAGGGAGAAGAATCATTAATGTGGACACAGACAATGTTAAAAGATAGACATCAAGAACTAGACATGCTTAAATTTCATCTTACAAAGGCAGAGGAAGCTCTGAGAAAAGGTGAACATATAAATTTCTTTGATCTTTTCACATGAAAAGGATATTGCCAGTGTGCCTTGTAGTTGTTTTCTGAATTGCATAAAATTGACTAAAACTGATTCTTCAAATTCAGTTTATGTTGGTATTTGTACTCTTTTTCTCCTTCATCTGAGGAAAAAATATGTACATGTATATACTGGACAGTGTGTTGTCATATTAAATATGTGAAATATGCCAGAAAATTTATTTTATTGTACATTCTTGTATTAACATGTTATGACATACATAGGCTTCATGTGTTTGGATATTTGTATAATATTTTTAAACATTTCTTTTTCTTGTACTGATGACTGATTTTGAGGCTGTCTAATTTTACAGGTGACTACTCAGAGGTGTACCACAACCGATTTGAACTTGCTCGCTACTTTCAGTCCACAGGGGATAAATGGTTATCTGATCACTTCTTCAACACTTGTCTGGAAACCAGCAGTAGCATTGAAGGAGATGGAGGGAAGCTCCGAGCCCAGGGCTACTACAATGTAGGAGCTGCACTTGAGGACAATGGTATGTGCATACTGTATAATTCAATGTTCAAAACAGTCATTTATGTGAACATTTCATGTTTTTTATTTATTTCAAAATTTCACAAAAAATTATTGAAACTGTTTTGAGTTACTGGTAAAATATATTCTTTTTAATTATTTTAGGACAATACTTTGAGGCAGCTGAACACTTTGAGAACTACTACAAACTTGCAGTGGAACACAAGGAATGGATCCAAGGGGATGGTTTTACCTATCACACAGATGCTTGTATCAATTTAAGTCGTATATACACAACTATTGGTCAAAAAATGGAAGAGGAGGATCAACAGAAATCACTAGAATACCTCACCAAAGCCCATAAGTTTGCCACAGAAAGTAAGGATATACTGTTTTCACAATCAATAAAGGAAATAGGTATCTTTTTAGACAGATACAGTTGATCTCATGATCAGATACTAACTCTATGTATATCTTGTAGTTTTTTTTATAAAGGATATCTTGTTTCTTTAAAGTATTTAAATTTGATATTTCATTAGCTAAAGAAAAATGGAATCATTCATTCATCATCATCATTAAATGTACTTGCACATTATATTAATAATAAGCTTATTTACTATAAATCATTTGAATTTTTTGCAAAACTGCCTTGTCAGATTTATCAATGAGACATTTAACAGCAGTTTTGCAAACATACAATTTGTTCATTGCTATTCATAGATATAAACAGTGATTGTTTTATTTTTGCGCTACCAAGGGTAATGCAACATCAAATTTAAATGTAAATCTAATTTATCTTGTACATATTTTGACTACTTGCTTTGTTTGATAGGTAATGATAGAGTTTTAGAAGGCCAAGCTGCCTACAGACTGGGACAAGCCTATGATAAAATTGGAGAGGGTGAAACTGCTCTTCAGGTTTGTATTTTTTGAAATCCTTCTAAGCATAATGTAGATTCTCTATGTTACAGTGGCACTTTATGTGGCAAAATTTCTGCTCAACTTCAATTAAGAATATAAAATCATGACAGCTGTACTCTGAAAGATTCTATATAAATAATTAAATGATAAATGAATAAAAGTGAGACTTTTAGTTTTGTAAGAGAAGTTTCTTACAAATTAATGCAAATATATAATAAGCTTGATAAGGAATCTACTGTATATTTTCTTTATTTCTATCAATCTATCAATACTGAAAAATCTATGTGACCACAATTGAAAAATCAACAAGTTGATGATTGATTGATTGTATATTGTTTAACATCCCTCTAAAGTATCTTTCACTGATATGGGGATGTCACCATTGCCGGTGAAGGACTGCAGAATTTAAGCCTATGTTTGGCACTTATGGCCTTTGAGCAGGGAGGGATCTTTATCGTGTCACACCTGTTGTGACATGGGGCCTCAATTTATGTGGTCTCATCCACAGGAGCATCCCATTTAGTCACTTCTTATGACAAACAATGCAAGGGGTACTGAGGATCTATTCTAACCCGGATCCCCACGGGGAACAAGGTGATGAATTGATGATGTAGATATATAATAAGAGAATAGCTACAGTGGAATCATTTGAATTTGTAGGACTCAGTTTTTGTAGATTGTTGAGATTTTACAGTTTAGTTGGGATGTAATTTCATGGATATGTTTTCTGTACATTGATACATTAATAGACTGTGTATTTATACCCAGCACAAACAAAGTTTAGGGAATATACTGTAATCACTTTGTCCATCTGTGTGTTCATTTGGCTGTAGACACAATTTGTCAAGAGTATATCCCTGACACAAAAGAACAGATTTGATTCAATTTTTATGTATATCTCTTATGTATAATGTAGTTGTGCACCTGTTATTTTGATTGAGAATTTTTAACATTCAAGGAAGTTATGGAATTTTTTTCCATTTTGAGGGATGGGGGTTGTTATTGTCCAGAGTATATCTTAAAAACCAATAACCAGATTTCATTCAAACTTTGTGTATATATTATGTATATAATAAATTGTTCACCTGTTATTTTTTATTGATATTCTTCAACATTTTTAAAAGGAAGTTATGGATATTTTCATTTTAAAGGTGTTTTTCAACTGTATGGATTTAGTCATTTTCTTTAGATTCTGTAATGAGCAGTTCTCTCACAGAAACTACTGCATAAGTTTGGGAGAGGGTCTAATGCAATCATCAGTCCATTTTTCTGTCTGTCTGTCCCTCTGTCTGTGAATATGATTTCGTTAAAAGATAAGATGTGTCATTCATTGGCTTATGTGTGTTGAATAGGAATCCTTGAAATAATATTCAGAAGTTATATTAAGCATATCTTAAATATTCTGAGTAATGCTTTACTGCAGAATATTTAGTCTTACATTTACAGTAATTGCTCTCAAGAAAACAGAGTTCCTATTCATGTCAAAGGGATGTGTATATTTTCAATGAGCACAAATTCACTATTTCCCACCTTCCAATGTGAATAAGAATTGAGTAGTAGATGTTGCATGTTTGTTTACAAATCAAAACACTTTAGAAAAACATTCAGAGACCACAATCTTCCAATTTCTCTTTGTTTGTAACTGCTCTCATACAGTAACATTGCATTGGTGTTTACATCACTGGCAATTTCCGCAACACTTATATAAATTACCAAATTTGTCAGTGGGCAATATATATATATATATATATATATATATATATATATATATATATATATATATGTGTGTATATATATATATATATATATATATATTATTGGCAATTCTAACACAATACCCATATTGACTTGTCAAAGGGAATTTTATTTACATGTAAACAAGATGTGCTAAGGAGGGAGACATAAATCTCTCCAAAAAATGTTAAAGCTGATTGTTACAAGGTTGACCTTGACACACAACTTTGACCCAACCGAGTTTTGACCTTGTCAGTGACTTTTCACTTGACTATAATATATGTAGCTCAAAAGTAATTGCCATGGTTTAAATATGAATTCTCTCTGTGTTCATTGTATAGGTCAAAAGTTAGGACCAAAGTTATTTAAAGTTCTTGACAGATGTACAGACATTCTTGACAGATGTACAGACATTAAAGTCAAAGAACAAAAGGTCTCTGATCTTTAGTCTTTGGACATAAAAATGTTGATTTGATTTGGAACAGAAAATCACAAGTTTCTGAATATGTACATTTTTACTTGCAGTACTTAAACAGCTATTTAGACACATGTAATTCTACCAAGGACAGTGATGGCATTGGTAAAGCATGTGATGCAATTGCCAAGTCTTATGCAAGGTTGGTTAAAATATTAGTAGACAAATTTGAAGTGAAGAGAATAAAGTAAATGTTATACTGTTTAATTTTCAAAGAAATCATGGAAATTACATTTTACCGTTATGGATATAGGTACTTACAGAAAAATAGATGGATATCAATGCTGTAAATTGATTTAACTTTTCAAGCAATCTCATCAATTTCAGACAAGGCAAGCTGGAAAAAAGTATAGATTATTTGAAGAAATTTGTGGAAGTGACAGAACAAAGTGGAGAGGAGAAGGGTCTTAGCAGAGCATGTCATAATCTGGGAAACATATTTAACTCACTGGTGAGTGAAATAAAGTTTATTTTCAACTGGTTTGTAAGCCAATTTACCTCCAATCACCACTGTATGTTAGAGAGTTCCAAACAGTGTCTTTTTCATGTTATCTCATTTGCATACAATTTTGTTCTATCACTATGTTGTCAACTTCCTTTAACACATTCTTCAGGAGAAACACTGGTTCCATAGCTTTAACAGGTTTCTTCAACACAAGATTGTTATTTTTTTCTTCACAAAAGACTCTTGGCAAGTGAAGCATTATGTCTTTTGCAAATTTAAAATGCATAATAAGCAGTATTTGGAGAAAACTCACTCACAAGCCCTGTGGATCTTATATTCATCACTTAAAGAATTCCCACATTAAGTTGGAATTTTACAAAGTTTTTGAGCACTCTTCCCAAATTTCATTCAGTCTCATATTTTTTTCTGACCCTCAATGAATTCCATTATCTGGAATCAGATAACTTATCCACAGACTCATTCTACTAAAGAAATACTCCAATTATTTGAATCAAATGATCAATGTCATTACATACAGAATCAGTAAATTTCACTCAAAGAATTAAATGAGAATGGGCTATGCAGTACATGTATTTTTGAATATACATGTATATCCAAGTTTGAAAGGGGCACTTGGTAGTAGTCCCTCAAGGACATTTATAGATTTGAATAAAAGAACTGTTTACTTTATGCATATTTTATATAGAGGATCTTGAACGAGTGCTTATAGTATATGAAATTTATGAAATGAGTTGCTAGATTTAATATTTCCCGAGCCTTGGCTCGGGAAATATTTAAATCTGATAACGAATTTCACAGATTTCATATGCCATAAGCAAGAGTATAAGATTCTATTTATCACACAACCATTAACAAATGCATATAATTGTTAGTCTCCATTTTACGTTTCTGTATAAGGAAGTGATTTTCAGCCTCTTTGCATCATCTGAAAATGTCCTTGAGCGGAAGAAATGAGATCTAAGATAAGCATGTCAAGGTGATACCTATTAATTTTAATTTTCAGCTATATC
Source organism: Ostrea denselamellosa (assembly GCA_024699665.1). Lineage (NCBI taxonomy): Eukaryota > Metazoa > Mollusca > Bivalvia > Ostreida > Ostreidae > Ostrea > Ostrea denselamellosa. Next base: position 1,954,495 of record JAMZEH010000072.1, read on the forward strand.
ATTATATAATAACAACAGATGAAACAGGAATAAGGATAGGGTTGAAGAACATTTGTAGTAAAAGTTTTGTATCTATGTCAGCACTGACCTCACATGACCTTACATAATTTGCATTGTTATTAACCTGTGCTACGAGTTCATGTCGTTTTTCCAAACCTGCATTATGAACCTGGAAACAGTACTGTGATATTTGTTCATATTTATATTTTAGGGTCGCTATGATGAGGCCACAGAATATTTCAGTAAGGCTTACAATATAGCCAGATCCATGTCAGATTTAGAGTCCATTAACACAAACCGAGTCCAGTATGGAATAGCCATGGCTCACAAAATGTTGACTGGACTGAATGAGCATATTGTGATGGGATCCAGACCTGCCCTGGAGAGACTGTGCGAATGGAAGGATACCAGGACAGATGACTTCAAAAAGCCTTTCCCAGAACCAAGTATGTCATATTGACATTACTCGCATGTTACATCAATGTGGATACTGAATACCTAGAAATTTTTGCCCCCGTTATATTTTTGCCCACTTTGCGCTTATCCTGCATAGACAAATTCAAATTTTGTGAACATAAATTTACTTAAAACTCATTAGTTGTATAAATTGTTTTGGGCAAATCTTAAACAGGTTGAATTGTGAATATATGAAAGTAACATAGGTGAAAATTTTTCACCATTAATAATATATATGATATGTAGTTCTAATTAAAAGACATAGTTACCCGAGTACATTGTTTATTTATAGTGATTCTAAAATACATTATTATGGAGTTACTATCATACAGGAGTAGTCGGAGTTATATGCAAAATTAGCACCCCCCTTCCCCTAAATAGTTGTTTGCTATCTGCTGTATCAACATTACCTGAACAAGGAGTTTCCTTTCTTACTTTGTGTAAATCTTTTACATGAAAATTTCTTTTGCAGAACCTGAGGAACCTACTGCACCTCAAGAGGAACCTCAGGAAGCTGAAAATCCTACATCTGAAAAAGAGGAGACTGCTGAGGCAAAAGAGACGACTGAAAAAGGGGAGGGAACTAGCTAAAGGGAAATTAATTGATCTTTGAAATTCCTTGATGAAAAACAGAAGAAAATTCTAAAGACAAGAAAACATGAATGTGCCTTTCTAGAAATTAAACAAACTTGAAAATGTGAGAGAAGAATTTATTTGTGATATTTGATTCTTGACAATATATGTTACTTGCATACTTCATTTTATTCCATGTACAAGAACATGATTATTATACATGCTAGTCCATTTATAGTATATAAAGCCTTGTTGAAAAAATGGGGTATGCCTCATTGTGCAAAATGTAGAACTTTGGAACAGGCACATTGACTCTGTACTGCATTCTGTTCTTGTTAGTGTCATTGTCTACATTATGTTGAGTGTACATTTCTGTTTTGTAATACTATCATAACTAAATAATACATGATAAACATAAAAAAAATGAATATTGTGTTTTGAAAATTTGTGAAAATAATGATGCATATGAGGGGAGAAAGCTGGTTTCCTAGTGGGTTTGAAATTGAAGTCATCAACCAATTCTTCCAAACCTAACTAAATCACTTTGCAGAATAGATTCTTCTGGCTTTATACATACACGTCTTAATGAGAGTGTGCAGTGATTTTGACCAGAGAATCTTCAACTTTCCCAAAGGTCAACCTTTGACCAGATCTTTATGATGTACTCATCAAGGTATGATTTCTTTACCCTTGGTCCAATTTTTTCTCTTTTCAATAAAAACTGAAAATTTGCTGGAACTTCCATTGGTTTACTGAGGGATATTCTGAAGGGTACATAGTTCCTTTATATTATGAGAAGCATTTTATTGAAATCATGGATAAATCAAACCGAAGTTGTCCTCAACTTAGGTCCCCACATATGAATAAATTCTTTTAAAATACCAAATGTTAATGTGTACAAACTTATTGGGATTTATATTTTGGTATAGTTGCAAGTGGTTGTCTTCAAAGTATGATTTGCATGCATAAAATATACAGTCTGAGAGATAGAGATAGTACTAATTTATGATTGCCCCAATTGGGCTTGGTCAGCAGCTATGTTAGTACTTTACAACACAAAATTCATGACCATCCTACACAAATTCCATTCATATAAATCAGAACTTCATGAAGTGCATTAACCCTTTTATTTTGAAGGATCCTCTAAGCTTCCAAGGGCTTGAACACAGGTTTTCACCATGGCTTTGTAATGGATCTGCTGAGGGCCTAATTCATTTTTGTAAGAAATAAATTTTAATTGTTCATTGGTATCTATTTCTTTTTTAAGGGATGAGAGGTGCAATCAGCATGTTGAAATTTCTCCTGTATTACTGCACACAATCTTCTGGATTCTTTGCATATATACATTCTTATTCCTTTCAGATTCACCAAAAGCCTGAGTAGCAAGCAAATTTATATTTGCATAGTTTGAAATTTACCCATTTAAGACAAGGAAAAAATGTATAAAAATTTCCCTGAAGGATGTCCAATATTTCTTAATCAAGTCTAAAGACATTAGTAAATTAACTATTTTCACCGTCCCATTTTAGGTCCAGCAACTACTATAGGGCCTGGAATGTAGACATGTAGGATGTCCAGATCACATTGAATGAGGCCCTCAATAGGTCCATTGCAAAGCTTTGGTGAAGGTCATGTAGCAAATTTTTAAGTCCTTGGAAATTTCCAGGATCTTTCAGAATAAAAGGGTTAAAGCACTTCATGATTAGTCTTTGTGTGCAAATGAATGGAATTTATGTAATATGGTCTTGAATTTTGTGTTGTAAATTACTCAAAGGGTACTAAATGCAGCAACTACTATATATGAAACTGCAATTAAACATTGCACATGTGCCACAATTATAGTATTTTCCACATTTACAGGTCATTTGTGTAGTAGTAGTAGTATATACATATGCCTCAGGCTTGGATTTCTCTAAAAAAAAAAAATCTTTGAAAGCAAGTTTGAATTTCTTTTATTTGAGTAGCCAAGATTTGAATAAAATCTCTGACTGAAGTGCTATTTTATGCCCCTGGAAATAGAAAATACAGTGGCATCTAGTGTTTGGCCTGTCCATGTCAAAAACATTAGAAAATTTTTAATATAAGTAATATAAGCCATATCTTTCAAATACTGTTTTTATATTCAGTATGTGCACTTTTTGTGAGAAGACCTTTCCTGCCATACCAGATTTGTTGACCTTGTGACCTTCAACTAGTCTTTGGAAATCTTCAAAACATGAGGCCCATGGGCTATAACACTCACCGGAGCCACCTTAGCCCATACTTCAAGATTTTCCATATATAGTGCAATATGTCAGATAGCTTCCATGTAAATTTGAACTTTTCGGGCCAAGTGTTCTTAAGATTTTTAAATGACCAAACCCTATTTTTGTAATTATCCCCCCTTCAAAGAGGGCATGACCCTTCATTTGATAAACTTGAATCCCCTTTACCCAAAGATGATTTGTACCAAGTTTGATTGAAATTGGCCCCGAGGTTCTGGAGAAGATTTTTTCCTGTATATTTGCATGCAAAATGTTGATCCCATACAGTTTCCACATGATTTTATCAAAATTGAATCTGCACTATGTCAAAAAGCTGCCATGAAAACTTGAACTTTTCAAGCTCAGTGGTTCATGAGAGGAAGATTTTTTTCCTATATTTTCAAAAATAAAATTTTTATCCCCTATTGTGGCCCCACTCTACCCCCTGGGGCCATAAATTGCATCTGCACCATGTCAGGAAGCTTCTATGTAAATTTGAACTTTATTGGCCAAGTGGTTCTAGAGAAGATTTTCAAATGACCCCACCATATTTTTATGATTATCTCCCCTTTGAAGGGGCTTGGCCCTTCATTTGAACAAACTTGAATCTCCTTTACCCTACAATGATTTGATCCAAGTTTGGTTGAAAATGGCCTGCTGGTTCTGTAGAAGATTTTTAAAATTTGTCAGGGTTCCTTCACTAATTTGCCATTATCTTCCCTTAGAGAAGGGCATTGTCCTTCATTTGAACTAACTTGAATTACGTTCACCAAAGGATGCTCTTTGCCAATTTTGATTGAAATTGGCCCAATGGTTATAGAAAGTTTTGATTAGAAAAGCTCACTTGAGCCTTTGGCTCAGGTGAACTGAAAGCTAGTCTTACAGTTCCACTTTGTCGCAGGGGCATCAGTGTTTCACAAACACATCTTGTTTTTTGTTTTGTTGAGAAATCTGCAGCTACCCCACAGCACCTCACTTGAAATGTATAGGTTCTACATTTGATTCACTCACTATATCTTTTCAGAATTCTAATTCTTGTCTCTTTGTTTACTGATAATGAATCTGAAAATTGTATTTATCAACCAAGATAACTTTGCAGAGAGTGATGCAAGGTCCTGGATTCGATTCTCAGTCCAACTAAATAAAAACCCACATGGTGTGGTTTCTAGAGATAAGAAACCAAAGGTCCCAGGTTAAATCCAAGTCCAGTCAAATATCTGTTTATCATTGAATACTTATTATTAGCAATTCCTTTTTAACACAGTATTCTTCATCAATAACTTGGAACATCATTTGTTGCCCTTCCATTTTTAAAATCCAAATTTTATTTACATAAATACAATGAAAATGTATAGCTATACAAAAATGTTTGCAAAACCAAATGAATAACTGAATAATTGGCCACTTTAAATATACCTAGTATTTGAGGCATAATCCTTGTTATTTGTCAAATCTGCAAAACCATTTGATAAAAAATATATTGAAGCCATAAACTACTACAACAATCAATTATATTGTACATTTTTTTGAATAACAGATCTCATAAGTCATCAATAATTTACCATAATACAGTTAGTAACATAATTGGAGACAAAAAAATATCATGAATTTGAAACAAAAAACAGAAAACCAACACAATTTTACAATGATCCTCAAGATTAAAAGTATCTAAACACAATTAAAAGCAAATCTCTGTTCACAAGTTTCTCTGTACACATAATCAGGCCATGTAGCTTCCATCAGAGGTAACCTTAGCCTTGGTCTGAATGGCATCCAACACCTGACTGATGTTGCCGTCTTTCTCCTCCAGGAGGCGCTGTAACCATCCTCCCTCATTGTGGAAACCCATTCCCAGCATCTGTTGCAGGGCAGTGGCAATCTTAGGATCTGCAAGAAATGTCAATAATAATGTCTGTATGGACACTGAATTTTCAAAATTTTAAGAAAATTACACTCTCTTTTTGGTCTGACTGCATAAAAAAGATTTACTCTTAACTAGCTCTCTGGGGAAAAATTGTGTCCCTCCCAATCCCCCCCCCCCCCAAGAGGCACAGTTCTACAAGAAAATCTGCATAAGCATATACAGTGTAGTTTTATTTTAAATTATTGCAATACTTTGTGAGTCTCTATTTTTGTGATCTTACAGTGCCTGATTTATTAGCATGATATTACTTTCATGAACATTCAATTTGTTCATTTAGCTTACTAAGTGTATATTTTCATGACCAAGATGACAAGTGCACCTTATGAATTTATGTAAAAAGAAAATCCTCATAAATAAAGGTGATTCACAGTATTGTAACTATACAGATAATTACCTGTGGGAGGATAGATCAGCTGGACTGGAGGAGGCTGGACTGGAGGAGTGGCCATGGGGGTAGGCTTTGAACCCGAGTTGTCACCATCCTCCAAGATAGTCCAGGTCTCCATGTCCTTGTACACAGTCTCTGGGTTGCTTTCTTTGCTGGTGGATGGACCATCAGTCTCTGGTTTGTCAGCATTGTCAGTGGCCATTGGAGTTGGTTCCTCTGGTGCCTTCCGACTCTCTGGTTCATGTTCTGGTTTATCAGATTCCATTTTCTCCTCCTGCTCTCCCTTCTTTCCACATTTCCCTTGTCCACATTTTCCACCTTTTTTTCCTTTGCATTTACTGTCTTGTCCCCATGCTGGACATCTTCGTCCTCCATGTTCCACATCCACCTGAACATCGATACCTATGTAAAGAGGAAATAGCTTTAGTTTATAAGCCAGTTGCAACTTTGCCCAAAATCAGTCAGACAGAACTTGGAAGTTTCATAAAAATACTCATAATTTTGAGATAAAATAAATGGATAATCTTGCTCCAATGTGTTATCTAGAAATGTCTTCATTTATTTTCAATTCAAGTGAATAGAACTTGATGGCTGACCTAGTGGATCCAGCATAGCAGCCACAGATTGACCAACAGACTGTAGGAACTCCTCAGGGTTGCAGGAATTTTCACATTTGGGTTCATTTGATGCCTTTTCCTCGGTATTCCTATGGGTATTCCATGGGCAACCTGCATTTTCTCTGTTCTGCTGTCTTCTAGCCATTCTTTCCATCCATCGGAAGAAATGTGGAGGGGCACACTGTAAATATTTGACATTCTTGAAATAAGGATGAAGACTTTCCTACCTTGGCATCTTTGGTACAGTTTAAGAGAAGTTCATTGAATTGATGTACAAATATCAATACAGCATTAACACAATGCAAAACATTTGCTAATATATTTTGGTTGTAATAATACATATAAAATCCTTGCAAAAAAAAGGACTTGTGACTTGTAAATGTTCAAAAGTTGATATATACTATCCCTCCCTATATAACTTCACATACATTTCTTCTACAGTTTTTGACTTGAGAAATTATGGGAATAAATATATAAATATGGTATATCATATTCAACTTACTTTAATATAGAAACAATACTTAGGTTTTTTTTTTTTCATTTTTGAAAAGAGTTGTTTGCAGCAAGTGTCATAATTGTGGATACCAGTGAAATCATTGCATTACAGAAAAAATACCAGCATAATTTTTATATAAGATAATTGATTACTTATATACAAACTTTTTCAGTATCAAGTACTTTCCCAAATTTTAATAGTAACCGGTGAATAGAATTCCTACAAACAATATATTTCTATCATACACAAAATTTAATTTACAGATTTTGCAAAAACCTATTATGGAACATGAGGGTGGATTTTCCTTAAATTTTTAAATGAATTTATTCCCAATGATTAACCATGAACATTGCACTGTATGAAAAGAAGTTTTTGCCATTATCATGGCATAAAATGTACACAAATTTTGTCAATTTTACTCAAAATTTTTTTTGGGCAATTAAGCATGTTCAACAACAAAATTTTCAAAAATAAATAAATACTAAAAAACTATTGCAGCTCTCTAAAGTGTTGATTTTTTACATTATTTTTTATTTAATTGTTTTTATCATGTGCCAAAAGTGTGATTTTCAGTCATTTTTATGATGATGTCATATTCTTAATATTTCTAAATACTAATCACTGCAGTTAGGATTTTGAACATTATGTTAATTTGACTTTGGGAAAGTAGGGTTTAATCACAATCCAAAGACTCAATATTTAAATCCCTAACAATGCTAAGACCTGGAAAATACACAGAACAAAATGTTACTGTAAAATATTACATGTATATTCCCCTAGTTGGGATATTTTTTATACTTACCGGTGGTCCTTGGCCATGAGGTCCATGTCTTGGAGGACCCCAGTAGGGGAAGCCAAATCCTTGGGCAGGAGTATCATACATAATGAAGTTGTGTTCAGCATGGATTCCCTTTGACTCACATGTCTGACAAAGGTCATAATCAGGACAGATGGTGCATTTGTACCTCCTTCCAATCACTTTTCCTTCACAGCCATCACAGACAATCCCTGGATGTTCTTGGGGAGGGACATTTCCACTTGGGTTGTTATTTGTGGACTGAGTAGCTATAAGGAAGTGAGCATACTTGTACATGTATTGAAACAATCACTTCCCTATACTATTTAATAAATTATCTGAGGTCAAATTAAAATAACTTGCACAAAATTCACACTATCTGTAATTTCTAGTCTCAGAGTATCATTTTCTTTTTTTTCTAAAACCCCACACACATTATATGACTCTAAAGAACATCACATTCAAGGTTTTCATTCTCCTCTTATAAAGGATTATATAATGAGTATCCAATGTCATTTCTCCAAATGCTGGTCAATTTGCTTTAAAATCATTACAAATATACTGGTAATAGAACTTGCATCCAGATGCTTCATAATAAATGCTTTACATTTTATAATTTTAACAAAAAGGTATTTTCTGATGAAAAATAGCCTACAGTCTAATGGAATTATTTTTTTAATGGTCACATACGGCTCCACCAATGCATCACCGTTAAAACTTATTTTGCAAACATTAAATCAGCATTAACTAACACAAATAAGAAATGAGAAAATAGCTATTTATGACTGAAAATAGTTATAGCACTATGATATACATGTATTATATATGTGTAAAATTATAAGGAAATTTTCTTTTTTACCGTTTTCTGACAAGTAGAATCTAAGGAGAGTTTAATCTAGGATAAATGCTTACCAAGTCTGATGAAAACACGGAAAAGTCCATTGTCAACAAATCCCAAGGCCTCCAGCAACTCTTCTCCAGTTGAAAAGGCAATCAGATCTCCATCCTCATCTAAAATATATTATGTTACATAAGCCGTTATATATTACAGGGATCAACATTTAGAACATACCGCTACAGTACATATAAACCTACTATTAATCTGGAGATATTCTGCGTTTCACAGTTTCATTAAATGTACACCAAAGTAATACAAATTACATTAAATGTATGTACCTTTCCAATACAGGGAAAAATTCCCACGAGCAAGACCTGGGAATATTTCGGCAATTTTTTTCTGCAGGTAATCAAAACTGCTGGACACGTCTGTAGGGACTGTGAAGCGCCGAATTTCAGCCTTCTCATCTCCTCCTTTCATCAAAAAAGCTTTTACAGTCAACGACATTTTGAGTTGATTCCCTCAGTGGCAACTAATATGTTCTTAGACACAGTTTCGTTGATCTATTTTCTTCCTGTTTTTGTTTTCTTCAGAGCGAAAGTTTCGCTAATGGAGTCGCAAAGAGCTTTTATAGGAGCTGTCAAATTTACTAAATCATTGTCATGTGACTGCGCAACCAAAACATTTCGTCATGTCATGGTTATTTTTAGAACACTAGAACGTTCGTTTGCATATCAGCATGATGAATGCCATTTTGGGTTTCCGCTACCGCTTCTCGAAAAGTCTAAATATCCTATACGGAATTTATTGGAATAATGGCTATGCACTGACATGAAAATATAATCAACATTCATCTCTCGTTAACATTACGAACCTTAAAATCTATAGATTAATTGTTTGTTAAATACAGTTAGCATAATCTGTATCTGCATGAAAACTTGTATGTAAGCAAATCATAACACAGGTATCGCTTTATTCATGTGAAATGAGTAATGTGATTACAATTTCTAAAATTATTTTAAAGTTAGGAATAATTCAAGAAAAAATTTATTCGGTGTTCCATGGAGGATTGAAAGTTGTACACTTCAACTTGACAACAACAAAAATGATTGTTAATTGTTCATTTTATTACGCATGATTTTATAGCTAGAAAAACTCATAAATGTAACCTTAAAAGCCTTAAAACCCATGAGCTTCCGGAGATTCGCTCCCTGGGCCCCCACCAGGACCGTGCTCTGGGCCCATTGGGGACATTAAGACCGTCCCCAGACCCCCAGCCTATTTTGGAGTTGTCATTGTGCGTACACTTCACTTCAAGGTTAGCTACACCACTGATTATATATTGTTTAACGTCCCTCACGAGAATTTTTCACTCATATGGAGACGCCACCATTGCCGGTGAAGGGCTGCAGAATTTAGGCAGGATGCTCGGTGATCAGGGCCTTTGAGCTGGGAGGGATCTTTATTGTGCCACATCTGCTGTGACACGGTTTTTGCGATCTCATCCGATGGACCGCCTCATTTAATCGCATCTTACGACAAGCAAGGGGTACTGAGGATCTATTCTTACAACTCGGACCCCCACGGGGATATATATATATATATATATATATATATATATATATATATATAATTTTATTACTTTTTTAAGGATCCAAAAGGAAGACATGCATTACAACTTAAAGTTGAATAATCAAATATATTTACTTCCTATCTAACCAATGAGTGGTGGGTTCGAACCCGGACCCTCCATCTCCTATATAATACCTGACATGACCTCTACTGATGGAATTAAAGTATCTGATTTAAAAGAAAATGGGAGCAATCTGTAGTGTACTGAAAATTGGATAATAAAAACCTTAAAAAACAAAAATCACTATTTAATGGCAAAGCGGTGATTAACCTGAAAATTATCTAATAATCCTCATGTAGCAATGCCGTAATTTAATTATGGCCGTAGGACCGGGGGGATGGTGCCAAAAAGAAAAACCCATAGAGTAAAATTCACATATAGTATAATGTATAATTATTTTAAAGCAGAAAGTTCATTAAATTCAATGAGACTCGGAGTCGGTCAGTGTGACTATCCTTTAACTTAAATTAAAAAAAAATATTATGAAAAACACTTAATGCCTTAACATTTCTTACGGCATCGTCCAAAAGGTCGTAATCATGAGATTCCCAGCTCCGTATCTGGCGTCAAACCTATGATATGTAGAGAATGTTACTTTGCCAAGTGTCCGACCGGCACTAGGAGTGAAAGTCAAGGAATTTCGGATATGACCTTAAGTTGTGTCGCGAAAGGCGTTGGCACGATAAAGTACCTTCACTGTTTAAGTGTCGTTTAAAGTCCTTTACCAGTATTTGTTGACGACCCATACGAGTGAAAAAATCTCGCAAGGGACGACTAATATGTGTGACCTTGACTAACTTTCAAGGTCTAATAACTCATCAGATAGTTTGTTCATAGAAACTTCGTCTTTATACAAAAATGCCTATGCTCAACTGTTCTAATATCAGTTCAACGTTTGTATATATTTAAAATCTTTTTGTAAAGCTAATATGATGAATTGTTGACTTTTTTATCATCACAGTTTTTATGGTAAAGGTAAACCCGACAATGTGTGAAGTAGTATTTATCAGTGACGTAACACCCCCAATGTAACGTAGGTCATGACGTGCAACAACTTTTTCAAAGCTTGTAAAGTCTCATGCTGTCAGGACCTGTTTCATCGTGTGTAGATATGTATAGGAAAGATTTCTACGAGGCATTAGATATGCTTTTAGCTGGCATAAAATCTAGATTTGACCAACCAGGTTGCAAAGCTTATGTGAATCTTGAAAACCTCGCAATTAAGGCTTGCACAGGTCAAACATTTGAAGAAGAATTCAATTTTGTCACGACCCTATATGATACAGATTTGAAGCCAAAGGATCTTCACTGCCAGCTTATAATGTTAAAGATTGTTTTGCCAAAAGACTTTACGCCAGATATACCAAGTGTGGTTGAATTTTTCAAACATTCAAATGAAAAAAGTCTGTTTGCCGAGATCCTCAAAATTCTCAAACTAATTTTGGTACTTCCAGTAACTAACGTTACCAGTGAGCACTCATTCAGCGCCTTGAAAAGATTGAAAACATCACTGAGATCAACAATGACCCAAATACAAACAAACAATTTGCTTTTATTGCATGTTCATAAAAATGAGACTGATGAGCTGTATCCAGAAAAAATAGTTGAGGAGTTCGTAAGTGAAACAAAATGATAAAGATATAAACAAACAATTTTTAAAAAAAAAAATCCTTAATACCCCCCCCCCCCAACCCCCCCCCCCCCACCCCCCCCCCCCTTAGAATTAAAGTTGTGGGGTTTTCTGGGAAACTAATTAGATTCTATGTACATAATTAGATTTATGTACATGACGTACACCTCAATGCTTGCATTTATATTTATGCAGTTATCATTTTACCAATGGTTTTGTCTATATCACTTTCTTGTCATAAATTACTTTGGGTGTGGCTGATCAACAGGGGATGCTTACTCCTCCGAGGCACCTGGTCCCACCTCTTGTATGTCCAGGTGTCCGTGCTTGTACTGCTTTTAATTCTGTATTTTTTGTGGGAGTTATGAGAATGACCATTATTTATTAAGTACATGTATGATCAATTTCTCATTCACACATATTTTAGCAACAATTTCATGCAATGAATTTCCTCGTTTTTCCTTTGTCGACTATTTATATCTATATATTGAAAATTCATGTAATAATACATCATGTACAGGAAAATAATCAGACAATTTCAAATATCAATTCATATATATGTAATTACCAATATAGGGAAACGTTTCATTGAATACTTGAAACACCCATTGTTTGCGTGGAGAAATGGCAGGGTGGACAGTTAAGGTTCATTTGATGAGAACTGGGGGGGAAATATCAGAAATACGACGGTTTTCTTACCCATCAACGACTACTTTCAGTCAACTATACGAAAAGATAAAAGTTGTGTTCCCTGAACTCCAAAACAAAGTGTTTAGTCTTCAGTGGCAAGGTAAATATTATTTTCATTATCGAAAGAAATGCGTACTTGTTAACAAATAAATCTGAACTTGTGGGGCGATAGGAAAGTAATTCTAAACTCTCTCTCTCTTTCTCTCTCTCCACAAGACGTAATGACGTATCGTGTTTTTTTTTTTTTTTTTTTGTTTTTTTTTTTGTTCTTTTTTTTAAGTTTAGCCGACTAAACGTCGCACATGTAAGGAAGAAGTGTTTCGTTTGTTTGTATCATAGCAGCTATGAATGAAGTCGCAGAAATTACCCATTGTGTCCATTCTTTTTATATCCCCATATTACAAATAAACTAGATATCTATTCCCATTCAGCTCATAGAAGCAAAATAATTCAAGTGAGCTTTGTCCGGCGTTCGTCTATCCGTCCGTAAACTTAACAATTTCGACTTCTTCTCCAGAACCACAGGGCTCATTTCTGACAAACTTGCCACAACGCATGCTTGGGTAAAGAGAATTCAAGTTTGTACAAATGAAGTGCTACACCCTTTTTGAAGTGATGATAATCAAGAATTTAATGAAATTTTTGTGTCGTCTGTTAAAATCTTCTCAAGAATGACTGCGCCAATTTCAATCAAACTTGGCACAAATCATCCTTTGGTAAAGAGGATTCAAGTTTGTTCCAATGAAGGACCATGGTCCTGTTCATGCAAAAATCTTTTTAGGAATCACTGCGCCAGAAAAGTTGAAATGTACATGGATGGAAGATTCCTGACAGAGAGCAGATTCAAGTTTGTTCAAATCATGATCCCCGGGGGTAGGGTTGGGCCATGATAAGTGATTAAGGTTTTACATGGGGATATATACAATAAATCTTTAAATAAATTCTCAATAGCAACAGGGCCATCAATACTCGTACTAATAGGCAGGTAGTGCAGATTCAAGTTTTTAAAATTTTAGCCCCGGGGGTAGGGTGAGGCAACAATAGGGGATCAAAGTTTTACATGCGAATATATAGGAAAAATATCTTTAAAAATGTTCTTTTCAAGAACAGTAGGGTCATGATTAATCATACTATCATCTTCAGGTAGTGTAAATTCAAGTTTGTTCAATTCAGGTGCTTTACAGGTAAGGTGGGGCCATAATTGGAGATCAAAGTTTGAAATAGAAAAAAAACACACCGAAATTAATCATATAATTAAAACAAATTCTTTTCAAGATTAGCTGGGCCAAACTAAATCATGATTATCCAATACAAACATCCCGAAGTTGGTGGATTCAAGTTTTTTTTTATACCCCTATGACTAAAATTCGGGGGGGGGGGGGTGCATATTGTGTTTGTCCTGTCTGGCTGAAACTTGAGCCTTGCTGATAACTTTTGAATGGTGAGTGATAGGGCTTATATATTTCAAATGAATATTTCTTGTGACAAGACCTTTCTTTTGATACCAAAGTTGTTGACCTTGTGAACAATGTACGTATGAATCTTGTTAAATAATGCACTACTTTGTAACGGCTGGGAATATTCCGACAGAAATGAAAGTAAAATGTAAATATGAGAAATAATTTCATTTTTAAAATGCATAAGAGTATGAACTATAACGCTTACCGTTTGCATACTTCATGAAGTGCTACTTTCATTTCTTTCGGAATTCCCAGCCGTTAAAATAGACGTACTATATCAAGATTCACACATGCATTGTTTACAACCTCAGCGCATTCATGAAGAAATCCTTACAATTTCTAAAGATATCAACGGCAAAGATATTGGAAAAATGGCTGATAAATAAACCACAAAATAGTTGAAGGTTTGTCATAGCCAAATTGTGATAGACTTAATATTTATACATAAATTTTTCTGTGATATCAATTTAAATTTTGATTTTGTTAGTTGTTTAATTAAGAAATGAATTTCATTATTGAAAACACATGAGGATATGTAATGCAACGCTTCACGCCAGCATACTTCGTGATGCGCATTTCAGTCCTACTCCCTGATTTAAAAGGAAAACGAGATAATAAATATTGTGGTGAAAAAGATACATTTATATTTGTCTACGAGGTTGACTTACGTCACCCAATTAAAAAAAAAAGACAGGGAAATAATTTTCTGTACAGAGAAGGAACTTCATGGTCACGAAGTGATAGTTTTAAACACTGGATATCAATTGAGGAATCTTCTGGTTATTATTGGAATGGCAGTTTCCACCTTGGGAAGTACGTGTACAACAGTGTAAATCACTTAAAAAAAAAACCAAACCAACAAACAAAAAACCAACAACAACAACAAAACACACACACACACACACAACAAAAACAAAAAGTCTTTGGCTACGTGCACATGGTGGAATCTGGGCAGTTATGGGTTTTCCCCCGCAATTGTATTTTTATTGTAGCTTTTTATTTTATATTTTTATTATTATTGTATTTGTATTATATATTATTCGATATATCCAGTGAACTCGAAATATAAGACACAACAGAGTCTTCCACATCTGCTTTTTACAGATATTTTATTGAATATGGGTGTTAACAGCAAACTAACAACTCAATTTTATGACAAACGGTAAGACTTCAGCTCGTCAACTTCCCATATTTATAGCAACATTCCATTATCACCTGCATATGGTATTTACGTCTCTCAACTGGTTCGATACAATAGCTTGTTCTGCGTATGATCAGTTTTTAAATCGAGGCACGCCACTGACAAACAAGTAGATATTTCTGGGGTTTCAACACTCTCGTTGAAAGTCAGCATTTCTCAAATTCTATCTATGGTCATTATAACGATCTAATTCATAAATACAAACCTGCCATTGGGGCAAATGCTGTCTGATGTATTTCATGCCAATTGCTAGGTCGTTCTCTACACACTGATTTTGACTACGGATTGCTCCGTTTACCTAATCAAGATATAGGGCTCATGGCGAGTGTAACTAGTCGACAGGAGATGCATACCCCTCTTTAGGCACCTGATCCCACCTCTGTTATATCCAGGGGTCCGTGTTGCCCAATTCTTAATTTTGTATTTCTTATTATGAGTTATAAGATTGATTACTGTTCGTTGTCTTCACCTTTACATGTATGTATTAATGTACAAGCACGAAACTAGGAGAGGTAGGGATCTGGAACACCCCCCCCCCCCCCGAATTTCAAACTGAAAGAAAACATAGTCATCTTTCACCCTAGCGTCGCGTTTAATATTGTTTCATCAACTCTCTCGATCGACTTTATTCGCTCACTGGGGACGATTTCAAAATTCAAGGTCATAATATAATTTGAAAATTACCGTACACAATTTTCGCATAGTCTACTATCTGTAAAAACGTGGAATGACTTTGCCCTGGAACCTGGTCCCAGATCTCCCGTCTTTTGGACCCCCACCCCCGATGAAATCCGCTGGATCCGCGCTTGATGTATATTTACTGATAATAGAGATAGACATAAGCCGGATTGTAATACCGTCTTTTTGCTTTATATCCTAGATGATGACGGCGACTTTGTTTCCTTTTCTTCGGACGAAGAAATGTTGGATTTCACAAAGAATGCGATAGACAGCTGCTTGAAAATATACGTTAGAGGTATTACCAAGATATTCGCATTGTAGAGTTCAGGTTTTAACCATTTCTGGGCAGTCATACAATTTATAGAACAAAAATCATGCCCCGACTGACACTGCAAAATATGATATTTTTTCCAGTGCACACATGTACATCATTTCTCACGCCAGAATGTAAGTCATGTGCATCGAAGATTCCAGAGGTTGGAACAGAAGAATTTGTACAAAATGTAGCCATCGGCGTAAATCTGTTCCTAGATTATATTAATCGCCAAGGTAAAGATGACTGTCTGTCAAAGTGTAACTCCAGTGGTATTTCTTTTAATACTAGTATACATATTAAAAACATTTTTATCATTCACAGGAAAAGCTGATCA
The DNA here is from genome assembly GCA_024699665.1 of Ostrea denselamellosa. Classification (NCBI taxonomy): domain Eukaryota; kingdom Metazoa; phylum Mollusca; class Bivalvia; order Ostreida; family Ostreidae; genus Ostrea; species Ostrea denselamellosa. The sequence continues at coordinate 1,970,771 of JAMZEH010000072.1, forward strand.
AAAGGTTTTCGAAAGCGCTGATCGATTTGAAACTCTTGACGTCACCAACAAGAGCACCGAAAATAATAAAGAATCGAATGATGTCAACAAAGAAGCAGAGTGTGTCGACCAGAATCGTGTTATCGATACTGCAAAAAGCGAGAAGACCCCAGAACCAGAGAATCAACTGGAAAAAAACACGGTGACCGAATGCGAAACCAGTGAACCACTCATTTCAGATCCATGTAAGAAGTTCGAAAGTTAATTTTTTTTTTCTTAAGAAAAAAAATTTAATGCCGATGATTTATTGTGAACTTCAGCTCTCAGAATATGTTCCCAGAACGTTGTAAGAAAACTAACACATGCAAGTTATGAAATGGAACGTAATAAGTGCTGAAGGCTCGAATTTTCTTGGGGGGGATACTCCCCCCTCCCCTATTTTTTTCGAAAGAATTTAGCAAAATCGTGCGTTCTGAAAAAAATCTATCACAAATTAATCATATTATTGAATGAAGTAAAGTAACGAGAAATAAAAGCTAATTTTAAAGTGTGTATGTCTATATATATATTTTTTATTCCCTGTAGTTTTAAAACATGAACTTCTTGGATATAACTAATTACGTGTGCGTGCGTAATATCCACTATAGGACAAATCGTGAAAAACAAAACAAAAAGACAAAACAAACAAAAACAAAAACACCCCCCCCCCAAAAAAAAAACCCCCAAACAAAACCAAAATAAAAAAAACAAAAAGACAAAAAGACACAAATAAATTTTCTGTTTATCATTTAAGATTTCATTTTTGAAGATACATGAATGTACGAACTGTGACACTTTTACGCCAGCATAAGTACGAGGACATCATGAAGCCCGTTATCATACAATGATTTTCCTGACATCCACAGTCAATTCTAATGTATCTATAAATTTTTTTTAATTGTTAGAATTTAAATTTTGCTATTTTATCTTCTTTTTCTCCATTTATCATATGCTATTTAAAGAAAATGCGCGATTTTCTTATTTTGACATGTTATACTTCTGTGTTTATTTTTGTCTGGCATCTTCAAAAAGGTGGCAAAATATATACATTTTCTTCGTATTACTGATTCAATGAAGCTATATTAAGTTGAAACTGATAGCTTCTTTTTCTACCTTGAACCCATAATACTGCGAAGTCACACGAGGATGGAGTTACCTTAATATCTTTGACGTAATTTATATGTAGGCTTACCATCACATATAAAATGCAGTTATAACGATAAACTGTAATTAGATGCTGTCAAAAGACCGTAACACTTGTATAACAAGCAAAGAAGCCCCAATAGTTACCATATAACATTTCACATATATATATACTTGCTGCATATATCAGAATGCATAAAGTATTCTGTTGGGCAAGTGTCCTGGGGTCATCCCAAACCTTATTTCATAACTGTTGAAATGTATTTTTAAAATTTAAGGTCTGAAAATTCAGAAACCTTACTGCACATCTACAAGACACCAACAATTATCTTCCAAGTGATGATTTGGCTACTGTGTAAAATGGAAGAGGTGTTCTGCAAACCTGGTATTTGTAGAAAAAGGTCGTTTTCTACTGCCCCCCCCCCGGGTGTGTCTGTGTGTGTGTGTGTGTGTGAAAATCAATTATTTTCCGAAACCTTATTGCTCATAATTTACAGGACACCACCACTCTTCCTCCAAATCAACATTAAACGGTTGATTTTTGTATTTCAGGCGATAAAATTAAGGAG